>CM076581.1:659587070-660121945 GCA_034641835.2 Pinus albicaulis
TAAAGTAGTATGGGTGGGTGCTAGAACTAGGTTTCCGCACCCTATGAGAGGGTAGGTAAGTCAGGCAGGGCTGCGTTTGACTTCACAAATATCAGATCGTATATTACTGAACCCAAATCTATCAATCTTTTCACGTCTACATGTGCAATACCGTGCAACGAATAACAAATATAGGGTAACAAAGCAACTATCGCAGCTATTCTTACATAAAGTCCAATAAAAAGATTCAGATCAATTGTCGTTGCAACATAAGTACTTAGCACAGTTACTTGTGAAGCTCAATATAGAATCATGCATACCATAATAGATCTAGATCACAGTATAAACCAGTAACATAAGTACTTTCGTAGCTCAAATTAATGACACAGAGCATACATAATTAGATATCACAAATTAAATTGATTCAAAGATTTCAACAACCTTCTGCATTCATTAATCCTCCAGATCCTTTTACAATACCCAAAACCCAACCTGCGCACACAGCAAGATTGAGGATCTCCGCGCACACAGCCAGTAGGAGTCCTAACCCAATAACCCAGTCCCAAATCTAACAGTTCGCACTTAGCATCAATCTCTATTCATTCCTACCTATTGACTCAAAAAGGTTCAAATATTTATAGTACTTTATCCTACACATCTAATGGTCCGCAAACCGCAGTTTGCGGACTCTTGGTCTACCCTTGGCCCGCTTATAATGTATTAGGGGTTTTGACCTGCCCCAAAACCCCTGCGCTAGACTAAATATACTAAAAAATATACAAAAAAGGACCAGATTTGCAGCTTGCAGGAGACCATGTTCCAACAGTCCCCCAACACAATCTTGTGACTCGTCCCGAGTCACTGTGGTGGTGGGGTCTCTACCTGCGCGTGCAATGAATTGACGACTGCGACTAGTGGGGGCAACACTTCTAGACTCTGAATAGCAACGCTCTGTGCAATGTCCATGAGCTTTTGTGATGTCATTCCTTCTATCACAGTGGTGACGCTTTCCAATGTTTGATTTAGTCGCTTAACAGCAAAATCAACACCCTGTGATAGCTGGAGGGCTGCGGCAGTCCATGGCTTCAAGCATTGTTTGAGGGTGTCCTTCTGATGCCAGAGTTCCTCAATCTCATATTGGAGGGATTTTTTGGTCCTTAGACAGGCAAGGCACTGTGCAGGTGCCAAATTGGGTAAATTAACCCCAATCTGCTCAAAATCTTCCTCTTTCTGCTGCAATTCCTACTAATTTTTCAAAGGATCGGATCTTGTTGTACTTTGGTCCATAACTACAGGGTTGTCTCGAGCAACTGAGCGCCCTGAGAAATTTTTCTTGTAATAGTGTCCGTAGCTGCGGTCACCAGTGCAGCATGCTGGGCGCGTAACTCTAGGGGTGTTGCGGGCTATAGTTTGGCATGCAGGTCACTGATTTGCTGCTCTAGCTGTGTCTTAACGACCTGCATTTATGCCCTAGACGCCTTCAAAATTGCGACCAATCCTTCAACTTTAGCCCGAGGCATGGCTACGGTTGGGATCTCTTCTGTAACCTCTGTATAGAGCTGGTGGATCACTGTTTCAATCTCTGCCTACTGCGAGATAGCGAGAAGCACTTTTGCGTTCTGCTGGGCGATGGTTTGCTCGGCCATACTGAGCTGTTGATGCACTTTTTGGTCACGATGGTGGATACCCAGGAATACGACGGTGTGGAGGCCCTGTAATGCCTCGTGGGGTAGCTTGGCCAGATCCAACTACATCCCTGTACCTACTTGGGGTGGGATTCCTACAAGGGCAGCACTAGGCAAAGAGCAGAGACGACTTTCTCCCATAGCTAGCACTGCACTGCTGGTTTCCAAGAGAGTCTGCACCTGAATTACACCAGTCTACAGCATATCTGTTTTAAACTGGAGGGTGCGAAGCTCGGCCTGGATGGTGGTGATCGCAACCTTCTGTTGTTCTGCTATGGCTGCCCATATATCCTTTGTAGCCAATGTAACTACGTCTACGATTTGTTCGAGGTCACCGTCAGTTAGTGTGACTGTCGCATCATATTCCTTGTGTTGGGCGTGCTGCTTCTTTCAAGACCCTTTTGGGGGCTCACCTGGCCGCTTCATACCCTGGGCGGAGGTGGTATCAGTCAACCCTCCCATGCTCAGGTCTAGCTGCGAAACTTCCTGAGTCTTGGCCTTAGCGTCCGTGTCGGCAGCCTGCAGCAGCTGCACATCCTTGTTCGTAGCTGCATCTGAGCCAATCTGGCTTGGTCCTGGGGCCTCCTCTGGGTTGACAAGGGGGGTCACCTTTGTCGCGATGGTCCCTTCAGGCTCCTTTCACCGATTTTTAAGCTATTCCTCCACGCAGGGAGCCAGAGCGTAATTATTCTATTAATTTCCTCATCCTCGGGCTCAATCTCCATGATTTCCGCAATTTCTAGCTCTATAGGAGCCGAAGCTTCCGCAGGGTTAGTAGCCATTATTTTAGCGTGAAAAAGGAATCCCGATTCTGGGGGACTATTGGTAGTGGGAGTGGTTTGATCAGTCATGAACATAATGCTACAGGCCCAGAGAACCATGCAGCATAAAGAAAATACATACGGGTTACGGAAGCGATACAGAACACTTGTTTGAGTTATTCTTCCTACTTTATAGTGCCTGTGGTCATCCAACGGTAGGGTAAAAATCACCTAAAACTTACCATCAAGTAAATGGTAAAAAATCTCAAGGAATTACCTCATTAATTGCCATCTGCCCACTCCATTCAATGGTAACTTTTCCTTTTTACCAAATTTTACTGTTTCAAAGGCTATTTTCAGCTCCTTATGTATGGTCAGCGTACATGCTGAGCTTGGACTAAACGCCTGCGCCTCCTGCGCATCCTCCCTTAACACAAGCTTGTTCCCTAGGTACTTCAAAACCAAAGACATGTTCTTCCGACATGCATCATCCCAATAGAACCGAACCACATTCGCAAGAAAGTTTCTCAGAGGTGCCATGATTAGGGTGTATTGTCGAACAAACTTCCTGTAATGGCCTACGTGGCCAAGGATTGAACGCAATTGTTCCTTTGCTGTAGGAGTATCTGTTTCCTCAATTTGAGCCAATGTAGGGTGCATCTCCATGCTACCTATTCACAGCCTAAGCAACTTGGTAACCATGTGCATCCCTTATAATTCTAATTCAAAGGCGACTTGTGGATCATCCTAACCCTCTTTTGGGGCTAGGTTGCGATAATCGATCATACTTAGTACTTGTGCTTCCCACGTGGGTACTTCAGGTACGAAATACAGGTGTGATTCACCCCATGCATCAGTGTCAGTGTCTTGCAGAGCTTCATCAAGTGCTCCCATCCCCCCAATTAGTCCAAACGTCCTCACAAAGTCATCTTTTAATGTTTCCGAGTGGTGGGTGCGTTGATGTAGCTCTGCATCCAAATACCATGCAGTGGGAAGTGGTCCCAGAGCATGAATAAATAGATGGACCCACTCTTTGGCAGTTCTGTCGCACCATTTTTCGATCCAAGCGAATAGATATTCGCTTGGGTTTTCTGCCCCAATGAATGTCTGGATTCATATGTCAGCAGGGGTCTCAAATTGTAAGATCATCATATCTCGACACTCCTGCCAATCCTGAAATATCTCCTCATGCGTTCCCCACCATCGCGTATGTGTTCCATGCATGGATAGCCTAAGGGCCCATACCTGTCGTTCCCATGAAACCTCAGCTTCAAATGCTCGCAAAAATTCCCTAATATTACCAGAACCGTCAAAGTAGGGGAGGTTTCTTACCTCTGAGGAGACGTAGTGGAAATCCGTTGTAACCCAGAGATATCGCAGCGCAGAGACATCATACAACTGGTTCTGCCAATTCTCCATCTCCCCATCTGGGTCGTAGAATCATTCACTGTCCTTTTCCCAGTAGAGTACTCCATCCGCCGTGGGGTTGACCTAGTCTTCATTCTGCGTAGTTAATTTGTAGATGTAATCCACTTCTTCCTCATTGCGCACTGGCCCTGTGTATCGTTTGCCTTCCGTAGGGTCTAACGGTACTATCACTCGGGTACCGTTATTTTCAAACACCATGCTCCTCTTCTTCAAATTAATGATACCTCCCACCTCTATGGCCCAATCCAATCCTAGAAGCACAGGGTAGGGGTCCACATCTTCTACGATTTGAATGACTTTAAAATCAGCTTGGACCTTAACCCCTGCGTTGTCTACCATGATCTTTGATAGTCTCCCCAAGGGTATGACATTTTTTTATTGTCCATGCACAGCTGGATAGTGGACCATTCCAACTAAGGTTCCCCCATGCATTGCAAAGTTTGTTTAGGTAATAGATTCGCGTCCGACCCTAGGTCCAAAATAACCTGATCTTTCTCGTAATCACCGATCTGCATCGTCAACCGCATCTCCCTGCCGATGAATTTATTATACCTATAGAGTTTATGTACATCCTTGACTTCCGGAGGGGGGATAGGTCATGTTGCGCAGCTATCTATCAATGCCTGAAGATTTCCCATAGCCCTCGGGTTGCGCAGCAGCTTCATACATTCTTGTAAAAAGGGTTTGACCTCCTCATTTGCCTTGAGGTCCCCCGGCAGCTGCAAAGTAGATACCTATGCCTCAGCAAAGTCCTTGCGAGATGCGATAAATGTTTCTTTCTCCTTCTTTAGATCCAACCCTTCCTATTTAATAATTGTTGGTCGGATCAGAGGTTTGGTTGTAGTTTTTTCCCCAAGCCCCCCGGTGGCCATCCCACTTCGTGTTATGAAATTTATGCTTGGATCTTTGTCTTGTAGTTCAGCTTTGACTCTCTGCACATTCTGCGTAGGCGTCAGCTGTTTTTCCTACATTTTTTCTATCAATACTGGACAATCTTTAATCGCATGGTCCAGCTGCCTGCAGTACCGGCAGGTCTGTCTTGTGAGGTTTGGACAGTACCTGGAAAAGTGCCCCACCTCTCCACAGTTATAACAAATGAGTTTCCCTCATCCCCGACCCACGCTTCCACCTCTTCTGCCTCCCCTGCCCCTTGCTGGGGAGCCCCCTGCGCTCGAGAGAAATCTGGGTGAATATGGGTCCGAATGAACCCTATATAGATTCCCCCAATCGATCATCAAATCATACGTCCGGTAGTTATGTTCATCATGTCCTACTGACCTGCAGAACCTGCACCATTGTTGTTTTACTTTTGGGATGTACGCAGCAAGGCGGGGATAGTGGTTCGTGTTGTGCAACCCTGCAACACGGCAATCCTCGCACCATAGTGTCGGCCCACTTGATTCTGCCATTTCCCTATGGTGCAGCAGACTATGTCCCCCATCCTTCATGTAGTCTGTCAACATCGACAGTTATCCATGGTGTGACCATTCATCCTGCAACGTATGAACCATTTTTCCAAGCTAGCCTCTGCGCCTTGCTCCTTTCGCAGGTTCTGGATCTCTATGTGCATCGCCTCCTGTTTTCCTTGGATTTTTTGGACGCCTAGTTGGGTATCATCTTTGGGCACAGCTTCCAATTTCATAGCGACCTCCAGGGCCTTTTCCGGTGATTCGAAAGTTTGGTGACCCATAGGTACGCGCAGGTGAGGTAGCAACATAGCAATGAACCATTCTGTGTGCTGTTTGTCATCATACTAAAATCCTCCTTCCCTAATCACCTTCTTCAGCCGTTGATCAGCCTCCCACACATACTCAGAAGGTCCTTGCTTGAAATATTTTATATCGACCACCATTTGAGAATATGACTTAGGCTTCTTAAACTGTTGTTTTAAGGCGTTCTTGACCTCTTCAATGGTTGAGTTTGCATCCTATCCAATATATCCCATGTACCAGTCCAAATCCATTACTTCAAAGGAAAGGGACAGTTGTGCCCTCTTCACTGTGTCATTGGCTACGTTCTGCGCAATCCATACCGATTCTGCGACAAACCATAACTACTCCATGTCCACATCTCCCACACCCTTAAAGGTAGGTAATTTCATGTGCGCAGCCATGTCATCTTCTGGTGGTGGAGGTGTAGGTTTTGAGTATATTTGGTCTAGCACAGGGGTTTTTGGGTGGGTCAAAGCCCCTAATACATTGTAAGCAGGCCAAGGGTAGACCAAGAGTCCGCAAACCACGGTTTGCGAACCATTGGATGTGTAGGCTAAAGTACTATAAATAGTTGAACATTTTTGAGTCAATAGGTATGAATGAATAGAGATTGATGCTAAGTGCGAACTATTAGATCTGGAACCGAGTTATTGGGTTAGGACTCCTACTGGCTATGTGAGCGGAGATCCTCAATCCTGCGGTGTGCGGAACCTGCTGCTGTGTGCGCAGGTTGGGTTTTGAGTATTGTAAAAGGATCTGGAGGATTAATGAATGTGGAAGGCTGTTGAAATCTCTGAATCTATTGAATCTGTGATATCTGATTATGTATGCTTTGTGTCATTAGTTTAAGCTGTGAAAGTACTTGTGTTACTAGTTTATACTGTGATCTAGATATATTATGGTATGCATGATTCTATATTGAGCTTCACAAGTAACTGTGCTAAGTACATATGCTACGTTGACAATTGATCTGAATATGTTTATTGGACTTTATGCAAGAATAGTTGCGATAGTTGCTTTGTTACCCTATATTTGTTATGTGTTGCATGGTATTGCGCACGTAGATGTGAAAATATTGATAGATCTAGGTTCGGTAATATGCGATCTGATATTTGTGAAGTCGAACGCAGCCCTGCCTGACTTACCTGCCCTCTCCCAGGGTACGGAAACCTGGTTCCAGCACCCATCCATACTACTTCGGGTGAGACTTTTGCCGGCCCAAGCAGGTCACTGCCAAAAGGGCCAGCAGTATAGGGGTTTGTTGGCAAACCTTAACCCCCGAACCTGGGTCAGGACCCTCAAGCCAAAAAATGGTTCTGTTGCCAGGACAGGGATCATTTTGAGAGAGGGATCGGTTAATGCCAAGGCCGTACTAGAAACTTGAAAGAAAATAAATTGATGAATGGTTCGAACGACAAGTTCAGGAATTCGCAGTGAAATAAAACCGCAGTAAAAGGTTGACCACTGAAAAGTGGAAAAATAAGTATATTTTCACAGAGATCTACGAGATCTTCTTCGTAACCATTGCGATTGAGCTCCAGGAGTGGCTCGCAAGGTTGGTCAAATTTCAGACGTGTTGGAAGGACGATCGGGTTACAGAGTGGACCCCAAAATTAATCCAGTAGTTAGAGAAGTGACAGCAACAAAACTGAAAGTCGGCCCCTAAGGAGAGCTAGTCTGCTATTGTCGCTCTGTCAACATTTTCTCCTGCTTAACTCAGTTCACCTCCACGTGGTCTTCCACAACTTCTTTGGTTTTATTTATCAAATTCGAGGAATTTGACAAATAAACATAATCAACAACTTTGAAAATTAAATGAACCCGAGCTTTAATTCTCTCGCCACCTTATAATAAGGTTGTCACCCTTCAATATCTCATATTGATAACCCGATACTTTTTTAAATAAATGAATTTGGTCGCTGGGCCCACACAACGTGGATTTTAATTTATTATGCATGCCATACCTTAGGTTAAACTTTGAGCATCTTCCGAATACGACCACCATCCGATGGCTTCCCTCCAGATCAACGGCGCTCAACAATATCGCACTGCCTCCTTAATCGAACGTTAATGCGCGATGGCATGCGAAAAGGCGGTTTTAGGGGTCCCGCCTTAGGCCACGTGTCAACTGTTCTATGGAATCGCTCCCAATTGGAAAATTCCGCTCACCCCGCAAAAGTGGTGCGATATGGGCAGTCTGATTTTGCTAACCCACTCACGGTTTTGGAACAGTGGTTGACCATAGTTTAATTCGGGTTACGCTATCCTCTATATTCACTAACTCAGGTCTAGCCTTGGGGCAGGATTTAGCAAAACAAATTTATCTCTTTATTAAGCGGGATTTCCACTATCATTAAATAGAGTTCAACGACCACGATTTTACACAGACCTCATCTGCGGTTGGAATTTAATTCAACAGAGCTTGTTGAATTGTTCAAGAGAAACAATAGACAGAGGGATGCGGAGACTGTACAAAAGTTCAATTCAATAATTATACTCGCACAGAGTTCAATCACCTCCCAATTAAACAAATTTCCTCACAAATATCAATTCAAGACAGGTTGATAATCAACGGGAACTGAAATTTATTCAACTGGAAGCAATTGCTTAACACACAAATTTTATTGCATAAATATCCTCCCCTCAATGAGATCCGGGGTTTACATATATACATAAACATTTGTCTCTTTGGTTCCTCTATGAGGACCGTTTAGTAAATCAAAATCCTAATTACAATTATTCAAATAACTGAAACATGACAGATGGATCGAATCCAAACCTATTCGACTTCTATGGACTCTAAATAATCTAAATGAAATAGGCAGCTAAGGTATTGACACCTTGTTGTTACAATTCAATGATTTTGAACCCTCCTAGCCACAAAATGTGGAAAAAAACTCCTACAGTGCTGGCTAGTGTCTAATGCCCCTGCATTAGACTCCCGAGGGCGATTTCATTCATGGGCTCCTGTCCATGAGCTCTTCCACTGATCTTCCTATCTTCTGCAACCTCCCTTCAGTCATCTAAGTGGCATCTTCCTTTGGCTTTTCCTTCCATTTGATTAAGTACTGAAAGTACTCTTATCCTCTGGTCTTCCTGAACACTCTTTTGTCCAATATCTTCTCTGGTTGTAATGGTTGTGCTGGAGGTAGCTGCTTTACCCATTCAATCTGTTCATTTTCTGCTAATATTTCTTCAACATCATCATCCTCATACTTGTACAAATCTGCAACATTAAAAATGGGAGATATTCCAACATCAGGTGGCAATTCAATCTCATAAGAATTTGCAGAAAACTTTCTAAGTATCTTGCATGGCCCAATCTTTTTGAACTTCAGTTTATTATACTGCTTCTTTGGGAATCTCTCCTTTCTCAAGTGTGCCAAAACCAGATCTCCTACTTCAAAATGGACTTCTTTTCTGCTCAAGTCTACTCTGCCTTTGTATTTGATGCTACTACCTTGTATTTTTTGTTTCACTTGTTCATGTATGGCCTAGATCTTCGAAGCAAATTTTTCACCATCTGCGCTCCTTAGCTCTGCCCTTCCCAAGTTTCTTAACTCTGATATTCCTCTGGGGTGCACTCCATAGACAAGATGGAATGGGCTCTGCCCTGTGCTCCTGTTTGGTGAGTCATTATATGCATATTCTGCCTGGGGAAAAATATGATCCCACTGCTTGGGATGCTCTCCTACAAGACTTCTCAACAAATTTCCCAAACTCCTATTCACTACCTCAGTTTTTCCATCAGTCTGAGGATGATAAGTTGAGCTGAAACTCAGTTTGGTACCAAGTTTTTTCCACAGTTTCCTCCAAAAATGGCCCACAAATCTGGTGTCTCTGTCTGAAACAATACTCTTGGGCAACCCATGCAACCTAACCGCTTCCTTGAAAAACAAGTTAGCAACATGGGTGGCATCACTAGTTTTATAACATGGAATAAAATGTGCCATTTTGGAAAATCTGTCCACCACAACAAAGACTGCATCATTCCCTCTCTGAGTCTTAGGCAATCCTAGAACAAACTCCATACTCACCATGTCCCAAGGCCTGTCTGGAATAGGCAAGAGAGTGTACAATCCTGCATTCTGGCTCCTTCCTTTGGCATATTGACAGATTTTGCAATTCTTCACAAACTTGTCCACTTCTGTTCTCATCTTAGGCCAATAATAGAAGTGACTCAGCTGCTCATAAGTTTTATCAGTACCAAAGTGTCCAGCAAGTCCACCACTATGCTTCTCCTTAATCAAGTTTTCTCTCATGGAACATTTTGGTACACACAGTTGGTTTCTTCTAAATATTAAGTCCTCCTGCAATAAATAATCCAGCCACTGGCTTCTATCTGTTAGAACAGGATTAAAACATGCCTCAAATGCTTCCTTAAAATCAGAATATGTTTTATACAGTTCTTTGAGAAAATCAAATCCTACAACTTCAAAATTAGTTTCTTGAACAAGCATGTGCCTCCTACTCAAAGCATCAACTACTTTATTTGCTTGGCCACTTATGTGTTTCAAAACAAAGTTAAAACCTTGGAGATATTCAACCCATTTGGCATATTATGATTCAACTTGGGCTGTTGTACAATGTACTGCAAATCATGATTATCAGAGTATAATACAAATTATTTGGACATCAAATAATGTCTCCACTTTTTCAATGCCTGAACAATTGCATAGAATTCCTTCTCATAAGAGGAATACTTTCTTCTGGTGTCATTTAGCTTCTCACTAAAATAGGCTACAGGCATATCATCCTGACTCAACACAGCTCCAATGGCTTCCCCACTGGCATCACACTTCACTTGAAATGGTTTAGTAAAATAAGGCAAAATCAAAACAGGTTTCTCAGTTATCTTTTGCTTCAAAAGTTTAAAGTTTCTTTCTGCTTCAGCGGTCCATTTAAATGGTTGTTTGCTCTTCTTTATTATCTCAATGATGGGTGCATTAATCTTACTGAAGTTTCTTATAAACTTTCTGTAAAAACTGGCAAGCCCATGGAAACTTCTTACCTCAAAAACATTTTTGGGTGAAGGCCACTCCACAATTGCCTTAACCTTCTCTGGGTCCATCTTCAATCCTTCTGCAGAAACAGAAAATCCCAAATACACCAACTCTTCCTTCATGAATGAGCATTTCTTTAATTTTATCAGTAGTTTCTCTTGGTTCAGCTTCTTAAAGACATAATTAAGATGCCTCAAATGTTCTTCTTTAGTTTTTTTGAAAACTAATATATCATCCAGATACACTATCACAAATTTACCAATGAATTCTTTCAATAATTCATTCATAAGTCTCATGAAAGTGCTAGGTGCATTTGACAACCCAAAAGGAATTACCATCCATTCATACAGTCCTTCATTTTTTTTAAAGGAAGTTTTCCACTCATCACCCTCTCTTATTCTAATCTGATGATATCCACTTTTTAAATCTATCTTTGAAAAATATTTATCACCACTCAAACAATCCATTAAATCCTCAACTCTGGGCAAAGGGAATCTGTACTTGATTCTTATCTTATTGATTACTCTGGAATCAATACACATCCTCCAGCCTCCATCTTTCTTTGGGCTCAATACTGCTAGTACTGCACATGGACTCAAACTTTCTCTGATCAGTCCCTTGTCCACCAATTCCTGTACTTGTCTCCTGATTTCCTCATTTTCTATGGGATTCATTCTGTAGGCTACCTTATTTGGCAGATTTGAACCAGGGATAAAATCTATTTGATGGCTAATCTTTCTCACAGGTGGCAGCTCATCAGGTAAATCATCCACAACAATGTCACAATAATTGTCTAACATCTCTTGGATTTCTATTGGCAAATCAGAAATCTTTGTAGAAGTAAGAACTACCTTAGGTTTGCAAACTAAATCAAAACTTACCTCTTCTTCTTCCATCTGCTGCAGATATTCCTTCCCGCTCAGCAACAAGGTCTTTGGATCAACCACTTTTCTTGATGGATCTCCTTCTTCCATGGGTATCAATGTATGATATACCCCATCCTTGAATAACTTGTAAGTGTTCTTCTTGCCATCATGCATCGCTGCTCTGTCAAACTGCCAAGGTCTACCTAGCAGTATGTGACACACATCCATGGGCATTGCATCACACAGGACCTTATCTTTGTATTTTCCCATTTGCAGCTCTATCTCACATTGTTCTTTTACAATCAGCTGGTGCCCTTTATGCAGCCAAGACACTCTATAGGGAGTTGGATGCTCCCTTGTATTCAGTCTCAACTTCTCTATCACCTTAGTGGAAACCAGATTGTCTATGCTGCCACTATCAATAACTAGCTGGCAGCATTTCCCTTGGACTTTTCATATGCTCCTAAACAAAGTCTTCCTTTGTGCAGGCTCAATGACCTCTTTGGTTTGTTTCAACAGGACCTTATTAACCACCAAGGACTCTCCCCTCTCTGGTAGAATTTCTTCTTCAATTTCTACCTCTTCTCCAACCTGGGAAACAACAGCATTTCTTGGACCAGCACTCACATTATCTAGGCACTCATAGTGCTTGTGTCCCACTTGCTGACATCTATAGCACCTCATTTCTCTACCTATGCCTCTGTCTCTGCCTCCTCTTCCTCTATAAGAACCCCTTCTGCCTCTTGCATCACTCTCTGCAGATGAATTCTGAGGTGAGCTACTGTTAGCTCCATCCCTGGGTGTAGTAGACTTTCCTCTACCACCCTGACTTCCCTTTCCACGGAAAGTACCTCTCCCTTTGGAAAACTGCTTTCTCAGAAGTTTCTCCTCTACTTTCAAGGCTAGCTGATAGGCCTCTTCAATTGTCTTAGGAGACAGAAGACCAATCTCATCTTGGATCTCTAGCTTAATACCATTCACATATCTGGCAGTCTTCTCTGGTGTGTCTTGAAATTGCCCAGCTCTTATGCTTACTCTATAGAATTCTTCTGTGTATTCTTTTACTGTCAGCAACCTCTGTCTCAGGTTCTGCATTTTCCTAAACAATGTCAGTTGATAATCACTAGGCAAGAATTTACCTTTTAACTTAGCCATCATTCTGGTCCAGCTCTTGATAGGTTGCTTTCCAACTCTCCTTCTTTCTTCCTGCACTCTATCACACCAGAGTGCAACATGTCCCTTCAGCTTTGTTACTGCAAACTTGACCTTCTTATCTTTGCTCATTTCTTCATAGTCGAAGCACTTGTTCATTTCATTAATCCAGTCCACCAGCTCTTCTGGATTTAGTCCTCCTGCAAAACTTGACACTTCAATCCTAGGCTTAACTACAGACCCCAGAACAGTTCTGAGGAGCCTCATGTCAGGAGGAATCTCAACATTTTCTTCCGCTTCTTCTAATTCAGGTTCACTGATGTCTTCAGGATGTCTAGGCTGTCTTCTCTCCATGGCATCCATTTTGGCCTCGAACCTCTGCAAAATTCCCAACACTTCCGCATTGGCAACGGGTCCGCCTCTCCTTCTGCCAGCACCTCTACCAACTCGGATTTCCATGTTAATTCTCTGCAAAAACAACTTGAAAACACTCTAATACCACAAATGATAGCAACAAAACTGAAAGTCAGCCCCTAAGGAGAGCTGGTCTACTATTTTCGTTCTGTCAGCATTTTCTCCTGCTTAACTCTGTTCACCTCCACGTGGTCTTTCACAACTTCTTTGGTTTTATTTATCAAATTCGATGAATTTGAAAAATAAACATAATCAATAAAATTTGAAAATTAAATGAACCCAAGCTTTAATTCTCTCGCCACCTTAGGTTAACCTTCGAGCATCTTTCGAATACAACCACCATCCAATGGCTTCCCTCCAGATCAATGGCGCTCAACGATATCGCACCGCCTCCTTATTCGAACATTAATGCGCGATGGCACGCAAAAAGGCGGTTTTAGGGGTCCCGCCTTAGGCCACGTGTCAACTGTTCTATGGAATCGCTCCCAATTGGAAAATACCGCTCACCCCTCAAAAGTGGTGTGATATGGGCAGTCTGGTTTCGCTAACCCACTCACGGTTTTGGAATAGTGGTTGACCCCGGTTTAAGTCGGGTTACGCTATCCTCTGTTTTCACTAACTCAGGTCTAGCCTTGGGGAAGGATTCAGCAAAACAAATTTATCTCTTTATTAAGCGGGATTTCCACTATCATTAAATAGAGTTCAACAACCACGATTTTACACAGACCTCGTTTGCGGTTGGAATTTAATTCAACAGAGATTTTTGAACTGTTCAAGAGAAACAGTAGACAGAGGGATGCGAAGACTGTACCAACAGTTCAATTCAATAATTATACTCACACAGAGTTCAATTGCCTCCCAATTAAACAAATTTCCTCGCAAATATCAATTCAAGACAGGTTGATAATCAACGAGAACTTAAATTTATTCAACCGGAAGCAATTACTTAACACACAAATTTTATTGTAGAAATCTCCTCCCCTCAATGAGATCCGGGGTTTACATATATACATAAACATTTGTCTCTTCGGTTCCTCTGCGAGGACCATTTAATAAATCAAAAGCCTAATTACAATTATTCAAATAACTGAAACATGACAGATGGATCGAATCCAAACCTATTTGACTTTTATGGACTCTAACTAATCTAAATGAAACAGTCAACTAAGGTATTGACACCTTGCTGTTACAATTCAATGATTTTGAACCCTCCTAGCCACAAAATGTGGACAAAACCTCCTACATTGCTGGCTAGTGTCTAATGCCCCTGCATCACATAAATTCCCTACCATAAAACCAACTTCAAATCAAGGGAAACAAGCTTAGAAAGCTAAGAACCTAGGGACTAACATTGCAACTGAAGAAAATAAAGAAATTTGAAGCCAATCAAGTAGCCAAAAAGGAACTGCGAACAAATTTGAGGAATTTTCATCTCTTAATAGTGAATAAGGCCCTTCCCAAGTAGCCCGAGAGGCCGATATTCAACATCAAGAAAATCCCCCAAAATAAGAGTATCCTTCCCCTAAAGAAACCTATGATCCTTTTGATTATTCTTCTGAGGACGAGGAAGAGGTGTATCTTTCCTATAAAGAAGCCACAGGCTTGGTCCCAATGGTGAGTTCGGCAGATGAAAAAATAGAGGTAGAGAAATCAAAATAAATGGAGAAGAAGGTTCGAAAAATTGGTAGGAAGTCCAACAGAGAAATCAGGAAAGAGAAAACAAAGAAACAAAAGGATTTTGGCCATGAAAGCATCATCCCTCTCCAAATAGTGGAGCACGGGATAAAAGAAGGGAAAAAAGGAGGAAATGTAGGCCCCTCAAAAGCGGCACTACAGTCCAAAAAGTAAGTCATGAACATTATCTCCTAGAATAGTAGAGGGCATAGCTCTAAAAAAAGAATAAGTTAAGAAAAATCCCTATTATTGAAAGAGAAACCATCAGTTGCTCTCTTCTAGGAGACAAAAATGGATGAGGTTGATCTTTCATCCATGCACAGTAAAATTTGGAATAAAATTTTCCTCATATCGAAAAGTTCCAGAGGGGCATCGAGAGGCATATGCACCTTATGGTACCTGGATCAAATGAAGAAGTTGAAGAGTTACAAAACAAAACATTGGATCGCAACAGCTTCTCATTTTTTGAATTTAAATCAGGTGTGCATAATTATAAATATTTACATCTCGATTTACTTTAAAAAAAAGAAATATTGTTGGCTTTCTCTTATGGCTATAAAATATTCAAAATTTGGTGAAAATTGTATCATTGGAGGTGACTTTAATACCTCCTTAAATCAGAAGGAGAAGAGGGGAAGGTCGATAGTCATAGACCCTTTCCAAGAATCAATGGAAGTCTCAGTTAATTCAATGCAACTTACAAATATTAAGCCTTTGAGACTATGTTACACATGGAGTGATAGGAGATAAGGACCTGGGCATGTCGCGACTAGGTTAGAAAGCTTTTTGGTCTCAATTTTTTTCTCTCTGGTAATATGTCTCTTCATTCCTTTACCCTTCCTTGGAATTGTTCTGATCACAGGTCTATCATTATTTCCTTAAACCCACCCCTGAATTATGGTCCTATCCCCTTCCACTTCTCTGCTCTCTAGTTGCAGTCCCCTGGATTTCATGAGATTGAAAGTAATTCCCAAAATCAATGGGTGGATGGCAACCCCATAGCCATTTGGGAATCCAAAATAAAAAGGTTAAATAAAAAAATTAACAATGGATTAAAAAGGGGAAATCCACAAATCAACAATCCCTTCTCTCCCTAGAAAATAAAATGGAACATATCTAATCATGGATATAATCGGAAGAGGTTACGCAGGATATCCTACACCAGGAAATGCAAGCATTCAAATCTTATCATGCGAGACTTAGGCAGGAAGAATATTTGTGGAGGCTCAAATCCATAAGTATTTTTCTTCAGGTTGGGGATAGGAACACCAACTTTTTTCACAAAAAATCAAAAAAGATAGAGGAAGAACAACATCTCACAGATTCAAGTGCAAGGGAAAAAACTGGATAATTTTCAGACGATCCAAGAGGTAGCATATGAGCATTATTGCAATCTATACTATGATAATGGTACAATATCTAAACTAGATGAAAAAATTATGCTTGAATTTATTCTAGAATGGTAATGGAATATACGAATGTGTAACTCAAAATCCCCCCTTCAGCAGAAGAAGTTCGTTAGGAAATATTCTCCTTTCACCCAGACAAAGCTCTGGGGTTGGATGGCTTTTTGGATCTTTTTAATCCTAAATTATAGGAGTTAATTCATAAGGATGTCATTAGAATGATTGGTTATTCTTTGAAGCAAATGTGCATAGGGGGGGGAATAAATTTGTCTTTCTTGGCATTGATCCCAAAGGAAAGGAATCCCTCCTCCATTGATAAATTTAGGCATATTTCTATTTTTAATGTGCCATACAATATTATAACTAAAATTCCCAATTTAAGGCTCAAAAAACTTCTCCCAAACATTATCTCTAAGAATAAAGGGGGATTTTTCCCAAGTAAAAAAATTTTCAACAATATCATTATGATTTAGGAGGCGGTTAACTATAGCAAGAGAAGAGGGGACCAGGGGATGGTAGTAAAATTGTACATGGCTAATGCATTTGATCAAGTTCAACATAGCTTCTTGTTAAAAGTAATGAGAAAGATGGGTTTCCACGGAAGGCTTATTCGATGGTGTCTTTGTGTATAAGCTCTCCATGGATTTATCCCTTAATAAATGGTAGAGGTCTACAGGTTTGCAATGCTTCAATGGGCCTCGAGTAAGGTTTACCCTATCTCCTCTCCTATATATTACTATGGCATATTCAGTCGGCAGAATATTGGAACACGAAATAAGTATGGGAAGATTACCTATAATTCGCTACTCGGAGGGTATCAAAGGTATTACCCATGGGTAGTTTACTGATGACACAGTCTTGTTGGGGTTGAGCTTCAACAATGATGGCCAAAATATACAAAAGAATAGTAGATAAGTTCTTGGAGGCTTTGATAAGTTTGTTGAATGAAGAAAAATCATAAATTTATGGCTAGAATATCAGTCCACATTGCCAAAGAAAAATCGAATAAGTGTTGGGATGCAAAGTCATGACCGATTGGAAATACTTCAAATACCTAGGAGTTCCTATCATTTTAAAACAGTCTTCTTCCAGGCCTTGGAATGGCGTCATAGACAAAATCAAGAACAAAATGGACAACTGGGGAGCGTTATGGTTTAATATGGCTAGAATAGTGGTCCTCTCTAAAGATGTTCTACCAGCAATTCCTCTTTTCTTGTTTTCAGTTTGGCCCCTAAATTCATCTTACTAAAATTTTGGATCTTCCTTCAAAAATTTATGTGGGAAGAGGGAAATATGATACAATGAAATATCACTTGGTGAAATGGAATACGTTTCAAGCTCCAAAGTTTCACAAAGGATTATACATTAGAGACTCTGCTTTATTAAATACAGTGTTTGGTGGAAAGCTGGCATGGAACCTTAAAAATCTTCTAAACTCGTGGTGGGTTCAGATTCTAAAGGAAAAATATCAGCAGTCCTCAGAAGAAAACTCTCGCAATTTTTGGTCTCCCATATGGAATTTGATCCATTCAACTTATTTTTTTATTAACTCTCATCTCATTTGGATTCAAACGAATGGGAATACAATCTGGATTTGGGAGGACTCAATTCTTAATCAAACTCCCCTGGATCATTTGGAGGAGGTTCACCCACTAAAAGAATATATGCTTTAGAATGGTATAAGAACTCTTATTAATTTCTCTTAATGGGATAAGGATAAACATGGTCCAACTGGAACTTTGGAGACCTTCTAGGGAATTTAAATCCTCTAGGGGGAATTTTGGAGAAAAATATGTCAGGAAGAGCTCTTATTAATAGTTCTCTCTCGGATAAGAGAAGGAACCATGGAACTATTATTTCAATCCATCATTCTGTTTAAGTCTTCCATATGGGAAAGTTTTGGAGTCCCAATGCTTTTCCTAAAGTGAATTTGTTTTTTTGTTTGTTGGTCCATAAAAAAAATTAACTTCCGAGAATATGAAATGAAGAGGAATTCAAGTTCCATCGAGATTCCCCTATGCAAAGTTTAGGAAGAATCTATTCATCATATTTATATTGATTTCCCCTTTGCCAATAATTTATAGTCCCAGGTTGTTGGTCCCCAACTCACCAAGATTCATTGTTTTGTTGATATACATGACTTCTTTTGTGTATGTCATAGACATTACTCATGCTCCCTTCAATCCAAATCCTCCTTCAAATCTCTTTGGATGGCCATTGTGAAATTTATCTGTTCGGAAATCTATTTTTCAAGAAATCAAAGACATTCTAAGGAATCTTTGGGTCTCCCAATTTTTCCGCATTAAAATCACTTTCCATTTGTATGGAAGTAAATCCTATCCCATATTACTCTTCCCTTGACTCAATAGAATTTTAGTGAATTAGTTCTTTGGCCCTTGGTCCCATTTCTACCTTGTATTCACCCTCCTTTGTTCCCTCTTCTTTATGGAAGTTGTGGAAGTATCCCTTGGATTTAGAAGATTGGAGGAACCAACAACACAAATGGATTCTATATTTTGATGGGGCATCCAATAGGAACCCTTGGGTGATAGGAGTGGGATAGATTCTCATTAATTCTGAGGGAACAATTGAAGCTAGGTACTCCCAGGGGCTTGGAACAAGAACTAACAACCAAGTGGAAATGTATGGGCTTCTTTGAGGATTGCTTATTTCCAAAAACAAAAATGTGGACGAGATAATCATTCTGGGGGGTTCTATGATCATGATCCAATTTATCATCAAAATATTTTTCCCAAAGGAAAATCATCTAGATTTTTCCTTGATAATAATGAGATCCGTTATGCACAACTTCAGGAAAAGGGATTTTTTCCGCATCTTACGAAGTAACAATCTTGAGGAAAACAGAATGGAAAATTTGCATGCACCTTAGAAGAAGCATAATTAGTGATTAATGATCATAAAGGTAGGTGTTCAATTCCCTATGGGTATAATTATGAAGATTAAATAGAGAGTAAAGGAAAAAACTTTAGGTAGTGAAATGGGATTATTAGACATGACATTGGGCTACGGTAATTATAAATATTCTCAAGACTTTGGCTTTGGGAATACCATTGGCAGTTGGCTCCTCTCTGAAAACGTGGCAACATACTCTCCCTGGAATCATGCAAGATCGGCGCCCTTGAATTTGAATGCTTGCTTCATGAAAAATTAGAATTGAATCCTCATGGTTCATTGTTTTATGATGGATTTTCTTAGATGACTTTCAAGGAAATTTATTTCAGGAGTTACGGAGCTTGAGTGGAGTGAATTTATGATGATTCTTTTAGAGGAGCTCTATATCTATTAATATGCCTTTCAATTTTATCTAACCTAACGGATTTCAATGGGCAGGAATAATTGATGTGAGAGCGAGCCATCAACTGGGAATTGTGTGTAAAATTTGGTCACAATAAAGGGGGGACAGAGGTTTTTTGGTGGCAGCTCTAGTACTTATGGCATGAAGGCTTGGGAACCAAGTGAGATTATTGAACTGGGTGGGAGCAAAGAGACTAAGAAGATCAATAAATTCAGGTGGGGAAGTTATGGAGGCTCCTCATTACCTCCTTTATAATTTGGTAGCCCAATAAGGGATAATTTGTACCTCTATTCGTTTAGGTAGTTTCATCAGGGATAATTGGAAGGTATCGCATGAGAGAAACTCCACTCCCATGAACTAGCAGCTTCATTTGGGTTTACTGTTCAGAATTTTATCTAGTCATGGATCACTTAAAAGGTAGTGCCTCACCCATCTTTGCCACAACCCTTTCTAGTGGATTACTCTGATTAGGTTGAGTTTTATCCTGAGTTAGGCTCTATGCATTATGAGATATAGTGTTGACTGGTATTGAGCTCTTTGGGTAGATAGATCTTGCGAGAGATGGTGGAAGCAATGAACGCAAGGCATTTTACCCTCATATAGATATCGTCTTGGTGACAATGGCATCTATGAGTGTTTCCAGCGATGACAAAGGTGTAAAGAATAATTTGAAAATGATTTAGTGTTCTAGATAATTGCAGGTCTAGAACTCAATGTCAACCATTTTGAGAGGAGAGATCTAGGTTCTGTGGAGGTTATTCTTTTACGGTGCAGAGGTAGAGTATTTTTCATGTGGCACTTAGATATATATGAGCAAGTGCAGACACTAAATGAAGTCTGCTCTGTTGACACTCCTATGCAGTAGTATTGCAATCGCAATTGTGGTTGTTTGCAGATGCTTGGGCACCTATCCATGAGCTCTGGGTGGTTTGGAGTAGGGAGAGTACCCAGAGTTTTATTTTAGTGGTTTTTTTTTATTCATGGGTGGTTGTTGGCCGACTGTGCCTGCCCTTCTGATGGGGTTTTTAGATTAGGTTTGGTTTTCCTCCTATCGGATTGAGGCACTAGATTCCCTCTTCCTTTTCTTGACACTGAGCCAATGGGGGCCCTGTATATTCTTTGGTTTTTCCGAGGAGTTACTTCAAGGGTGTTTTCTCCATCTTCTTTTAAAAAATTTCCGGCAACGTTGGACCTGACATTCTTGGGCCAGGTCTGTCCGATTTTTTATCGTCGTACCTTTGGGCCATTAATACCTGGGTGGGTGGTTATTTTCTTTGACAGCGGTGGCTTGTTTTCAGTACCGTAGTGGATTATAGTTTACGGTTTCTGACAGAGAGGATTTTTTCCTCTCTTCCCAAGAATATTATTAATTTTCGGGCTCTAGGAGTTTAAGGATTTCGTGTATTTTTCTAAGGTGGCGGTGTATCGCGACGTCAACCAAGCTGAGGTGGATAGGGGTGTTAGGTGGTACACCACCCAAAGCTATAATCGGACAGCTGCGAAGGGATGAACTGAGTGCGCCTTTTAGAAGACAGAGCAAAGACCTAATGATTAACGGCATCGGGATGACTGACATCGAGAGCTACATCGCCAGGTGTGACAACGATTACTCCAATCAGGCTTTTCTATAGGTGATTAAGGTGACGGAAGGGGAAAACCAGCCTGTGAAGGGTAATCACTCTGTAACCACTCCGGAGGGCTCATGAGTTTTGAGGGGAAGGAAAACTATCGCGCTAGAGTTTCTTGTTCGGCCTTGAATCCCTTTCAGACACGGGCTACCACGAATTCCTCTCTCAAAGGGGGTACCAAGCCTTTCAAAGCTGAGACAGGAAGCCAAATTCTGAGTTTTGGATGCGATGTTATGTGGGAGAGGATTGAGAGTCTCACAAATCGTGCTATAGTGGGTAGATGGAAATTTAAGAGACATAGCAAGGTTAACATGATGGAGTGGCTATTAAAACTCTGGAAGAAGTTATTGGGATACACCCTGCGTGTAATTAAGATGGAAAATGGGTGGTTTTGTTTCCACCTCTTAAAAGACAGTGACGTGGGGGAGGTTATGTGCAGGGCGTGGGTGAACGGGAGATGTTTCATGGCTTTTGTTGGGCCTAGATTCAAGTATGATTTCCCCTTCTAAATACTCTAAATTATCTTATAAATCTGAGGAAATCTTCTTTCATATCAATAATAAGGGATGAAATAGCATAGAAATAGGAACAATTAGACTAAGGACATAGAGAACGATTCATAACAAGGAATTGACTCCTTTTTGTCCCCATCTGCAGGAAACCAAGAATGTGAGGTCAATGATAGATGATGACCAATCAACTAATGCATGTATCGAGGTCATCAAAAATTCCAGGTGACCAATTAAAAGGCATCTGAACAGTTTTTGAGTTTAAGAACTCAAACAATAGCCACGCGCAGTGGGCTGTCGTTTGAGATACATTCTCAAGAAGTTGCCTTTAAAGAGGCAAAGAACATACTAGGATGGAGAGCAGTTCATAAGGAAATCCTAATACAGCCTGTTTAATTCTTTTGGAAGAGCATTCCCGAATGAAATAGAATTATGAACAATCCCCTCTTGAAGCTTCCGTAGTGCTATAGCTTTTGTAGGTCTGGGCCCAACGTCCAGAAATTCTACGCATATGTTATGTTCTAAGACTTAGCTAGAGTTATATCGTTGTCTTATTAGTGATTTACTTATACTATTCTTTCTTGGTTGCACAGCTAGCCATACAGTTTAGTCCTCTGTTCTTTCGATATTGCACAGTTACTCAGATTACTTGAATTGTGTTGTTGTTTCCGTACTACACAATTGCACACATTTCTTAGTTATATTGTAGTTTCAAAATTGCACAGCTAAATTACTACTTCTTGGATTCTTTAATGTCATTCAGCTCTGTTATTGAAGCAACTTAATTAGAACTTTGTTCTGTCTAGTTTCGTTTCCATTATTTCCATTCCTGCTAATTTTACTTAGATTTCTACTCAGTTCGATTTAGCAATCACTTTGCTTCAACATAATTGTTCAATTATAGATTAGTAACATTTTCCTTAAGAACAAAATCTTTCACAGTTACGAATATTTTCTTCGCATTAGCAAGAAGCATCCCTAGACTAGTTAACTCGCACATATTGTGCCAACACCCTTGAAATAAAAAGACGAACCCTGGGTTGACAATTAAATAAAGGAACGATAGAGTTGCAGAAAAAAACCACCTCTACAGAACCAAAATTTTTGGTGTCGTTCCCGGGGAGTGTGTTAGGAGTTATCTTCCTTAGTCTATCCTTTATCCACTGTCGTAGGGAGCTGGCTCTTGAAAACGGAAGGTAAGAACCTGCATACCGGCAAGCAACATGCTTGCCCTATTAGCCCACCTGCCAACAGAATTGTTTGGAAACTATAGGATTAGTGCTCTTGTTTTATGACTAGGAGAAAGAAGGTAGAAACAAACCAAAACCATTCTCAACCACAACCCAGAGGATCGGTGATCATTGGGAGAGAAACTCACATTGACGAAATCATTAAGAAAGTTGAATCTCAGGCATCTATAGGACCTAGAACCGTTTCCATCCAAAATCCTAATCTCATCCCTCGGGCAACAGCCACACCATCTGAAGCCTTTGCTGAGATTCATAGCAGGAAAGAGGGATCTAAGCAGAGTCTGCAAAATACCATTCATCAAGACATTAACTTTTTAAGGAACGACGGTTCTTTCAACCTGCAAGAGGGAAGGGGAGAAATCAGTAAAGAAATTCATATAGATATACCCAGGACCCCTGTGGGGACAATCGGAACAGAGTATCCTAGAATTTCAGATTAGTTTAGCGCTATTAGATCCCCACCACCTTCACCTCCCAAGCCTATTAAAATCTCCACCCCAGATCAAGAAATTCCTGAAGGCTTTGGCACCTTTTCGATCAAATGGCAAATAATCAAAATCAAAATCAGAGGCAGACATCCACACTGGAATACCCCATTGTTGATCATGTTACCAATGCCCCTATAAAATCTATTCCCTTGCATAGCATCCCCACCTTTCATGGGCTAACCACAGAAGACCCTGATTCATTTTTATTTGAATTTGATGTTTTATGCAGAGGATATGATTATACCACTGATCCCCAGAAACTAAAATTATTTCCATCTACCTTGAAAGGGACTACTCTTCGTTGGCTCATGGGGCTAGGAGGGGGAACTATAAACAGCTGGGATGAAATGAAAAAAACTTTCCTCACCAAATATCAGGACTATTGCCGAACCCGAGACTTAAAAGACAAAATCTTTAACATGACTGCCAAAGATAATGAAATGCTAAAGGAATATGTAGAAAGATTGCACTACATTATCCAAGGATATTCTAAAAACTACAATGCTTAAAGGAATGAAAGAATAATGACTTGAATTGCTTAACATAATGGGGAAAGGAAATATTTCCCAGGAAGGGTATGATGAAATTATATCCTTATGTATCATATGTTCCCGAGGCAGCTCGCGTAACAGACCTATGGGGCGTGAGCTTAAGAAAACCAGTAGCAATGTAACCAGGGCTAAATTTGGAAATCTTTTAGAAAACTTCAAAATCGACATCTTGGGAACTTTAGCCACACAACTTGATGTCTTGCGGGCTAAACAAAAACAAGCTATAGCTGAGCAAAACCTCGCCATATTTTGCCCAAAATTTCGAAAGAAGCACAGCCAAAGAGAATGTCCTCTAGACATTGTTCAGACATGTGCTATTTTCACTAAGGATCATGCTACAGACCAGTGTCCTTCTCTTCCCGGACTGCAAGCCATTTAAAAAGAAGTCGAGGAAGAAATAGAACCAGTTTATTTAATGAATCAATGTCGGCAGTGGCAAGCACGACCAAGCACACCGCAAGACCTTCCTCGATACTTTCCATTACCCCAGTACAACCAACAAAATCCTGCAACAGCCTGGCAAGCTCAAAACCAATACCCAACTTGGCTAAATCAAACCTATCCTATTCCTCCTTGGCCTACACAAAATCCATCAGGAAGTAATTAGCAAAAATTCCCTAATTCTCACCCTTATTGGCAGAATATCCCCTATCAAAATCAGTGGCCAAACCCTCCTACTCAACACAATAACTAGAATTGGAAACGACCCATGGGGGTGGGAAATTTACCAACAAGGGCAGGAACTCAACAGCTACCAGCTCCCTACCCTATTCAACAAAACCCGCAGCCTCCTATGCGGCCTCAATTACCAGCCCAACCCAACTCCAATCCCAATAATAGACCAGTTCAGTTAATTCAGATCATAGAAGATCCACTGCCTAATACTGAAAAAAAGCAGTGCAATGAATTAAATTTAATATCAGGACATACTATATTACCCATGGAAGCCACACCTCCATCTCTATCCCAAGATGAAACTTCCATAGGAACTAGCTCAGTTGAATCAACGAAAACAGATAAAAACAAAGAAACGATTGACCAAGAAAAGCCTGAAGAACTCAAAATAACCTCCTCTCCATTTCCAGAAATATTAAACACACCTAAATCCATAACCAATTCTGAATTTGACATCCTGGGGGAATTGAGAAGTCTTTGTGTTAAAATTCCCCTTCTTCAGGCCATCCAGGATATCCCCATTTACGCAAAAACAATCAAGAAATTGTGTGGGAAAAAGCAAACTAGGAAGACAATGACTACACCTATTGTTCATGTAGTAGGAACTTTATCTGATTTACTGTTAGGAAAAGAGCTACCTGTGAAATATGATGATCCAATAAACCCCATCGTAACTTTACAAATTGCTGGACATTCATTCCCAAATACACTAGTTGACCTGGGGGCAGCCATTAACATCCTGACTACAGGGGCTTGTGAGAGGTTAGGCATATCAATTCTAGAACCCACAGCCACACTTCTAGAATTAACTGACAGATCTGTTATTATACCTGAAGGTGTGGTGCAGGATATCATGGTTTCATTAGACTCATGGGAATACCCTGTTGATTTTCTGGTAATTAATCCAAAAAACAGAATAAAAAGGGCACCCATTGATTCTGGGATGGCCTTGGCTGGCCACAGCAGATGTCTACATAATTTTCTGGACTGGTAGCATGATGATCAACAAAGCGAATTCTGTAAATAACATTGTTATTTACCCCCCTGCCAAGCCAAGCCTGCCCACAATCAAAATCCACAAGCACCCAGATACATATTGGGAGCACAATATCCCTCCTCCCCTCACGCTAGTAGAGGCCCTCGAATTCAAAAATCAAACCAAAGACGATATGATTACTAACGTTATGAATCAGCCCCCCCAGACCTGAAAATTTGAAATGCCAAATGATGAAAACCATCCTTGGGCATGAAGGACAAGAAACTCCTGTGACAGATTTTGAGATTCAGTCTGATTCCATGGACACTGTCTGTAATAGTATTCCAATTGAAATTAAACCAGGCAAGATTTTGAACATTAACAGCATCTTGGATGATAGTCAGAGGCAGAGACTTGTAAAAATCCTTAGGAAACACCACGGTGCATCTGCATGGGATTACAAAGATATGAAGGGCTTGGACCCACAACTGTGCACCCATCATATCTACATTGATAAAGATATGCGCCCTGTCAGACAACCGCAACGAAGAATAAATCCCCATCTCAAATAAATTGTAAAAGAAGAACTCCAGAAGCTCCTGGAGGTCAACTTCATCTATCCTATCTCAGACAGAAAATGGGTCTCCCCTTTGGTAGTTGTCCCTAAAAAAAATGGAAAATGGAGGATATGTGTAAACTATAGTGAATTAAATAAGGCAACTCAGAAAGATCATTTCCCCCCTTCCTTTTATTGAATAAGTCTTAGACACATTAGCTGGAAAATGTTTTTTCTCCTTTCTTGATGGATTGAGTGGTACAATCAGATACAAATAGCCCCTGAAGATCAAGACAAGACAACCTTTACCTGTCCATGGGGCACTTTTTCTTACAGAGTTCTACCATTTGGATTGTGTAATGCCCCAACAACATTTCAAAGAGCCATAATTAGCATTTTTTCTGATCTAATAAATGAGGGACTTGAAATTTATATGGATGATTTTACACCCTATGGGGAAGATTTTGATCAAGAACTAGAAACATTAGACAAAGTATTGGAATGATGCATTGCTACTAGACTGTGTCTGAGCAACGAAAATGTCATATCATGATGTCTGAAGGGGTAATTCTGGGTCATTACATTTCTGCAGCAGGAATACAGGTAGACCCGGCCAAAATACAGGTAATCCTTTTATTGACCACACCTTGCACACAAATAGAGGTACGCAAATTTTTAGGCTATGCAGGACATTATCGTAGATTCATAAAAAATTTCGCGCAAATAGCTACACCCTTGTATGCTTTAACTGGCAATGTTGAATTCCATTGGACTGACATATGTGACTCTGCTTTTACAGAATTAAAAAAACTAGTCTCTACAGCACCTATTCTTCGTGGTCCTGACTGGAAACTAACTTTTCATATCTCCTCTGATGCATCTGATACAGCAATCGGAGCAGTCCTTAGATAGGAAGAAGACTGCAAACCATATGCCATATATTATATCAGTAAAAATCTTACTCCTGTTGAGCTCAACTATACCATAACAGAGAAGAAATTCCTGGCTGTGATCTATTCAATTAATAAATTCAGGCATTACATAATTGAATATCAAGTCTTCCTACATATTGATCACTCTGCCATCAGATATTTAGCAAACAAACCCATTACAAATGGAAGAATAACCCACTGGCTACTACTATTACAGGAATTTAACATAACAATTAAATATCGTCTAGGCAAAGAAAATGTGGTGGCAGATTTTCTGTCAAGAGTTCCCAAAAAAATGACACATTAACAGTGGATGATCAATTTCCTGACGAACACCTGTTTGCAGTAACAATTAAGACTCCATGGTACACGGATGTGGCAAACTACCTGGCAGTTGGAAAGTTACCTAAACATTTATCAGCAAAAAATCGAAAACTAATTATACAACGCAGTGCACAATTCTCCTGGATTGGGGGATATTTATTACATACTAGAGCCGATATGCATATCCGTAGATGCATAAGGGAAGATGAAATCCACAATATACTGCACGCCTTCCACGATGAACCCTGCGATGGCCACTTCGCAGATGGACGAACATGACACAAAGTACTGCAATTAGGATACTTTTGGCCTACTATCTTCAAGGACGCAAAGAAGTATGTGCAATCCTGCAATAACTGCCAGAGGATGGGCCGTCCTGGCCAAGCAGATGAAGTGCCGCTGAAATTACAATTTGTAGTAGAACCTTTTGAGCGATGGGCATTGGAGTTTTTTGGAGCATTAAATCCACCCTCAAACCAAAAAGCTTACATACTAGTTGCCATGGATTATGTTACAAAATGGGTCGAAACAATAGCTTTGCCAAGAGCCATAGAAGAATCAGTCATTAAGTTCCTTTTTGAATTATTTGTACGATATGGGTTACCCAGAGAAATAATAACCGACGGAGGAGCGCAATTCACAGGAAATAAAATCGTATCCACTTTAAAAAATCACCACGTAACACACAGAATTACGTCTCCTTACCACCCGCGGGCGAACGAGCAAGTGGAGAGCACCAACAAAGTCTTGGAAGCAATCCTCACCAAGACGATAGTAGCACATCATTGAGACTGGACCATGAGACTCCCGGAAGCTCTATGGGCCTATCGAACAACTTGGAGAAATACCACTAGATATTCACCATATCAGCTAGTCTTTGGAAGAGAACCTGTCTTCCCTATCGAATTTGAAATTAAAACACTTAGGAAAGCCCAAGAAACAGGACTGGACCTATCAGATGCTCAAATCAAAAGGCTCCAACAAATAAATGAGCTTGACGAAATCCGACTGCTTGCTTTGCAGCTCACTATGATTGTCCAACAATAATGGGCTAAGTGGCACGATAACCTTATAAAAAAAAAGGTATTCCAAAATGGAGATTGGGCACTATTGTATGACTCCAGATTCTAAGACTTCTTGGGGAAATCGCAAACAAGATGGCTTGGGCCATATAAAATTCAAGAAGTACATAACAATGGCACCCTCACTTTGACCACAATCGACGGAGACGGCTCAACATTCCGAGTTAATGGAAACCGAGTACACCTCTATCACAAACCTCTCACAGAAGAATCCTTTTATTAACAGGCACGAGAAGACCCCACCATCCAAGTTGTAACACAAGGGGGTAGCAACCCCACAAACTCAGGTATATGAGAGGTTTGGCACCATCAACTGTAAATTATGTACATAATTGTATATAGATTCATTTTGCATTCAATTTTTGATTGTTTTTTGTTTTTCTATTCAATTTCCGAACAACTGCTGTTCAATATTTGCGCAGCAGCAATTCAACGGAATCCCGAACAACCCTTTTTTTAATGAGAGTTTTTCATTTTTCTGTTCAATTCCCGAAAAGCTGTTGTTCAATATTTGAACAGTAGCAGTTCATCGGAACTCCAAACAGCCTTTTCAATGAGCGTATTTCGTTTTTTCTATCCAAATTCAGAACAGATGTTGTCCAATATTTGAACAGCAGTGGTCCAACTGAATTGAACAACCTTCTTTTCATTTTACACCATTTTTCAATAATGGAATAGTTTCCATTCAATTTCTGAACAGTAGCAGTCCCTTCAACCTTCAAAAGAAATCTCTGTCGTGTCGTTCCATCTTTGAACATCCTGACTGCTCTTTCTTCCCTTAAAAAAATTTTTGAACATCCTTTTGAAACTCTTGTCCAATATCTTTTTCTTCTATAATTGAATAACCTTGAGCAGGTAATGGCACTTGGAAGAGAGAATGCAAACGGTAACACTTCTAAATTTGATGTCTGATGATATTTCTTAATCAAGAAGCTCACACCATACATATCAATACTAAGGCAGCAATTCCCATAATTCGAATAGGGCATCAAACAATTCTGAACATTATATCGATATGTCTTTTTACATTATTCGATTAATATCCAACCTAACGAAATGGAACAAGGGGTATTATTGGCATTACTTTTTTTCCACCATCCCTCACTCTTAAGGAAGTCAATAAGCCTCCATCATGATTGTGTGATATGAAAAATCTTGACAGAGGATAGGGGGTCTCATTACGAGCCAGCCTACCATGATCATAAGAACTGAGTAGGTGACATGCCCATTATGGCCACCACACCAGGGTAATGACCTTCCCAGAATTTCAGGAGGTCTCATCACGAGCCGGCCTGATCACCTTACTCCAATTCTAGTGAATGGCACTGTCATCATCTGGCCACCACACCAGCGCAGTGACCTCCGAATGGATTGCATTACTACAATACATTTACATATCTCAAGAGAGGATAGGGGGTCTCATCACGCGCCAGCCTACCATGTTCATAAGAGTCTAGAAAATGACATGCCCATTATGGCAACCACACCAGGGTCATGACCTTCTTGCTAAATTCGAAGGAAAGGAGGTCTCATCATGAGCCAGCCTGATCATTTTGCTACAACTCTGGTGAATGGAACCATGACTACCTGGCTACCATACCAACATGGCGATCTCTCTTATTAAAAAAAAAAAGAATAGAAAAAAAAAGGAGGGGCGGAAAAAATAATAATAATAAATGAATAAATAAATGTTTTTATAGTAAATACCATCATATACACCTAGTTCCCATGTCATTATTTACTCAAATTGATGCTAATTATGACTTATCCCATTAATCATTAATGAATATTTGATAAACCTATCTCGAACAGTGGGAATGATGAGCCAATTAAATCTAGTTACATCACGCTTCCATCATCACCTCATAATCGTCTGACGACATCATGTCAAATTAATTATAAAACCGTATTCTCTCATGCCTTGGTCATTTCTGCATGAGCCACAATTATGGAAACTTCTCTGTTTATCCACCGCTATACAACCATTAATTACTTAACGGCTGATCCACCACGCGCAAGTTCAAAAAAAAACCAGATATTTCCATCTCATCTGCATGCACCGGCCATACCCCTCTTGTACCTGAGGGCGTGGACGCCCATTCTCACACGGGGGGCAAGGTGCTTTACTCTGACTTGCATTAATTTTTCAAGCAAGCAAAATATCGCACAAATCACGTCAGGACGCCTCAGAAATCGCTACAATTCAGGCATGGAGATGACTTATATAGAATTATAGTTCCCCTTTCGAATATGCATAGCATTTGGATGAAACAGCAAGACCAGAGGGAGGAACAACCAGAAATGAGAGACATTCAAACATGAGTGGAGGACTGATGAGGAACGAGCCGCCAAACTTCACACTCTCAGATGAGGCAACCAATGTTCTTCAAAGAGTGGGATGGCTCACATACGTGCACAGACTACAGGGATACAATACAAAGGTTGCAATGGAATTCCTGAGCAACCTGCATGAGGGACAAACCAGAGTCAAGGGATAAACAATACCTGTCACAGAGGAAATAATAACGGCAGTATCAGGAATAGCAGCGCAAGGAGAAATATGGTCAGAGAAGCATTTGATCTTAAGAGAAGCAATAGCATTATACCAGGATCCAGAGGAGCAGTTGCAACGGAAAGGCAGAGGAATTTCACCCACATCCTTACACCAGCCATGGCAAGAGTTGGCAGAGTTCATCCAACAGTTCATAACCTGCGAAGGACGTCGAGAAGTGGTAAAACCCCGACACCTTAAACTCCTAGTTGTGCTTAAGAAGAAAATTATAATCAATATTCCTGCATTTTTAAACACTATTTTGCATGATACCGCTGGTTGGCTAAGAAAGGCCAAGAGGCCCCAGCCAGTGGTGAGCGACCAGGCCTTAATTAAGCTAATTATCATCCATGAGCTAGATAGACATCAGATAGCATGGCATGATTTTGTTAACCCAGAAGTACAGGAGCCAGCAGCCAACCTAGAAATACCAAAACCGAGAATTCACCCTGAAAATGTTGAAGTTGAGCCCCCTAGGGTGAACCCCCCTAGAAGAAAACGAATTCAAACCACAACGTCAGAATCCAGTAGGCGAAAAAGGGCCAAAACAGCTTAGGGATTCTCGAGCGTTATGAATGAGGCCAAATCACCTCAGGCACCAATACAAGAACTGGAGGAAGAGATGGCCCGAGAACTAAGGAAAACAAGAGAAAATTCGGAAATAAGAAATGTGCCAGAAGCAGGGGAGCAGGAAGAAATTGTTGACAAAGCCGCCTCCCCTAGTAATTCTGGTCATAACACTTTGTTACCCAATCAGGAACAGTTGCAAGAAGAGGAAGCCCTATCTCCCATTTACAATTTTGAAGTTTACGGCATTGAACCAACAAGGGAGGGACTAGAATCACAAGCAGATTCCGGTGACACAATCCTCTTGGACCAGAGGACACCCTCGGAAATTGAACCTGAACACATCACTGCACCCCCCAACCAAATCCCTCATTCTGATAACAAGTCTGAAGAATTAATTGAGAAAACCATTCTGGAGCCGACTCCAGAAAAGGAAAATTATGTCACCATATCACTAGTGGAAATAAGAAAAGAGGAAGAGTTATACTTGAGAAAAATTAAGAAATTGAAGAAGAACTGTAAGATACTGAAAACTATGGTAAGGAACCTTAGGAGGCAACTGAAGAAGGAAAATATGGCAAGGAAGCCAAAGGTAGAGACTGCCATCATTGGAACCCAAAATGAACCACCAAGTGCCACAAATGTTGGAACACAAACCAACTTTACCACTACCACAGAGGCAGGAACACAGACAGCAAAAAAAAAAAAAAAAAAAATCATACTGACGAGTCCACCCATACAGAGGAAGTCCTCGGCTATGCTCACTTGGTGGAATTAGCTGCTAAGCAACGACTGCAAAACGAGCTGGCACAGACACGCAATGAATTGGCACAATGTAGAAAAGAAGTGGTGCCATTGAAGGAACATCATGCACTACAGAAGAAGCTCACTGACCTCTCCCGCATGGAGGACAAAACATTTGCTCAACTCAGGGAAGAATAGGCTAAGGTCAAAGCGGCACAGAAGAAAATGGAGCAAGCTAAGGAACATATAGCCACAATCTGCTCTCTTTATGACGATGCCTTGTCATGTAGGTCCCCTGCGACTAATTATGCCCTATTTTTAACGGAACGGTACTTACTGCTAAAAGTCAAAGCTTTAAGGGAAAGAAAGTCCATTTCTTTCAAATCAGTAGGAGAATTTTTCCAATGTTTCCATGAGCAGGACGAGCAGATTCAGCACCTCTTGTGCGAGCTTTATATGCACAATTTTATTTTGGAAACTGACAACGATAGTAACTCGAGCCCCTTCATAGGGGATATCCAACTGCAAGATTTTTTTTCATATGCAAAAAATCAAGTCAGATGGGCCAAATCCTATGGCATCTTTCAAAAAAGGGAGCACAACCTCGAGCTATGGGTCTGAGTAAAACCCACAAACCCATTACAGATAATCATCCGACATCAGAACTATGAAGAATCCGGGTGTGAAAATTAAACTCGGACCCATCCATAAGGATGTCATAGCAGGTGTTATGCTCCTATACCAATAGGTGTCATATATCATGATTGAATTGATGAGCTATGTAATATTTCCATCCCCTTCCTTGTTGCAAAGGTTTTCCATATTGTCAAAAAATCAAAAAAAATTTAAAAAAATGTAAAGAGGGTATACTCTAAAAGAAAAATCAAAGGGTGAAAAGAATAAAGCGGCCAAAAAGTGAAAGAAAATGAACCCCACCAAAAGAAAGGCCAAGGAAAGTGTGCAAGTATAAATTCCACTAATTTCTGCTCTTATGTAATAAACAAATTGTGTGCAACTTGTATCTTATGCCACAATTGGTGAACAGTCAAACAGTTTAAACTTGGCTAGTTCATGTTTGAATTTTATGTTTTAGAGATAGAGAATAAAATCTGACCAAACTGTTTAACCTTGGCAGATAAGTAGATAGGTAGAGTAAATAAAAGGAGCTCAACAACTTAATCTGAGCCCTTGGATGTAATAAGGTTAGACTTAGATAGATTTCTACATGTAAAAGAAAAGAAAGTGTGATAAGGGTTTTCCAGTCTAAGTGCACCCTAATAAAGAAGAAAAAATGCTAGGTTAAAGTAGGTAGGGTAGGTAGATGATGTTGCAGAATTACATGTGATGGATAATGACTCTAAATCTGTTAATCTTTACTTTCATTACAAGTGCAAGGCAGACATTACACTGAAGGAATTTCAAGCAAAACAAGGTCAAAAGATTAGCTTCCCTTGTCATTTTTCCCTAAAATTTCACTAATTTCCCCTAAGTACTAAGGCATTTGAAAATTAGAGCGGCTCAGAGAATTTCTCTGACTTTTGCAGGGACCGGACCCTCGGCCCAATAATTTAAAAAGCCTAAGTACTTAAAACCATCCATAAGACATTCATTTACTTCCATAAGTCTTTTCTTAAGTAAAATCCTATTTTGCTTCGGAAAATTGCACAATATCACATAAAAACCTTTTTTTCATTCAAGCCTAAGTTAAATACACAATTTTAATGTTTTTATACTTAGCGCTTTTTCATTCATTTTGACATATTAACTTTTAACTTATATTATTTAACTCCCCTATGACATCTACCCATTCCCGTATTACTATAACTATATAAAATCCCCAAGTTTTACATATCCCGCCCCTTGGTTAAAATATAACCATAATATAACATTAAATTTAATAAGGATTAATTAACCCCCACGGTTAATTAATAACTTTCTCGACCAATCATGTTGCTCCCGATATAATTAAATAACCTTTGATTGTATTGGGCCCGCCCTCATTAAGCGCTTGTCACCTCACCTCCCCAATAACCGTTTGATTAAGCACCCCACATCCAATGGTCGTCGTGCATTTCACATGGCCCTCCACGACTGAACGATAATGTGCGATCACTGAGCGGTTTTGTGAACAGTACCTTTCCACACGTCGCGAAATCTATGGAATCGCTGGCTCACGGCTAAATACCGCCCGTCCCCAAAAGCGGTGCGATATCATACCGCTTACCGCCCTCTGCATACGACAAAACGTCGTTTCCCACGTACGTCATCCGCCCAAATGACAAAAATCCCCGCCAACCTCGACTTTGTTACTAAAACAAACAAATATCATTTTCATCATTCTATACTGCAATCAGAGTTCCCATGCAAAGAACGTCTAAGTCAACTATCGATGATTTCCAACCACCACCTTGCTAAGAAATTTGCAGTCGAACGAGTCTAGAAACTGTCAACCATTGCCTGCACTTGTTTTCGCATTATTCACAGGTATTTATCCAATTTCCGCCGAAACCCTACAAGTCTCGATTTTATACTCTAAATTCCACAAAAAAAGATTAAAATAGAGTATAATTCAGTCTTTTTTTTACCACATAAGCTCCTAGACCTGTAAATTTTCCCATTTTCCACTGAAAATCCGAATTCTTTTCTGAATCCACAAGAACCAGAAATGGAAACCCCTGTGGCTTTGATTGTTGCACCCCTGAATTCTCCCCACAAAGATTTAGACTATTTGCCTCTAGCAAATAGGGACTTCCAAATAAAAGACCTCACCTTTAGTGAAAATCCCCTAAAAGTCTTTTGCCAATGCAGAGATAATTACATGAATGGCTCTGATATTTTTGGACTGTGGGAATCCAATCTTCCTATGTATTTTCTACCCTCAGTTCATGTCTTTCCTGAAATAATTTATCATTTTCATGCCAATTATGACCCTAATCAACGAGCAGTTATGTCCCCAATTCAATCCACTCTTTTTCCAATAACTACTCAATCCATCAATGAAATGTTACAATTTCATCCCGGTCAAGCCCTGATTCCCCTTTCCATGGGAGATTTACTTGAAAAATCCACAAAATTATCCCAAGAAGAACTGAATCACCTTTGTCAAAATTTCATGCTACAAGAACATCAACCCAAAGGCCCCCCTCCTTATGGACATACCTTTTTCACAGAGATGGGAAAAATTATAGTGGATATGATATCTTTAATAATGGGATTCAACACTATTGAGTACGTTGATGAAATAACCCTAGTGTTGTTATCAATTTTTACTCTTGGATAGCCCCCTGCTGTCAAATATGACTTTGCCTCTTGCATTGCTGACAAGATTCATGACCAGTTCATGAGATTAGAAGATGAAAGAGTTTTTAAATACTCCACTTTTATACACCATCTTATGCTCTATTATCAGTCAGAGAACTTCCCCTTCCCTGTCATGAAACTTGACACCAAAGGAAATCCAAGGTCTGTAATTTTTTGGTTTGCAGTCTTCCATAGTTCCTTTGAGTCCCCTTACTCATACAATGAATTCATTAACATATTTGTTCACCCAGCAACCACCATATTAACAGGAGTTTCCCCTCCTAGGATTAATAGTGAAATGAATAAAATCCTCCAGCTCTCGAAGCAATACAGGATAGGTGATTGGTACCTATACAAAAATCATACAGAAATCCGGATATATGGATGTGAGCTCTGCCCTTTCAAGCTACCAAAGTATGTTCCAATGAGGCTCTTTGCCTTGGAATATTTCAGGAAAATGATAAATTATGACGTGATCCATTTTTAAATACCAAGAACAAATATCAGCTTGAAGAACTGGGCATTCAAGATAGAACAGGGACAATTTTGGAGGTAAAAAAGTTTTTTACTAAAAGAACTTTGATACAAAACTTAGAAAGAAGGTGCCATGATATGCAGGAAGAAATCAATACTTTTGCGAAAATATTTGATATTTTGCAGAGTAAAGGGCTACCAAGTCCTTTAATTATTCCTGATAAACTAATGAGTCATCAAGACTATGCGGAGAAATTGAATCAGTATGCAGACAACCAGGCAGGACCATCAACAAGTTCATCAGTAGCAAAAGCATTGCCTACAGGAAAAGTTCTTTATGAAAGTCTGGAAAACTTGTTTTATCTCGAACATGAGGTAAAGCACTTATTTCCAATTTAGCCTACCTTTTTCAGATACACAGAAACTGATGAGACCCTGAGAAAACTTCAAAGAACCAGAATACTAGAACCACAATGGTGGGAAGATATGTTGGACATGTTGTAAAATTATCCTTGGATGAAGTTTGGTTATTTACTACAGTAAGGGTAAAAAGGATAAACAAAGTGTATCAGTGCAGATAAAGAGTATCAGTAAAAACAGGGTAGCCAGCACAGAGTTACCAAAGAAGATAGCAGCAAGCCAAATTATAGGGCTTGCCTCCAGCACAATCACAAAAATAGGAACAACGCAACATCGGTTTACCTTTTCTCCTATCTACGAGACTATCTGTCTCTATTTTCTTGTAATTTATTAATAAGTCATCCTAAAATATATCTCACTCTGTTAGGAGATATTTTTTACAATTTTTTGTATAAATACTCCCTCAATTAGAGTATTGAGGGGGGTGGATTCTTAGACTTTGCTGTAATACTGATTATTTTGGAATAAAGTGTTGTTGGACCAATTTTGCATGGCTAGCTGGATAAAGAATTGATGCAAAGGACTTTTCACAGGATTATTGAGTCAAACACCAGATCAATAAGTCTTCTATCTCTTATGTTTTAAAGTTTTTCTTGTTTATTATACCATCTATGTTTTATATCTGAATGATAAATGAAAAAGAATAATTCAGAAAGTGCTTGAGTGCAATCTGTTTTCAATCGTTATTATTCTTAATGTTTTCCTCTGAACTAGTATGAACAGTGAATTCTTAATTGCTCCTGTTTTCTAGTTTATTCATTCTGATTATTTGGTAAAGATTTCTTAATTGCTCTTTATTAATAATCATTCAATTTTCCTCTTTCGAATATGTTGAATGATTCTTAATTTCCCTTCACCCATTTTCAGTCCATTCCATTTATTTCAAATCTTTATTTGTTCCCTATTTGACTACCTTGCCTTGTGAAACCATCCCTTATTAAGAAACCAAATCCAGTTAAGCCATCTTCTTTGACTCCATTAGCCCAATGGCCTAAACTACTCAGTCATACCCCTCTGTTATTGAATTCCACCACCTAAACACAATCAAAATCCCTAAACTTTCATAACTAGCCTAATATCTTTCAAAACAAAACTAAAACTTAAAGAGAGAGCCCTCTCTAGGTATAGATTGGCTAGATTTTGTACCTAAAATTTGGTTTGTGGTTACCTCGGACTCCTTTCCTCTTCCCAACAACTTCAAGGAAAATCTGAGTGATAACAGCAGGAGCTCAAGATTATTTCGAAGATATCAGAGAAGCGACCTTGGTAGCAGCCAAACAGCGATGGATCACCTCCACGAACAATGTAAAGAACCGAGAGCCATTCAGCTATAGAAACTTCAAGGCCGTTGCATCCAAATTTTACCTATACACCAGTCTAGTCAACCGCATGTGACTAGCCTGGTTAGGTTGCAGGTACCAGAACCCACTCATTTGGCTTCCCCCTGAAGAATACAACCATGATTATGAACTACTGGAAGGAGCCACAAGTGTTTCCTTTGCACTGATAGAAAGGAAGCATGGATTCAGAACGCCTCAGGAGAGACCCTACCCTGCCTACTCAAAAACACAGTTACTCCTCCACCACTTTTTTGCATGAGGACATGCAAAAAGGTAAGCAGGGGAGTAATGTTGGGCCCAGATTCAGGTATTTTCCCCCCTCTAAATACTCTGAATTATCTTATAAATTTGAGGAAATATTCTTTCATATCAATAATAAGGGGTGAAATAGCATAGAAACAGGAACAATTAGACTAAGGACATAGAGAACGATTCATAACAAGGAATTGACTCCTTTTTGTCCCTATCTGCAGGAAACCACGAATGTGAGGTCAATGATAGATGATGACAAATCAACAAACGCATGTATCAAGGTCATCAACAATTCTAGGCGACCAATTAAAAGGCAGCTAAATAGCTTTTGAGTTTAAGAACTCAAACGATAGCCACGTGTAGCGGGCTGTCGTTTTAGATACATTCTCAAGAAGTTGCCTTTAAAGAGGCAAAGAACAGACTAGGATGGAGAGAAGTTCATAAGGAAATCCTAATATAGCCTGTTTAATTCTTTTGGAAGAGCATTCCTGAATGAAATATAATTTTGAACAATCCCCTATTGAAGCTTCCGTAGTGCTATAGCTTCTGTAGGTCTGGGCCCAACCTCCAGAATTTCTACGCATATGTTATGTTTTGAGACTTTGCAGAATTAGTATTTGTAAATTTTATGCAGTTGCAACATATACTTTTAATAATATAACTATAGCTTTTCTTATAGGACTCTCAACAGTTGCGTTCCTAGCAATAAGTACAATTATGTGCATGATAAATGCTTTGTTAAGTCTGGTTTATTCGTTGATTGTGACTATTAACCTCTGAGTAGAAGAGGACTAACTCATTATTTATACTTTTTGTACCTCACATTTCCCTTCTAACCTGACACAGCGAGTAATCGGTTGATCACTGATGATTAGTTATTTTTTACAGAGAATTCCATTGCAAAATTATTTAAGTTAGGAAATTCACAGCTAAGTTATATCGTTGTCTTATTAGTGATTTACTTCTGCTATTCTTTCTTGGTTTCACAACTAGCCATACAGTTTAGTCCTCTGTTCTTTCGATATTGCACAGTTACTCAGATTGCTTGAATTGCATTGTTGTTTCCGTACTACACAATTGCACACATTTCTTAGTTATATTGTAGTTTCAAAATTGCACAACTAAATTACTACTTCTTGGATTCTTTAATTTCATTCAGCTCTGTTCTTACACTAGAAAATTTGGCCCAATTTCCGACGACCAATTCGTCGTTATTCCGACACATAGTCGTCGCAAGAGTGATATAGGGACATGATATAAAAACCCAGTAACGGTCCACATGGAGATTATCAACAATCTGAGAAAGCATCCAAATATGCCCGAGGCATCTATAAGAAAGTGAAATAGAAGTATGTAGAATAGTAAAGCAACAGATAGAGTACCGACGCCCATTGTTCCAAATACAAATTAAAGTACCCAAAATCCTTGAACAGAGAAAAACGCTAATCATGTGAGGAGTGTGATATGTCCAAAATATAAAAAGACCATCAGACCATATCAATAAACCAGCATCGCTAGTTTTGAAGGCAGAGTGATAAACATTAATCATTTTTTTTTCACAAGAGAAAAACATTGTTTTGAATATATTATATGAAGTAAAACAGTCCATGAAGTCATTACATTTTCACATCTAAATATTGGAACCCAAATATCCATCCAGAAAAGTGGAAGTCCCACCCCAGACAATGATAGAAAAATACCCCATGTCACATACAGGGACATGATATAAAACCCAGTAACTGTCCACATGGGGATTATCGAAAATCTGAGAAAGCATCCAAATATGCCTGAGGCATCTATAATAAAGTGAAATAGCAGTATGTAGAATAGTGAAGCAACATATAGAGTATCAACGTCCATTGTTCCAAATACAAATTAAAGTACCCAAAATCCTTGAACAGAGAAAAATGTTAATCATGTGAGGAGTGTGATATGTCCAAAATATAAAAATACCATCAGACCATATCAATAAACCAGCATCACTAGTTTTGAAGGCAGAGTGATAACCTGTCAAAATATAAAATAGTATCATAAAGCGGATACAGGAAATGTGCAGAGACATGTACTGTTGATATATGCCTCACACAAAAAGCATCCATGATAGAGCAAAAATATGTATAAACCCAAGGTCGATTGTATGTTCTTGCTCGCTTGTTCCCGGAAATAAAAACCATCTGCAGAAACCCAGGCTCGCTTGATTCCAAAATTGGTAACCATTTGTTGCATCTGAGATGTAAGGTTCAAGATCGCTTGTTTCCATTAGTAGCCTGCTACAGCATCCACCTTGTTCATAGCAAAAAGGTTCCTGTAGATATACAGAGAAAGAGTATAATACGTAGACCATATAAACATGGCTCTGTATTTCAAAAAACAGGTTTAAAATAGAAACATGGCAACATTTTTTTTTTCCAATTGTTATGAACATAATTCGACCGTGAAATATTAATATAATAAACCACCCTACAGCGCTTCGACTATAAAAAATCATATAAACATGGCTCTGTATTTCAAAAAACAGGTTTAAAATAGAAACAGGGCAACATTTTTTTTTCTAAGTAAAGTTAATCTATTAACAGTGGGAATAAAATTACACCGAAGTCAAAAACATTGCCCAGACTCATGGCAAATTTGTCATCAAAAAATCAAAAAATTAAGAAGACTGCCCTCATATGGGGAAACTAGTCTTGAACGTTTACGGAATTCAAAAATATTACAGAGGTCCAGCATAATAATATAATATAAAAGCAGCCCAATTAAGTGGGTCGCAAAGCAAGAAAAAAAATTAGCCAAATTACTCCTACGGTGGTTCCGCGACGATTCGGCACCATCCTTCAGAAGGTCCAGGATCGCCAGGTGCTACCTCCACATTCATGCCACCGCTCCCCTCCTGAAGGCCCGAATGTTGGCCAGCTATTTCTAAGCTCAGACCCACCGGACGGGTGCATTGTTCTTCCATTTGGGCCTCCTCATGGAAAAACACAGTAATTGAAGCTGTGATTCGTGGGCAATTCAGAGAGAAATTAAAGTAAAAAACTGCAGTGCGCGTCGTGGGAGAAGGTGAAGCGGTGGGGAAATGAGGAGCAGGGGATCCCATACGGTGGCCAGATCCTAGAACCCGACCCCACCCACTTCTAGTATCTGGATAGCGACCTGCGTGATAATCACTGGACTGGGAAGACGACTCGGTTGAGGGGCTAGAGGGAGCGCGCAGGGTTTGACCTGTAGTGATCCCCCTGCGGCAACGCATCCTTTGACGCAGGCGAGGCATGGGTGCAGTCTTAGCAGTGGGCACAAGAGGAGACGGAGAAGCAAAATTCCAAGAAATAGAGGAAGATAGACACAGACCAGACCGAGAGAAATGCAGATATGCAACAAGGTCTAAGCAGCAGTTCAACTGGCCACTTCTCCTTCTCGTCATAGTGAGTAGGCAGTGTAACCCAGTAACCAGCTCGTCTGAAAAACCATAGCGAAACGCCATTTTATCGACCCGACTGCAATGCAATTGAAGGACGCCCGTCATAATTAATCTCTGATCTTTAATGAGAGTCGAAGGCCGGATCATATTGGAGCATGCGGAATCTCTAACAGGAGTGGAGGTCCGATCTTGAACAATGTTAAAACTTAATGCGATTTGATGTGAAAACCTTGGAACTTAATTGAACAACGTTAAAACTTAATGTGATTGATATGAAATCGCCACATCCATGTCCCATTTCCTTAAACGCCATCGAATGCACCCGCATCCGGGAACAGGGCAACATTTGATTGAGGACACATGGCAGAAATTGATTGGAGCAGATCTTTGTTTGGGCCGCTCGTGCAGTGGAAATCTGGGCCCGAAAAATATTAGGGCGAATTTGATAAGAAATTCGCGTCACAACTCTCCCTCCGTACGCCAGCCCAACTTCGGACCCGAAAAATATTAGGGCGGAATTCAATTGGTTTTCACGTCACAAAATTGGTCGACGTCAACAGGCTATTTTGGAATGCGAATTTGGTTTGAATTATGGTTTATCGCCGTTTGAAGTCCGGTGGGCTCGACTTAAGAACAATTTTGTTTGATCCCATCTTATAAAATTTGTGTTGGTTTTCTTTGATAATACACATATTTATAATAAATCATGGGAATACCAAACTAAACATGTGGAAAAGTTATATAAATTATTGAGAACAATCATTTTTATGTAAAAATATCCAAATGTGCTTTTGGGAAATAAGAATTCGAGTATTTGGTTCATATTGTTTTAAAGGAATGAGTGAAGTTGGAGCCTCAAAAGATGCAAGCTATTACAAAATGACCTATTGCTAAGAAAATCAAGGTTCTTAGAAGATTTTTTAGACTTACATGATATTATTGATAATTTGTTAAGAATTATGCATGCATTTCAATTCCACTCACATGTCTCTTGAAGAAAATATCATTTATATGGAATAATGAGGCTACTTTGGCATTCTCTCTTTTAATGGATGCCATGTCTTCTACACCAACATCGGTTGCACCTACTTTTGGTAAAACATTCATAGTAGAGTGTGAGGCACTAGGACAAGGAATTTACGTAACATTAACACAATAAGGGATATTATTGGCTTTTAAAAGCAAGGAATTCAAAGAAAATATTTGGTGAAATCTACGTATGAAAAATAAATGGAAGCAATATTACATGCAATAAAAAAATGGGGATAGTATATCATTGGGAGGTACTTTAAAGTCAAGATATACCATGATAGCATAAAGTATTTTTTGAAGCTATGGATTTCATTGGAATATTAACAAAAATGAGGAGAAAAAATGAAAAGTTTTAATTTTGAGATAATCTGCAAAAAGGGTAAGGAAAATTTAGTACATGATGCTCTTTCTAAAATAGAAGAGGCCTCAAATTTATATCTAATTACATTTTCTATTCCTAGGTGGCTAGAAGAAGCCTGCCATAATGGAAAAATGACAATAATACTAAACAAAAACTAAAATTTATAAAGGATGGGATGAACTCTATGGAGCATTGGGAGTGAAAGAGAGATATACTTTGGTGCAAATGTAGAATATTTTTATGCACGCAAGCATATTTGAATAAACAAATATTAAGGGAGTCTCATGTCTCTCTCATGGTAGGATGCAGTGTTCCTTAAAACATCTCAAAGGATCAAAAAATATATTTTTGGAAGGAATGAAGAAAGATATTCAAAATTTTGTAAGAGAAGGTCAGGTTTGCATAATAAATAAAAGAGAGATAGTAAAATCTCTAGGGTTACTTTAACCATTCCACATACATATTCAAAGACTAGAAGATATATCAATAGACTTTATTACAGGGTTACTGAAATATAAAGGTAAGTATTACATTTTTGTGGTCATTTTTATAGACAAATTTTGTAGATTTTTTTTGTAGAGCTCAAAGTACATAAACAACAAGCCAAGTGGCAGAAGTGTCCGTGAAAGAAATTCATAGTCTTCATGGTTTTCCTAAAGTAATAGTAACAAGAAAATTTTTGAAATAATTATTTAATATGAGTGGAGAAACACTAGCTGCCATGAGTTCTACATATCAAACACAATCAAATGGTCAAACAAAAATAGTTAACAAATGTTTTTAAGGTTATCCACAATGTTACTCTTTAGAAAAGCAATCTTAATGGATGAAGTGGGTTCCTCAAGGAAGAATGGTAATATGATACTATCATACTACCTATCACACATCTACTAAAATTTCCCCATTTAAGGCCCTTTATGGATATCCAACTCCTAGTATCTCATACTTTTTGCAAGATAAGTCCAAAGTATAGGAAACATAGTCACATATGGAAAATACTAAAGAAAATTTGAAAATTATTATGGAAAACCTTCAAATGACATGAAACATGATACATTGAAGTGAAAGATAATTTGAGGAGGGTAATTGGGTATTTTTTAGATTATAGAATTATAAGCAATCTTCATTCAAGAAAAAGAAGAATAAAGAATTAGCTCAAAAATGTTATGGCCCTAAATAATTATTCATAGGATTGCGTGCACAAGTGGTATAGAAGTTATATTTTCCTTCTTCTTGCATTCATAAGGTTTTTCATGTATCTTGCCTAAAAAAGGTTTTGGGAAAAAATATGCCAACGTAAATAGAACTTCCAAAATTAGATGAAGAATGAAAGTTGATTCTTGAACCGCAAAAAGTTACAGATAAACATTCTATATCTCTTTGACATATAACCATTATGAAGTACCTAATCAAGTGGAATAATATTCCTTTAGAAGAAGGTACATGGTAAAATGATCAATTTGTGATGAAATACCCGCGGCTAAAGGGTTCGTTTGAAGTTTTGACAAAGGTTTTGTTATATGTTTTATATAACGTGCAGCGGAATAGTTTTATTGTTTGTTAAGGCCCCACACAGTGATCAAATTTGAAGGGCAGGTCCGAATTTCAATTAGAAGGGCATATATCTATGTCGCCCTTCCATAATGAAAAGCTTTAAAAAAAAAACTTTTCAATTGACCAATATAAATTATTTTTACATTTCATTTTCAGAAAGACAAAACCATCAATCTTTATATTAATAAAAGACTATTAAATATACAACAATGAAGAAGGCTCCATCTTTCATTGCTTAAATATCTCATTGGCAATGTCAACATAAGTCTTGAAGACACTATTATAAGAATTTGGATACATGCCACCGGGATATAGGAGATTCTTATGTGTCAGATTGTGTAATGAAATTTTGACTTTGTCTCACAAGGAGCAACAGCATGGAGGTCTGATTTTTCTTATAGAAATTTTTTATTATTATTTGAAACGTTTTTTTATAGATATGAAGACAACAATGAAATTATGAGCATGGTGGACAATTAGTCAAGCTCATGATGCCAAACCATGATGATGTAAGTTTGGAATTTAACATTTTTACATGTTAAAGACAAATAGTGAAAATCACTGACAACTTAGTATGCCATAATTAATAATCATTCCCTGTTCACTTTTGTTAATAGTTTTATGTCACATGATGATCTCTCTTCTCTGGCATTTACTTGTATTGAAGATCACTATTCTAGGAATAAGGAGTTATTTTCTCCAAAAATAACCCTAGTCAAACATTGACAATGCATCAAGGATATCTTTCTATGCTTCATAAGTACATATGTTCTACTTCTAAATCATGTCTTGGAAGTGGTTGTTTTGCTGGAAATTATTCACCAATTGGTTTCATACCAAAGTCTTTTTCTCATTTTCAACATCCAATACATGAAAAAGATAATGGTTTAAAACAACATAAATATTTGAAATTTTGCAAGAATTGTCTGGCACACTTTGAATATGAATTATGAAGTCAAGTGCATGATGCTGTATAGGATCAAGTGTCATTTTGAATACCAAATGTTTCACAAGAAACTTCTCAACATGCTACCCTGCAGTAAGGATTAAATGACAATATTGCATCAACTGTTTCCATAATAAAAGTGCACCTCGTCCATAAGACTAAACAACTACAAATGTTGTAGATCTAACAAGACCACACAATCAAATGTATTCCACAAGGCCAATACTGTATGAAAAATTAAAAGGAGTTTGCAACCAAAAATACCTTAGGCAACTAATTCAATTAGATACACCAAACCATCAGCAAAAAGGAAAACCAGCCTACTCAAAAGGAAAGCGTTTACCTCCTTTGACAAAATTTTGAGTTCCGAAACAAGGGCCTTTATTGTCTTGTCAATGCCCTTAGTAATTTGAACGGGGTTTTCACCTGCTGCAACAACCTAAACAAGAAGGTTTCATTTCAAATTATTTTCCACAAATTTAATATACAACCATTGTCATTTTTGTATTTCCTAACAAGCTCATAAATTTTGACAAAAGAACCAAAAATTTTTAATACATGATAGCAATTTTTTCACTCAAAAACTATCTTAGACTCAATAAGCCCAACCCAAAACTAAAAAACCAAACACCATAAGACCCTACAAAAATGAATAGATGATCTTAATCCAATACTATCGACAAAAAGTTACCTTTACACCCTCACTTATTAAACCCTGTGCTGTTGAATTTTAACTTCAACTGCTGCAGCAGAAGGATGGATGCAGCAACAACATTTTTTTTTGGAGGTTGCTTGCATGCCATCCAGAAATTTAATTCAGCATTTAAAATTCCTGCAAGTTTTTTTTTGTAGACGGTCGCAGCCATATTTCTGTACAGGATTGTATTTAAACACAACAACCAGCATTAACGCAATTCACCAACCAGAAATTAAACAAACATAAATTTACCCGACAGTTTTGTAAATTCAAAAGGAGGACACGTGGAGCATTAATATTGGATCGCATGAAATTGAAGGGAATCTAAAAACCTGAAAACCGGACCCGAATTTTTTATAAGGCACATTGGATTGAGAATTTGCGTTACAAATTAGGCAGACGTCAGCATCCCATTTTGGAACGCGAATTTGGTTTGAAATTCAATCTATTCAGACTTTTGAAGTCCGACGGAAAGGGTTCTTTAATGTTTTGATAGTTTAACTTTATGTATGCTTTAATATATACATATGTTTTAAACATATGTTATATATATATCATATGCGAAATAAAAGGTGGGCCATAGAATTTAGTTTTAATTTTATTTTTTTTAAAAGAGGGTTTATTATAATATGTTTTATATGTTACGACATATAAAAATAAAAAGGACAAAAAAGCTTGGTAGTTTCTTTTATAGACAGTACATAAATTTTTTATTACACAGTAGTGTGTAAAAAGTGAAAGACTGAGTGTAAATTTTTAAGTGTGTATGCACAGCAGTGCGAAAGTGAAAAACACAGCAGAGTGTTTTAGAGACAGAGTATGTTTGTTTTGAACAGACAGTGAGTTGGTTTTATGCACTGCGTTTTGTAGCAGTCATAATTTTGTAATCCCTCTTAGTGAGGAAGAAGTGTAATAGCTTTTTTTTGAGTTATTGAATAGAATAGAAGTTTGTTTTCAAAGTATTGAAACACTGTCTCCTATCAAAGAAATTTTTATTTTCTCTGTATTAGAGGAAGGGAGATTTATTCTCCATTCATTGTTCTAGAATTTTTCAATATTCCAACATGTGCAAGAACAACAGATGTTGTGGTTCCATCCCCAGCTAAATCATTTGTCTTTTCCGTAGCTTGCCTTACCAACTTGGCCCCAATATTTTCAACTGGGTCCTCTAATTCAACCAATAAAAAGGCCAAAACCATAGCATTGAGATACATTTCATTACACTGTCAATAAAAATAAAATTTGACTCAGCTATAACCCTTTCCTTTTATTGTTGTGAAAAGCTTTATGCATTACTCTAATGTGGCTAGTCCATAGGCCAAGTAGACCACTGGGTAACAAATATGTTTCCTTTCACCTTTGAGTTTTCAAATTATGCCTACCAAATCTAAGACATTTAAGAGGGGGAACTAATACAACATTAGAAAGAAAACCAGATCACACATCTACAAATTACCTCCTTAGCTACTGTCACACCATCATTAACTATTTTCGGAGAACCATGCTTGCTCTCCAAGACAACATTTTTCCCTTCGCCCCAAGGGTGACTCCAACAAGATCAGCAAGTTTGTTCACACCGCCTGCAAGACAAATTGACAATGCTTTCAATAAGTGTGCAATTGAATGCCAGATCATATGCCAAAACAACCCTCCATGAAAAATTAAAATAACACATTAAAATCGAATATAAGTGGACAAGGAAAGATCCACCGCAGTGAAGTTTCACGTGTAGGTGACCTTCCTTTAAACATAATTTTTTCTCTGACCTACAATTTTTTTGTCACTGAGCCATCCTTGTTGAAGTACAACTCCCTTTCCATAGATCTTGTATTAACTACCTTCTCTCTGTCACGTAATCTCAGAGTCCCTCTTATGCTTGAGCGATTAAAGGAAATGGGTGAAAAAACTGAAAGAGAAGACAATTGGCTGCCATAATTATCAAGCATTGCACCCAACTTCTTCCCCTTTCCATTGTTACCCAATGAGGTAGATGTGGAAATTTTTGTCATACTGCCCAAAGCAGAGGCCATCTTCTCTTATCCTGAATATATAATTACAAGATCTTCATATTAGTATGAACCTTAAAAAACATGACTCCCATTTCTAAAAACCACTTTTAAGTTGTAACATGCAAACTAAACAACTATCGCAACTTTTGGAAACTTCTCGAGCATTAAGAGAGAAACAACCAAAGAGAAATACAACCACAATCCTCATTTTAATGAGACCGGACTATATATTTTCATTAAGATAATATAAAGAAATCACGACTATATTAAGGCCAGCACAAAACAATATTTGACCAGTGTCTCTTGCGGCCTTCAGGTTGCCATGCTAGAGGTTTCATATTTTTAATTTAAATTCTTCACCTCTCATGCCCATCTATGAATGCATCCAATGGGATATCTACATCAAATGCTCCTTTATATCCCCAAAAACAAATTCCCTACTACAAGAGCACCAGTATTGATGGATCACCCCACACCATCCCACCTACTAGAAACGGTGAAAAAGGAAACCCGAGAAAACTTCTGAAATATCTCAAGATGACTATATCGGTGGTTCTTATGAATCAACCAACCATTCAGAACATGCTCATAAATCCAAACCATGAGTATTATGTGACGATATTCAAGCAGACACTGAATCGGATTTCTGAAGCTATGTTAGAGAAACCCTAAAATCTCACTGAAAATAGGTGAAATGTAGCACCACTCAGAGATTGACATGTGCCAATTGGTACAAGTGGTATAAAATTGGCATGATCAAACAATGAGGTGATGCATGAATGACATGAGGGAGAAAATATCAGAAAATCCCCAAATCTGGAGAACTAAAGCTCATCACCAACCTGAGATTGACAACTTTACATGATGTAACCTATGAAATTGTAAATGGAGAAATCATAGTAACAATAAAGTAACCTATGTAACAATAAATTCGGATTCATCCTGGGAGTGGTAATGGAAGAAATCATAGTGAACAACAAGAAACATGCAGAGTTGCTTACAATCAAATAGATGAAAAAACACATACAAAACACCTAGATAATAATCATGAACAAGCTTAATATTGAATTATGAACTGTAAAGGAACTTACAAAATGTGACATTACGAACCTGGTCAAGCACACAAGCAAAAATATCGTGGACATGACCCTGGTTGACAAGTTGTATTGCTCATGATGCAAGAGGATTTGTACCTGCACTGCCAAGTCAATCAAAATCCATCATTATCTATACAATAAATACAAGTAATTGATGTAGTATTTTTTACTCTAAGATGCATTCTTATGATAATGTTATAACATATGTTGAAAATTTCAAAACATACCTAAATAAGCTCCTCTTCGTTTCAAGAACAATTTATTGGAGTCGCATGAACTTGGAACAAGCCTCCCACGATCTGAAAGAGTAGCAACTAAGTCAACAGTGACTTTTTTTTTGCTACGTTGGATCGAGTGAGGTTTGCTCCAAGATTAAATCGCTCCAATAAATTATTCTCTACTAAACAGGTCCAACCACATGAAGGTGGAAGCTCTTATGGCCCCTTCCCCCCCCCCCCTGCCCCTCACATCACTCTCAATTCCCCCCAAATCTATATTTCATTTTTTACTTTCATGAGCATAAAAAAAAATATTCAATAACTAATAAAAAAACAATTCAACAAAAAGTACGCAAGGAAACATTGCAATTAATGCTTGACATAAAAATAGTATGATAAATGAGTTTTTTATATAATGCAAAAAACTTTCCAAGTATGGTAACGTTTGTCTTATAATAATACAATATTTTACATTATCAAATTTTATTTTTCTTCTTCATATTTCTAAAGCTCCTAATTACATCATCAATATCATCGTGCTTTGCTCCTATTTCGTGCCTTTCGACCCGCACTGCTGACCTAGTTGCGTAGTCACGATGTCTGGTCTCATCCAGTGATGGGGCATCGCCTACAAAAACAGATAATATTAAATTTTAATTGTTAGTTTTTAAATATCATTGAACTATTTAGGTAATATTAATAAAAAAAATTGCAATGAGATTATTTACCTGGTGCACCAGTTGTCGCCGCTAACCTAGTTACGTAGTCACGATGTCTGGTCTCATCCAGTGATGGGGCATCGCCTACAAAAACAAATAATATTAAATTTTAATTGTCAGTTTTTAAATATTATTGAACTAGTTCAGTAATATTAATAAAAAAAATTGCAATGAGATTATTTACCTGGTGCACCAGTTGTCGTCGTTGGGACTGTTGCCCTGTCTTCCTCTCTGGTGGTAAGATCCTCAAGGGAAACATTCTCTGTCATTTAAACAAAAAAATTTATAAGGACAACCATCAAGGTATAATTAGAAAAAATTATAAGTGGAAATTAATTACTGTCACGACCCTCACTGATAGTAGCATTGTCGGCCTGGTCCCCACTACAATGATCAGGTTGCACGTGAGGATCATCTACATCTGGCTCTAAAACTAGGTTATTTGCCTCGTCGGTAGTGCTGCTCCCCTGATTTAAACAAAGTTGTTAGACATTAAATTTATGGACGAAAACAAACATATTGAAAGGTTAATGTTTTACCTTATCATGCATTCTGGATCTTGGGACCTGCCCCAAGCTTCTGCGACGTTCAACTACGGCTTGATAGCCGAAATGGAAAGCGATATTTTTATCTTCCTCTGTAGTTTCTGTTCCGAAGTCATCACCCTACATTACATATGATTGTCTATTTTTAATCATATTTGATAGGATTACAAAAACGTTGGAAGGCGATACAATTAATTATAAGATGTTTAGCTACTTAATTACAATTTTTGCAGCTAATTTCAAGTAGCCGCCCTGGCCTAGCTTGTGATGGCCCTTTTTCTCAATCCTAGCTTTGGTTGCCTTTGAGGTGTCAGGCAACCTAGCATCAAAATATTGAAGTCATATATGACGTAGCACACTTTTATTTTAGACATAAAGAAAATTAAAGCTATTGAATTAAAGTTGTAATTTACCTTGCGGGTCCAGTTGGCATTTTTCCTTCTTTCTTTGCCCTTTTCTCTTTTCCGTCATGGATGAGTGCTCTCCACTCACTCTCTGGAACTGCGAGAGGACACTCATATCTAGGGTTAAATTGCAATTGCGTCCTATAGGTGTCCCTAGTATATTTCAAATATTTTCCGGCTACCTGAGCCACCGTTGTTCTGTCAAATGTGCTGACCCCAAAAAGGGCTTCTAGATAATCTAGAAGTTCTTTTTTCAGGTTGGAATTCTGGGAATTCCACCCTATGCGTATGGTTGGGCCAAAAATTACCAATGCATGGCTCTCCAAAAACCTGTAGAACTCATTGTTTCCTACACAGAAAAAGAAGAAGAAGATATTATCATTAATTTAAAAATAAAATCATGATAAATATGTTTTAGATAAAGTACATGAAATAGTTAAAATATTAAAATTTACCTGAGAGTTGTACATGCTTTATAGGGACACCTTCATCGTTCACCAACAACGTGCCATTAATGGTCCATGTGGAGCTGACACGTGTAGCTCCAGGAAACGCAATAATGTAGTTGGCCATATTAGCCTCATCACTGCCAACACGTTCAGCGGTTGGCTGGGTGTCTGCTTGGGCAGGGTGTGTTTCTTGGTTGGCACCTAAAGGAGTAGAAGGTGTATGAGAGGGTTTCTGGGCAATATCTTGCCCTTGTGTCCCACTACCACCAACACCGGGTTCAACAAGTGCTAGAAAACGCTACATACAAAAGAAATTTTTGTTATTTTAGTCAATGTAAAAATTAAAAATCAAACTATCACAATTCATCTCATGCAAAACAAAAAAATATCCTTTTGACTTTTTATTATTACCTGATATGTTTCTAGCTGGCTCATAAGTTTTTTTATCCTCTCTTCTGTTTCAGGTGTTTGAGGCACGTCTATCAAAGTATTAAATTCCAACCTTGCATCTCGTGCCTTATTTCGCAACAAGAGCACTGGAGATAGGGATGAAGAGAGCTCTTCCTCAAAGAGGGAATCATCAGGCGTACCATGGCTAGGTGTCTGCATATTTGAACAAAATTAATATTATTTCAATTATGTAAATAACTAAAATACCTGAAGATAGAACAATGCTGGCACTTTACATGTTCTTCCGTTGGCCTCTTTCCGCGATCATCTCGTCTCGGGGTTGTTCCTGTACTTCCCTGATCAGTCTGCCACATTGCAATAAAATTATAAATGTAAAAACTTCAAAACACAAAATGAAAACTGAAATAATTTATAATAAGACACCGGAAGACAGAGTTAGAGTTTCAAATATGCCTTGCATTGAATTTAGTCCTGGAAACATGTCATTGCACATTAAGGCACCCAAACAAGAGACGAGTTGACAATGAAGACTTTATTGAATATATTGTTGGAGCAACTTCTAGTAAACTTGTTGTGAAGACCTTGAGGACATTTTTGGAGCAACATTGTTGAAGCTGATGGTATAGCATTGTTGGAGACGATCTTGAAGGGCCTTGAAGTGAAGCTTTTGGAGCAACTATTGAAAATCCTTAGAGCATTTAAGTAAGGCACTTTCTATCTTCCATCACCTTTTTCCTTTCAATATCCTTTAAACGATTTTGTTGATATTTAATGTTTGAAATCACTTTATAATTCCTTGATTATATGTGTTTGGGGACTTTCCCTTTGAAATTACCCAAAAATACCCTGGCAATTTTATCTTCAGGATGCATGTCTAACCCTATTGTTCAATATTTTGATTGATAGTAGTAAAAATAGAGAGTTAGGGGGCTCTTGACTTGGTTTGGTTGGGCCATTATATCCCTAACATCTACTAGGGAGAACCCCCCTTGAGTTGGAGGAGAGCTATCCCGAAGTGAAAAGAGGTTGGTGAGGTGACAATGAGGCTATTGAATTACACATGGTATCACACTTTAGCTTTAGGACTTTATCTTGAGAAGTGCGAGATTTTGCTATATCAATTCTCAAATTGTTTACAACACTATTGTTAAGAACTAATAAGAAGTGATGCTGAGGGGTTTTTGGGTATAAGAAACAATACCATTTAAAAACTAGGATTCTCAGTCCTTGGCATTCCTTCACCTGGGCCTAGGGGCACACTAGAATAATTTCACACTAAACCATGCAAACTTAAAAGTAACTTAACATATCCATAAAGTAATAATAATCATAATTCCTAATTTCCTATTGTACGATATGATGCAAATTATTCAAACATGAAGCAATGAAGACATGCAATGTCTGAATTTCAAGATTGATGAACCAATACAAGAAGTTAGAAACCACAACTTTGATTCAATACTCTGTGTCCTAACTCCAGGAAGGAATCTAGTTTGTAGTACAGAACATGCATCGTGTATTATCAATTCTTAATTGACAACAATTAAAGGTCATCTACCTCATCAATTCCTTCCCATTTTGTGTTTTTATGTTATATTCCTTATAAAAGTGTCAAATTTCTCTCAAAGTAAGCAACCACTGAATAAAATAAAAAATAGTTGAGATATGATTGAGAAATGGTCATTTATTTCTTGAAAGGATCTTCAAAATTTCTTTGGTTGTTTTTCATCTCAAGAAACAAGAAATGACCTAAGAAACTATCGTGATGTAATATAAGAAACAACACGGTGCAATGGCCATTTTCAAAGCCAAATGATGTTCATTGAGGACATGGCCTTTATTTGGTTCCTGTTTCATAGGAGTTTCGAGTAGAAATGGAACTTTGTTGTACCATTTCCAGTAGTAAAAAGGGAAAACCTTCTTTTTCCATGGGAAATAATTTACCTTTCCTTTTTCAAGATAATCTAAATCACAAAAATATGAACTATACTGCACACATTCTTGGATAATGTGAAAGTGGAAAAGGAATACCCTACACAAGTGATGCACACATGTACATTTGAACACTAATAGATTTTTGGAGTTGAAATGCAATGCTTGTTTTCATTTAAATGTAGGGTTTTTAAAGCAGGGAGAAATAATGGCTGCCAAATTAATAAGCGTTTCTTTGAGAAAAATTTAAATCTTGTATTGGGTGATGAAGATAATAGAGGGTATTGAATCTTGATTCTTGACATTGTGTTTAACTTGAATAACTCAAATGATTATAAATATCAGTGGATGAGTTCTTTTTTTCAGGTATGTCACTCAAAACTCTTATGTCAAAGCATTGTATGATGGCTAGCATTTTCTTGTTTCCCTTTCTTCAGTTCAATGTAAAAATTATATTAATATATTGGAGCACGAATGATAACTACAATTTTTTGCTCTGCAGTATATCCAGCCCCAAGATTATGAAAATTTTTCTCAAGTGGAGCTATTGGTTATTGATGAAGCAGCTGCAATTCCATTGCCTGTTGTAAAGGCTCTGCTCGGGCCATATTTAGTGTTTTTGTGCTCTACTGTAAATGGGTAATAATTATAAATGAGCCAACCACAATCACAGATTTTGTAACCATTCGGTTTCCATGGATAGTGATGATGATATTAACCCTATATATCATTGACCTATATCTATATGAGAATGATCTCAACATTGACCTTGATATGGTTGTATGGATGTGACCTTTGGTATGTCATCAGAAAATCCCCAAATATCAGAAAATCCCCAAATCTGGAGAACTAAAGCTCATCACTTTCGATCTGGAGTACTACCCTTGTGACAAATTTGATGACTTTCGATCTCCCATTCTCTACCACTTTGCACTTCACCTTCAATATAGATCAGACCAAGGGTAATTCGTTACTGGGTGTTGAGATGGATGAGTTTGTCAAACTAAAATCCATAGCTTAAACTTCATGAAACTGGTGGAGTCAAATTCATGCAAGCACAAACACATCTTACACATCCTCTTTGAAACTCATCTGAAAGAACATTGGAAGACATCTAGAGAGAACCCTATAGCCTAACACAATCTAATGGAATTGACCAAAAAAACCCAAATAGAGTCAACCCTACTATAGGAGGAAGGGCCTGCAGTAAGAACTTACCATTTTGCAAGAGCTGAGGGCGAATGTTGTTCTGCAAGAGCTGAGGGTGAATGTTGTTCTGCAAGAGCTGAGGGTGAGTGCAGGGCGAATGTTGTTTTGCAAGAGCTCAGGGCGAATGCTGAGGGTGAATGCAATTCTGCAAGAGCTCAGGGCGAATGCTGAGGGTGAATGCTATTCTGCAAGAGATGAGGGTGAATGCTGAGGGCGAATGCTGTTCTGCAAGAGCTGAGGGCGAATGTTGTTCTGCAAGAGCTGAGGGTGAATTCTGAGGGAAAATGCTGTTCTGCAAGAGCTGAGGGCGAATGCTGAGGGCGAATGTTGTTCTGCAAGAGCGGAGGGCGAATGCGCATGTGATATCAGACGTTAATGTAGTTTTAAATAAAATCATTTTTATGTAGCACGCATATAAGTTTCGTATTTTTATGTAGCACGCATATAAGTGTCATTATACCGACAGCGGACAAAGCATCGCTATTGCGATGGATGCCTCCAAACGTCGCAACTGTGACACTTAAACATTGTGTCGCACTTGTGACCTTTGGAGGCAGCCGTCGCAATAGCGACGCTTTGGGGCATAGTGTCGTAATTGCGACATCTTCCTCCAAAAATCGCAATTGCGACACTTTTTATAAGTGTCGGTATTGCGACACTTTTCTCTAAACGTCGGTATAGCGACGATTTCGGGCGAGATTGAAAAAATTTGGGGAAATTTCCGACATTTGGTCAAAAGCGTCGGAATTTCCCCCAAATGTACTAGTGTTGAAGCAACTTAATTAGAACTTTGTTCTGTCTAGTTTCATTTACATTATTTCCATTCCTGCTGATATTACTTAGATTTCTGCTCAGTTTGATTTAGCAATCACTTTGCTTCAACATAATTGTTCAATTATAGATTAGTAGCATTTTCCTTAAGAACAACATCTTTCACAGTTATGAATCTTTTCTTCACATTAGCAAGAAGCATCCCTAGACTAGTTAACTCGCACATACTGTGCCAACACCCTTGAAATAAAAAGACGAACCCCGAGTTGACAATTAAATAAAGGAACGATAGAGTTGCAGAAAAAAACCACCTCTACAAAACCAACATTTTTGGCGTCGTTGCCAGGGAGCGTGTTAGGAGTTATCTTCCTTAGTCTATATGTTCTCTGCTATTGTAGGGAGCTGGGTCTTGAAAACGGAAGGTAAGAACCTGCATACCGACAAGAAACATGCTTGCCCTATTAGCCCACCTACCAACAGAATTGTTTGGAAACTATAGGATTAGTGCTCTTGTTTTATGAATAAGAGAAAGAAGGTAGAAACAAACCAAAACCATTCTCAACCACAACCCAGAGGATCGATGATCATTGGGAGAGAAACTCACATCGACAAAATCATTAAGAAATTTGAATCTCAGGCATCTGTAGGACCTAGAACCGTTTCCATCCAAAATCCTAATCTCATCCCTCGGGCGATAGCCACACCATCTGAAGCCTTTGCCAAGATTCATAGCAGGACAGAGGGATCTAAGCAGAGTCTGAAAAATACCATTCATCAAGACATTAACTTTTTAAGGAATGAAGGTTCTTGCAACCTGCAAGAGGGAAGGGGAGAAATCAATAAAGAAATTCATATAGATATACCCAGGACCCCTATGGGGATAATCGGAACAGAGTATCCTAGAATTTAAAATTAGGGTAGCGCTGTCATATCCCCCCCACCTTCACCTGCCAAGCCTATTAAAATCTCCACCCCAAATCAAGAAATTCCGGAAGGCTTTTGGCACCTTTTCAGTCAAATGGAAAATAATCAAAATCAAAATCAGAGGCAGACATCCACACTGGAATACCCCATTGTTTATCATGCTGCCAATGCCCCTATAAAATTTATTCCCTTGCATAGCATCCCCACCTTTCATGGGCTAACCACAAAAGACCCTAGTGCATTTTTATTTGAATTTGATGTTTTATGCAGAGGATATGATTATACCACTGGTCCCCAGAAACTAAAATTATTTCCCTCTACCTTGAAAGGGACTGCTCTTCGCTGGTTCATGGGGCTAGGAGGGGGAACTATAAACAGCTGGGATGAAATGAAAAACACTTTCCTCAGCAAATATTAGGACTATTTCCAAACCCGAGACTTAAAAGATGAAATCTTTAACATGACTTCCAAAGATAATGAAATGCTAGAGGAATATGTAGAAATATTTCAATATAATTTACAAAGATCACCATACACTACATTATCCAAGGATATTCTAAAAACTACAATGCTTAAAGGAATGAAAGAATAATGGCTTTAATTGCTTAACATAATGGGGAAAGGAGATATTTCCCAGGAAGGGTATGATGAAATTATATCCTTATGTATTAGATGTTCCCGGGGCAGCTCGCGTAACAGACCTATGGGGCGTGAGCTTAAGCAAACCAGTAGCAATGTAACCAAGGCTGAATTTGGAAATATTTTAGAAATGTAACAAAGAAGCCGAGGAAGAAATAGAACCAGTTTATTTAATGAATCAATGTCGGCAGTGGCAAGCACGACCAAGCACACCGCAAGACCTTCCTCAATATTTTCCATTACCCCAGTACAACCAACAAAATCCTCCAACATCGTGGCAAGCTCAAAACCAATACCCAACTTGACCAAATCAAACCTTTCCTATTCCTCCTTGGCCTACACAAAATCCATCAGGAAGTAATTGGAAAAACTTCCCTAATTCTCCCCCTTATTGGCAGAATATCCCCTATCAAAATCAATGGCCAAACCCTCCTACTCAACACAATAAATGGAATTGGAAACGACCCATGGGGGTGAGAAATTTACTGACAGGGGCAGGAACTCAACAGCTACCAGCTCCCTACCCTATTCAACAAAACCCACAGCCTCCTATGCAGCCTCAATTACCAGCCCAGCCCAACCCCAATCCCAATAATAGACTAGTTCAGTTAATTCAGATCATAGAAGATCCACTGCCTAATACTGAACAAAAGCAGTGCAATGAATTAAAGTTAAGATCAGGATGTACTATATTACCCGTGGAAGCCACACCTCCATCTCTATCCCAAGATGAAACTTCCATAGGAACTAGCTCAACTGAATCAACGAAAACAGATAAAAACAAAGAAATTACTGACCAAGAAAATCCTGAAGAACTCAAAATAACCTCCCCTCCATTTCCAGAAAAATTAAACACACCTAAATCCATAACCAATTCTAAATTTGACATCCTGGGGGAATTGAGAAGTCTTTGTGTTAAAATTCCCCTTCTTCAGGCCATCCAGGATATCCCCATTTACGCAAAAACAATCAAGGAATTGTGTGGGAAAAAGCAAACTAGGAAGACAATGACTACACCTATTGTTCATGTAGTAGGAACTTTATCTGATTTAATGTTAGGAAAAGAGCCACCTGTGAAATATGATGATCCAGGAAACCCCATTTTAACTTTACAAATTGTTGGACATTCATTCCCAAATACACTAGTTGACCTGGGGGCAGCCATTAACATCGTGACTACAGGGGCTTATGAGAGGTTAGGCATATAAATTCTAGAACCCACAGCCACACTTATGGAATTAGCTGACAGATCTTTTATTAGACCTGAATGTGTGGTGCAGGATATCATGGTTTCAGTAGACTCATGGGAATACCCTGTTGATTTTCTGGTAATTAATCCAAAAAACAGACTGGAAGGGCACCCATTGATTCTAGGACGGCCTTGGCTGGCCACAGCAGATGCCTACATAAGTTTCTGGACTGGTAACATGATGATCAGTAGAGGGAATTATGTAAAGAACATTGTTATTTATCCCCCTACCAAGCCAAGCCTGCCCACAATCAAAATCCACAAGCACCCAGATACATATTGGGAGCACAATATCCCTCCTCCCCTCACGCTAGTAGAGGCCCTCGAATTCAAAAATAAAACCAAAGACGATATGATTACTAACGTTATGAATCAGCCCCCCAGACCTGAAAATTTGAAATGCCAAATGATGAAAACCATCCTTGGGCATGAAGGACAAGAAACTCCTGTGACAGATTTTGAGATTCAGTCTGATTCCATTGACACTGTCTGTAATAGTATTCCAATTGAAATTGAACCATGCAATATTCTGAACATTAACAGCAGCCTAGATGATAGTCATAGGTAGAAACTTGTAAAAATCCTTAGGAAGCACCACGATGCATCTGCATGGGATTACAAAGACATGAAGGGCTTGGACCCACAACTGTGCACCCATCATATCTACACTAATAAAGATATGCGCCCTGTCAGACAACCACAACGAAGACTAAATCCCGATCTCAAAGAAGTTGTAAAAGAAGAACTCCAGAAGCTCCTGGGTGTCAACTTCATCTATCCTATCTCAGACAGCAAATGGGTCTCCCCTTTGGTAGTTGTCCCTAAAAAAAATGGGAAATGGAGGATCTGTGTAAACTATAGGGAATTAAATAAGGCAACTCAGAAAGATCATTTCCCCCCTTCCTTTTATTGAACAATTCTTGGACACATTAGCTGGAAAATGTTTTTTCTCCTTTCTTGATGGATTCAGTGGGTACAATCAGATACAAATAGCCCCTGAAGATCAAGACAAGACAAACTTTAACTTTCCATGGGGCACTTTTTCTTACAGAGTTATACCATTTGGATTGTGTAATGCCCCAACAACATTTCAAAGAGCCATAATTAGCATTTTTTCTGATCTAATAAATGAGGGACTTGAAATTTATATGGATGATTTTACACCCTATGGGGAAGATTTTGATCAAGCACTAGAAACATTAGACAAAGTATTGGAATGATGCACTGCTACTAGACTGTGTCTGAGCAACGAAAAATGTCATATCATGATGACTGAAGGGGTAATTCTGGGTCATTACATTTCTGCAGCAGGAATACAGGTAGACCCGGCCAAAATACAGGTAATCCTTTTATTGGCAACACCTTGCACACAAACAGAGGTATGCAAATTTTTAGGATATGCAGGATATTATCGTAGACTCATAAAAAAAATCGCGCAAATAGCTGCGCCCTTGTATGCTTTAACTAGCAATGTTGAATTCCATTGGACTGACATATGTGACTCTGCTTTTACAGAATTAAAAAAAAATGGTCTCTACAGCACCTATTCTTCGTGGTCCTGACTAGAAACTACCTTTTCATATCTCCTCTGATGCATCTGATACAGCAATCGGAGCAGTCCTTGGACAGGAAGAAGACCGCAAACCATATGCCATTTATTATATTAGTAAAAATATTACTCCTGCTGAGCTCAACTATACCGTAACAGAGAAGGAATTCCCGATTGTGATCTATTCAATTAATAAATTCAGGCATTACATAATTGGATATCAAGTCTTCCTACATACTGATCACTCTGCCATCAGATATTTAGCAAACAAACCCATTACAAATGGAATAATAACTCGCTGGCTACTACTATTACAGGAATTTAACATAACAATTAAAGATCATCCAGGCAAAGAAAATGTGGTGGCATATTTTCTATCAAGAGTTCCCAAAACAAATGACACATTAATAGTGGATGATCAATTTCCTGACGAACACCTGTTTTCAATAATAGTTAAGACTCCATGGTACGCAGATGTGTCAAACTACCTGGCAGTTGAAAATTTACCTAAACATTTATCAGCATAAAATTGAAAACTAATTATACAACGCAGTGCACAATTCTATTGGATTGGGGGATATTTTTTCCATACTGGATTCGATATGCATATCCGTAGATGCATAAGGGAAGATGAAATCCATGATATACTACACGCCTGCCATGATGAACCCTGCGGTGGCCACTTCGCAGATCAACAAATAGGACACAAAGTACTGCAATTAGGCTATTTCTGGCCTACTATCTTCGAGGATGCAAAGAAGTATGTGCAATCCTGCAATAACTGCCAGAGGATGGGTTGTCCTGGCCAAGCAGATGAAGTGCCGCTACAATTACAATTTGTAGTAGAACCTTTTGAGCGATAGGCATTGGAGTTTTTTGGCCCATTCAATCCACCCTCAAACCAAAAAGCTTACATACTAGTTGCCATGGATTATGTTACAAAATGGGTCGAAGCAATAGCTTGTCCAAGAGCCATAGAAGAATCGGTCATTAAGTTCCTTTTTGAATTATTTGTACGATATGGGTTACCCAGAGAAATAATAACTGACAGAGGAGCACAATTCACAGGAAATAAAATTGTATCCACTTTAAAAAATCACCACGTAACACACAGAATTACGTCTCCTTACCACCCGCGGGCAAACGGGCAAGTCGAGAGCACCAACAAAGTCTTGGAAGCAATCCTCACCAAGACGGTAGCAGCACATCACCGAGACTGGGCCATGAGACTCCCGGAAGCTCTATGGGCCTATCAAACAACTTGGAGAAATACCACTAGATATTCACCATATCAGCTAGTCTTTGGAAGAGAACCTATCTTCCCTATCGAATTTGAAATTAAAACACTTAGGACAGCCCAAGAAGTAGGACTAGACCTATCAGATGCTCAAATCAAAAGGCTCCAACAAATAAATGAGCCGGATGAAATCAGACTGCTTGCTCTGCAGCTCACTATGATTGTCCAACAACAACGGGCTAAGTGACACGATAACCTTATAATAAAAAAAGGTATTCCAAAAGGGAGATTGGGCACTATTGTATGACTCTAGATTCTAAGACTTCCTAGGGAAATTGCAAACAAGATGGCTTGGGCCATAAAAAATTCAAGAAGTACATAACAATGGCACCCTCACTTTGACCACAATCGACGAAGACGGCTCAACATTTCGAGTTAATGGAAACCGAGTATGCCTCTATCACAAACCTCTCACAAAATAATCCTTCTGTCAGCAGGCACGAGAAGACCCCACCATCCAAGTTGTAACACAAGGGGGTAGCAACCCCAAAAACTCAGGTACATGAGAGGTTTGGCACCATCAATTGTAAATTATGTACATAATTGTATATATATTCCTTTTGCATTCAATTTTTTTTTGTTTTTTGTTTTTCTATTCAATTTCCGAACAACTGTTGTTCAATATTTGCGCAACAACAATTCAACGGAATCCTGAACAACCCTTTTTTTTAATGAGAGTTTTTTGTTTTTCTGTTCAATTCCTGAATAGCTGATGTTCAATATTTGAATAGTAGTAGTTCAGCGGAACTCCAAACAGCCTTTTCATTGAGCGTTTTTCGTTTTTGCTATCCAAATTCAGAACAGATGTTGTCCAATCTTTGAACAACAGTGATCCAACTGAATTGAACAGCCTTCTTTTCATTTTACACCACTGTTCAATAACGGAATAGTTGCCATTCAATTTATGAACAGCAGCAGTCCCTTCAACCTTCGAAAGCAATCCCTGTCGTGCCGTTCCATCTTTGAACATCTGACTGCTCTTTCTTCCCTTAAAAACTTTTTTGAACATCCTTTTAAAACTCTTGTCCAATATCTTTTTCTTCTATAATTGAATAACCTTGAGCAGGTAATGGAACTTGGAAGAGAGAATGCAAACGGTAACACTTCTAAATTTGATGTCTGATGATATTTCTTAATCAGGAAGCTCACATCATATATATCAATACTAAGGCAACAATTCCCATAATTCGAAAAGGGCATCAAACAATTCTGAACCTTATATCGATACGTCTTTTTACATTATTCGATTAATATCCAACCTAACGAAATGGAACAAGGGGTATTATTGGCATTACTTTTTTTCCACCATCCCTCACTCTTAAGGAAGTCAATAAGCCTCCATCATGATTATGTGATATGAAAAATCTTGACAGAGGATAGGGGGTCTCATTACGAGCCAGCCTGCCATGATCATAAGAACTGAGCAGGTGACATGCCCATTATGGCCACCACACCAGGGTAATGACCTTCCTAGAAGGACAGGAGGTCCCATCATGAGCCGACCTGATCACCTTACTCCAATTCTAGTGAATGGCACTGTCATCATCTGGCCACCACACCAGCGCAGTGACCTCTGAATGGATTGCAATACTAAAATACATTTACATATCTCAAGAGAGGACAGGGGGTCTCATCACGAGCCAGCCTACCATGTTCATAAGAGTCTAGCAAATGACATGCCCATTATGGCAACCACACCAGGGTCATGACCTTCTTGCTAAATTCGAAGGACAGGAGGTCTCATCACGAGCCGGCCTGATCATTTTCCTACAACTCTGGTGAATGGCACCATGACTACCTGGCTACCATACCAGCATGGTGATCTCTCTTATTAAAAAAAAAAAAAGAGGGGCGAAAAAATAATAATAATAATAATAATAAATGAATAAATAAATTTTTTTATAGTAAATACCATCATATACACCTAGTTCCCATGTCATTATTTACTCGAATTAATGCTAATTATGACTTATCCCAGTAATCATTAATGAATATTTGATAAACCTATCTCGAACAGTGGGAATGATAAGCCAATTAAATCTAGTTACATCACGCTTCCGTCATCACCTCATAATCATCTGACGACATCATGTCAAATTAATTATAAAACCGTATTCTCTCATGCCTTGGTCATTTCTGCATGAGCCGCAATTATGGAAAATTCTCTGTTTATATGCCGCTATACAGCCATTAATTACTTAACAGTTGATCCACCACGCGCAAGTTCAAAAAAAAATCAGATATTTCCATCGCGTTTGCATGCACCAGCCATACCCCTCTTGTACCTGAGGGCGTGGATGCCCATTCTCACGTGGGGGGCAAGGTGCTTTACTCTGATTGGCATTAATTTGGCAAGCAAGAAAAATCTCGCACAAATCACGTCAGGACGCCTCAGAAATCGCTACAATTCAGGCATGGAGATGACTTATATAGAATTACAGTTCCCCTTTCGAATATGCATAGAATTTGGATGAAACAGCAAGACCAGAGGGAGGAACAACCAGAAATGAGAGACATTCAGACATGGGTGAAGGACTGATGAGGAACGAGCCGCCAAACTTCACACTCTCAGATGAGGCAACCGATGTTCTTCAAAGAGTGGGATGGCTCACATACGTAAACAGACTACAGGGATACAATACAAAGGTTGCAATGGAATTCCTGAGGAACCTGCACGAGGGACAAACTAGAGTCAAGGGACAAACGATACCTGTCACAGAGGAAATAATAACAGCAGTATCAGGAATACTAGCGCAAGGAGAAATATGGTCAGAGAAGCATTTGCTCTTAAGAGAAGCAATAGCATTATACTGGGATCCAGAGGAGCAGTTGCAACAAAAAGTCAAAGGAATTGCACCCACATCCTTACACCAGCCATGGCAGGAATTGGAAAAGTTCATCCAACAGTTCATAACCTGCAAAGGACATTGAGAAGCAGTAAAACCCCGACACCTTAAACTCCTATCTGCGCTTAAGAAGAAAATTATAATCAATATTCCTGCATTTTTAAACACTATTTTGCATGATACCGCTGGTCGGCTCAGAAAAGCCAACAGGTCCCAGGCAGTGGTGAGCCACCAGGCCTTAATTAAGCTAATTATCATCCATGAGATAGATAGACATCAGATAGCATGGCATGATTTTGTTAACCCAGAAATACAGGAGCCAAAAACCAACCTAGAAATACCAGAACCGGGAATTCACCCTGAAAATGTTGAAGTTGAGCCCCCTAGGGTGAACCCCCCTAGAAGAAAACGAATTCAAACCACAACGTCGGAATCTAGTAGGCTAAAAAGGGCCAGAACAGCTCAGGAATTCTCGAGCGTTATGAACGAGGGCTGAATCACCTCAGGCACCAATACAAGAACCGAAGGAAGAGATGGCCTGAGACCTAGGGCAAACAAGAGAAAATTCAGAAACAAGAAACGTGCCAGAAGCAGGGGAGCAGGAAGAAATTGTTGACAAAGCCGCCTCCCCGAGTAATTCTGGTCATAGCACTTTGTTACCCAATCAGGAACAGTTGAAAGAAGAGGGAGCCCTGTCTCCCATTTAAAATTTTGAAGTTTACAGCACTGAACAAGCAGGGGAGGGACTAGAATCACAAGCAGATTTCGGTGACACAATCCTCTTGGACCAGAGGACACCCATGGAAATTGAACCTGAACATAGCACTGCACCCCCCAGCCAAAGCCCTCATGCTGATAACAATTCTAAAGAATTAATTGAGAAAACCATTCTGGAGCCGACTCCAGAAAAGGAAAATTTTGTCACCATACCACTAGTGGAAATAAGAGAAGAGAAAGAGTTATACTTGAGAAAAATTAAGAAATTGAAGAAGAACTGTAAGAGACTTAAAAAGATGGTAAGGAACCTTAGGAGGCAACTGAAGAAGGAAAAGATGGCAAGGAAGCCAAAGGTAGAGACTGCCATCATTGGAACCCAAACTGAACCAGCAAGTGACACAAATTTTGGAACACAAACCAACTTGACCACTACCACAGAGGCAGGAACACAGACAGAAAAAAAAAAAATTCATACTGAAGAGTCCACCCAGACAGAGGAAGTCCCCAGATATGCTCACTTGGTGAAATTAGCTGCTAAGCAACGACTGCAAAACAAGCTGGAGCAGACACACCATGAATTGGCACAATGTAGAAAATAAGTGGTGCCATTGAAGGAACATCAGGCACTACAGAAGAAGCTCGTTGACCTCTCCCGCACAGAGGACGAAACATTTTCTCAACTCAGGGAAGAATAGGCTAAGTTCAAAGCGGCACAGAAGAAAATGGAGCAAGCTAAGGAACAGATAGCCGCAATCTGCTCTCTTTATGACGATGCCTTGTCATGTAGGTCCCCTGCGACTAATTATGCCATGTTTTTAACGGAACGGTACTTACTGCTAAAATTCAAAGCTTTAAGGGCAAGAAAGTCCATTTCTTTCAAATCAGTAGGAGAATTTGTCCAATGTTTCCATGAGCAGGATGAGCAGATTCAGCACCTCTTGTGCGAGCTTTATATGCACAATTTTATTTTGGAAACTGACAACAATAGTAACCCGAGCCCCTTCATAGGGGATATCCAACTGCAAGCTTTTCTGTCATATGCAAAAAATCAAGTCATATGGGCCAAAGCCTATGGCATCTTTCAAAAAAGGGAGCACAACCTGGAGCTATGGGTCCAAGGAGAACCCACAAACCCATTACAGATAATCATCCGGCATCAGAACTATGAAGAATTCGGGTGTGAAAATTAAACTCAGACCCATCCATAAGGATGTCATAGCAGGTGTTATGCTCCTATACCAATAGGTGTCATATATCATGATTGACTTGATGAGCTATGTAATATGTTCATACCCTTCCTTGTTGCAAAGGTTTTCCATATTGTCAAAAAATCAAAAAAAAATTAAAAAAATGTAAAGAGGGTATACCCTAAAAGAAAAATCAAAGGGTGAAAAGAATAAAGCGGCCAAAAAGTGAAATAAAATGAACCCCACCAAAAGAAAGGCCAAGGAAAGTGTGCAAGTCTAAATGCCACTACTTTTTGCTCTTATGTAATAAACAAATTGTGTGCAACTTGTATCTTATGCCACAATTGGTGAACAGTCAAACAATTTAAACTTGGCTAGTTCATGTTTGAATTTTATGTTTTAGAGATAGAGAATAAAATCTTACCAAACTATTTAACCTTGGCAGATAAGTAGATAGGTAGAGTAAATAAAAGGAGCTCAACAGCTTAATCTGAGCCCTTGGATGTAATAAGGTTAGACTTAGATATATTTCTACATGTAAAAGAAAAGAAAGTGTGATAAGGGTTTGCCAGTCTAAGTGCACCCTAATAAAGAAGAAAAAATGCTAGGTTAAAGTAGGTAGGGTGGGTAGATGATGTTGCAGAATTACATGTGATGGATAATGACTCTAAATGTGTTAATCTTTACTTTCATCACAAGTGCAAGGCAGACATTACACTGAAGGAATTTCAAACAAAACAAGGTCAAAAGATTAACTTCCGTTCTCATTTTTCCCTAAAATTTCACTAATTTCCCCTAAGTACTAAGGCATTTGAAAATTAGAGGGGCTCAGAGAATTTCTCTGACTTCTGCAGGGACCGAACCCTCGGCCCAATAATTTAAAAAGCCTAAGTACTTAAAACCATCCATAAGTCATTCATTTACTTCCATAAGTCTTTTCCTAAGTAAAATCCTCTTTTTCTTCGGAAAATTGCACAATATCACATAAAAACCCTTTTTTCATTCAAGCCTAAGTTAAATACACAATTTTAATGTTTTTATACTTAGCGCTTTTTCATTCATTTTGACATATTGACTTTTAACTTATATTATTTAACTCCCCTATAACATCTACCCATTCACGTATTACTATAACTATATAAAATCCCCAAGTTTTACATATCCCGCCCCTTGGTGAAAATATAACCATAATATAACATTAAATTTAATAAGGATTAATTAACCCCCACGGTTAATTAATAACTTTCTCGACCAATCACGTTGCTCCCGATATAATTAAATAACTTTTGATTGTATTGGGCACACCCTCATTAAACGCCCGTCACCTGACCTCCCGAATAACCGTTTGATTAAGCACCCCACATCCAATGGCCGTCGTGCATTTCACATGGCCCTCCAGGAGAGACCCTACCCTGCCTACTCAATAACACAGTTACTCCTCCACCACTTTTTTGCATGAGGACATGCAAAAAGGTAAGCAGGGGAGTAATGTTGGGCCCAGATTCAGGTATTTTTCCCCCTCTAAATACTCTGAATTATCTTATAAATTTGAGGAAATATTCTTTCATATCAATAATAAGGGGTGAAATAGCATAGAAACAGGAACAATTAGACTAAGGACATAGAGAACGATTCATAACAAGGAATTGACTCCTTTTTGTCCCTATCTGTAGGAAACCAAGAATGTGAGGTCAATGATAGATGATGACAAATCAACAAACGCATGTATCGAGGTCATCAACAATTCTAGGCGACCAATTAAAAGGCAGCTAAAAACTTTTTCAGTTTAAGAACTCAAACAACAGCCACGCGTAGTGGGCTATCGTTTGAGATACATTCTCAAGAAGTTGCCTTTAAAGAGGCAAAGAACAGACTAGGATGGAGAGCAGTTCATAAGGAAATCCTAATACAACTTGTTTAATGCTTTTGGAAGAGCATTCCTGAATGAAATAGAATTCTGAACAATCCCCTCTTGAAGCTTCCGTAGTGCTATAGCTTCTGTAGGTCTGGGCCCAACCTCCAAAATTTCTATGCATATTTTATGTTCTGAGACTTTGCAGAATCATTATTTGTAAATTTTATGCAGTTGCAACATATACTTTTAATAATATAACTACATATTTTCTTATAGGACTCTTAACAATTGTGTTCCTAGCAATAAGTACAATTCTGTGCATGATAAATGCTTTGTTAAGTCTGGTTTATTTGCTGATTATGACTATTAACCTCTGAGTAGAAGAGGACTGACTCAATATTTATACTCTTTGTACCTCACATTTCCCTTCTAACCTGACACAAAGAGTAATCGGTTAATCACTGATGATTAGATAGTTTTTACAGAGAATTCCATTGCAAAATTATTTAAGTTAGGAAATTCACAGCTAAGTTATATCGTTGTCTTATTAGTGATTTACTTCTGCTATTCTTTCTTGAATTACTTGAATTACGTTGTTAGATTGCTTGAATTACGTTGTCAGATTGCTTGAATTACGTTGTTGTTTCCGTACTACACAATTGCACACATTTCTTAGTTATATTGTAGTTTCATAATTGCACAGCTAAATTACTACTTCTTGGATTCTTTAATTTAATTCAGCTTCTTTCTTGAAGCAACTTAATTAGAACTTTGTTCTATCTAGTTTCATTTCCATTATTTCCATTCCTGCTGATTTTACTTAGATTTCTGCTCAGTTCGATTTAGAAATCACTTTGCTTCAACAAAATTGTTCAATTATAGATTAGCAGCATTTTCCTTAAGAACAACATCTTTCACAGTTACAAATATTTTCTTCGCATTAGCAAGAAGCATCCCTAGACTATTTAACTCGCACATACTGTGTCGACACCCTTGAAATAAAAAGACGAACCCCGGGTTAACAATTAAATAAAGGAACGATAGAGTTGCAGAAAAAAACCACCTCCACAGAACCAACAGCTTTACACCGCTGGGATGTTGGATTTCACCCAATTCAAAACACCCCCATCAACCACTCAATGTGGGTGAAGCTATACAGTCTCCCAATTCATTTTTGGACCACAAGGGTTCTCTCAGTGATAGGTGACTGTATAGGGAAATGTCACTTTGTTGATCCGAAATGCACTGGGGTTTATAACAAGAGGATAGCTTGGATTCTCATTGAGGCTCCTTTTGCAGGCGGCTTACCTGCACAGATTGACCTCCTTTGGGATGGTGTAATATACCATCAAGCGGTTGATTATTGGAGGATGCCTTTCAGGTGCCATCTCTGCCACGAAACTGGCCACCTGATGCGCAAATGTTTGATGTGGAAGGATGACATGAATGGGAGATCCGGGAGAGCGACAGGAGTTTCATCTTTCCACCCTGCTACTGAAGATCATACACAGCCATATCAAACGCCTATCGCGGAATCGTCGATTTCTCCGGGTAAGGATACATCCACTGATCCTATAATTTCAAATGATTGTGAGAATGATGGGTCGATGAATGAAAATCTTATTGATAGTGAGCATGAAGGGTCGATGTATGTTTGTTCGGAAATGTCGGGGGGGGGGGGGGGGGGTACCAACGTTATCCCCTCCTTTTTACCCTGGCAATGGAAACTCTCAGGCTATTTTTTTTCCATTACAACCGAAGGGTAGACTACCCATGGGTGATACGTTAGCATCCCAACCCTTGCTACCCCTACCCGTTTTACCTTTAATAAATCCTCGTCTATAATCTCCTATCATTTCTCCCACTTGTCCTAATGTATGCCCGAATCAGTGGACTGAGCTAGGGTCATTTTCCTCTTCACTGGTGATTGCCTCTCCGGATGCTGGCCCGTCCCCAAGAAAATATTTCGGGAGTGACATGGAATTTTCATTGCTGGATAAGGTGACTAAATTGGAACCTCTTAGGGTTGATAGGGGTCACCCGACGTCTCTCATGATCAATATTAGTCCTTCATCCAGGTCAAATGTGACAATCCAACGGGGGAAGGCCCATCCTAAGAGGGAAAACAAAAAATTCAATCTCGGCCTTACTTGATGGCATTCTGGATGAGAATTTTCGGGATGTCCCGGTTTCTATGGCGATTGGAAGGGTCCTTAGAGAACTGACCCCAAACTCGGAGTTATCTTAATGAAGCTTTTGTCAATGAATCTGAGGGGTTTGGGGGGTCTCGAAAATTCTGTGTCTGTTAAAAAAAAAATACATTAGTAAGCCTTTTGTTATTTTCATTCAAGAGACTATGCAATCATCTGATTGTACAATTGCTTATTTCCATGCTATGCTACCAGAGTGGCATTTGTTTGCCAAAGATGTCGATGGTCGCTCTGGAGGACTAGCAACTTTATGGGATCCCCGATGGGTATCCATGAAAGCTTACAGTTTTTTTGGAGGGATCTTACTAACTAGTTTCTTTAGGGGCTTCAGGCAGAGAATTCATCTTATTAATATCTATGCTCCTTACCTGGATAGACTCACTTTCTGGAAGAAAATGGAGGAATGTGGCATACTATTCTTGTAGAATTCTATTTTCGCTGGTGATTTCAATTACACATTATTGAAGGATGATATTTGGGGGGAGAAGGGCAGGGAAGATCCATGTCATTTACCACTAAAGGTTAACTTTCCTACTTGGTTCAACGGGAGGAAAGGACCTGAGCTAATAGGAAAAAAACTTGACATGGTTGTGATGGATAAATGCGTTAGAACTAAAATAGGCGATATCACTGTAAAAGTGGAGGACATTACCATTTCGGATCATAGGCCTATCTCAATGATCTGGGAATTTTAAAAATGTCAGGGAGGACGCCCATTCAATTTCAACAGAGTTTGGCTTGATGATAGGGAATTTAATGAGCTAATTAAAGGCTAATTGAAGAACCAGAAAAGAGCGAAGGGAACTACAGCCATGTTTCATTTATACAAAACTATGCGGGAGCTTAAAAAAGTGGTACAGTCATGGGAAAGAAGGAAAAAATTAAAAATAAGGGACAGGATCAAAGAAATCATGAGAGAGAGAACCATGATATTGAGAGAGGTAGAGGAAGGCAGAATGTAAGCCAATTTCTGGGATAGATTAAAAGACTTAGAAGCTGAACACATATCACATTTATTGATCGAGGAGAAATCTTGGATATTGAAGAGCAGAGCGATATGGTTAAAAGCTGGAGATAAAAATATGAAATTTTTTCACAGATTCGCTTCTGAAAGAAGGAGTGCCAATGCCATTTGGCATATTGAGGAAAATGGAAACTCCATACATTCCATGGAAAACATAAAAACATCTGCTGTGAAATACTTCGGGGATCGATATGAGAGGAAGGAGGCAACATGAATTGAAGAACAATTGGATTTCATTTATCTATATCCTAGAATGTTGGGAGAAGAGGATCTTTATAAGATAAAAGAAAGGGTAAGACCACATGAGATAAGGGGTGTCCTCAAATCTTTTGCGGCAAATAAGAGTCTAGGTCTGGATGGATGGACCCTGGATTTTTTCTTTCACTTTTATGATGACTTCATACTGGATATTACAGATATGGTGGAAGAGGCCAGGTTGACTAGGAAAATCTATGGGGAAATTAACACTGCTTTTCTGGTTCTTATTCCAAAAAAGAAGGGGAATTTATCTTTTAATGACTTTTGACCTATCTCATTGTGTAATATGTTATACAAGATAATTTCTAAAGTGATAGTTGATAGATTGAATATTGTATTATCCAAGCATATAACACCAGAGAAAGCAGGATTTTTAAAACACGGGAGCATTCATGATGTTGTAGCTTTGACTCAGGAAATTATTCATTCGATTCAATCAAGAAGGTTGAATGCATCTGTCATGAAGATTGATCTAAACAAAGCTTACAACATGGTTGACTGGGGATTACTTAGCCTTGTATTGTTTAAAATCGGACTAGACAGGGAGATGGTTAGATGGATTATGCGTTGTATCACTCATACTTCCATGGAAGTAATCATAAATGGGTCGACTTCGAGCTTTTTTCATCCTGGCAGGAGGGTGAGACAAGGATGCACCTTGTCACCGCTCATTTTCATATTGATCATGGACTCTCTTAGCATAAAAATCAGAAGGGCCACTGAATTGGGACTATTCAGAGGAATAGATATTTAGCCACAGAAAGAGATATTGCATAGTCTCTTCGTAGATGATGTATTAATTTTTTGCATCATGCTGAAAAGGAGATGGATGGAACTAAAAGGTATTTTAAATGGTTTCTATTTCTCTACAGGGATGATGGTCAGCGAGGGGAAGTCATGCAGTTATCAAGTTGAAGGAGATGAAGAGGATTACAAAGAGTTGGGAGAATCATTTAATTACAATATCGCTCGTTTGTGAGGGGGTCTAACATACTTGGGATTTAGACTAAAACCTATAAATTATAAGGTGGAGGACTGGAAATGGATAATTTTAAAATATCAAAAGAAGATCAATTGTTGGTCCTCGAAATGGTTATCGAGGGGTGGGAGACTAATACTGACACAAGCGGTGTTACAACAATATATTGTCTAGTGGGCTCATTTATTTATTATCCCAAATAAAATTCTGGTAGAAATCAAGAAGATGATAGCCAGATTTATATGGAATGGAGGCAAGGAGGGCAGATCAATACATTTATCTTGTTTGGAATGTATCACAAAATCGAAGGAGAAGGGAGGATGGGGTATCCTTGACGTGAAAATCTTTGGAAAAACCTTGATTATCAAATCTATTTGTCAGTGCCTAACCACGAAGGGAATGTGGAATGATATCATACATCACAAATACTTGGCGCAAAAGGATATGGAGACCATCCTTTCATCGGGATGGGTGGAGGCTCGCAAAAAATCAAACATCTGGAAGGGTTTTGGCAAATCTTGGCCCCTATTTTTGGAAAATCTAAAGTGTTTCTTTGGTAATGGTTACAAAATTCTTATAGGAAGTCCAAGTCTTCTGGGCTTTGACCCTAGCTCTACCCTCGGCTGTGAGACTATGGAGGAAATAAACCAGCATGGCTTTTTCTTTATGAGTCAGACAATAAAAGGGTGGGTTGATGAGATTCCATGCTGGAAGTCATACCGAGAAGTGGGACTTGACAGAAATAAAAGGGAGGAATGGAACAACTACATTCAAAATATTAGAAGCTTGGGACTAAGAAGAGGAACTTAGGGAGATAGAATTACTTGGGAAGGAACAACTGCTGAGGCCCAATTAAAAACAAAAGTGATATATAAGGAACTTATGAAAAAATAACTGGAAAGGACAGCTGGTTCAATGACATATGGAAGACAAATGTACAGGTGAAAATTATCATTTTTATATGGCTTGTGTGGAAAGACAAAAATCTTGCCTGGAAAAATCTGAAAAGAAATGGATGGCAGGGACCCGGAATTTTCATTTTATGTGGGGAGGATTCAGAGGACAATCAACACTTATTTTATTACTATTATTTTGATAGAAATACTCTTAGATATTTATTTTCACATTTCCAGCTTAATACACCAGAGTACAGGACAACTTTCGAATGCATCATATGGTGGTATGGGAGGGGGGAAATATTCAGAAACATCCTGCTATTATTCCACTGGTATCTATGGTGTGGGAGGAATAAGAATATTTTTTAAGGAAAGCCGGTTACTACTGAAAATATATTTATAAAATCATTAGTACTTGGGAAAAACTGAAGATAAAACAAAAGCCTCATAAAGCTTTATCGAAGAGACAATGTCCTTTTGAATTTCATTACCCTGTGGGCTTCTTTAACAAAGCCTCACAAAATTAAAAGTGTGGCTATGGGGCTTGGCTAATGATTTATCCCACATGTCACTACAAAATTTACTGGAACGAGGGGATGGGATCAAATATGAGGGTGGAAATTCTAGCATTATGGGGTTTGATGTGGTTTGCTTGCCAGTTGTATTTGGAGAAGTTGTGGGTTTGTGGAGATTCAAAAGTTCTCATAGAACATATGAACAACATAACCAATCTTAATTTGGGTCATCTCACACATTGGTTGGAGCGCATCCAGTTCCGAAAAAGAAATTTCAATGTAATTACTTTTTGTCACATCTATAGGGAAAAAAACAATGAAGCTGACCGCCTCTCAAAAAAACATTTGAATGGGGTCTTTGGTTAAATTCACTATGCTTTATACAATGCTAGTGTCCATGGCTCAAAAGGTATTGTAAACTTCACCTAAGGCATCTAAAAAAAATTCTTGCAGCGGTCCGAAAGATTGTAAGGAACAACAACTTTTTGCGGCATCTATGTTTCTTTTTTGTTTTTTTTGGTAAAGCAGGAATGTGTTTGGACTCGGTAATCATATCAAAGATTTTCCTGAAGGAATATATTTCAGAAATAGATGTACAGCTCGACGGAGTAGTATACAATCATAAAAAATCCACCTGTCTTGGATTCTGTAGACATTATAATGTCGGGGTGATCCACCCAGCTACCTGGTAGATCATTGCTTGTAATGAAAAAGATCATTATTTTTATTGTTTACAGTTTGCTAAAATAACTTTTCCCTGGTACATAATATACACCAGATAATATTTTTCATGTTGAAAAAAAAGGCTGAGTTACTCATAAATTATCAAGATTCATTAGGTCTTCTATAACAAAAGGCATGGAAGCAACATTGTAGACTTGCGGATTTGTAGCATAAGTTCTCCAATGGACATTGACTCAACCTCGGGTTCCTCCTCAATGGACAACCTTTGTTCTCATTGTTAGGATTCCCATGAAGCCCTGCAGCAAGAGAATTATCATCTGCAAGTACATGGTTATCAACTATCACACTCCCAAATTGAATCTTCAGATAAATTGTTGGCACTTCAAATCCAACTTTCTCGGGTGATGGATGAAACATGTGCTTTTAGAAGCATGATCATGGACTTAAAATTCACAGTGGAGCTTCAAGCAACAGCGGTCACGCATGAATATGGGATGGGACGTATGGAAATCGACATCAGAAAGCCTGCATATGGAAATGAATAAGTTTATTGTTGCATTCTAATTTTGGGTTTTTGGTTTGTTAGTTCTGTCAAGTTTTGTTAGCCAAGGGAGGATATGTAAATTTTATACGAATTAGTTCCAAAATTTCAAATTTTTAATGCCAATCTTTCATGTGTTGGTCTTGTCTAGGTTTAGTTGAAGTAGCTTTGTGAATTGATCTTAGTCTCTCTTAATTATGAAGATGTAACCCCCATGTAATAAGATGCAACCGGGCACAGATTTTCATTAAATATTACTCTCTTTTTTTAAATAAAAATGTGCATACAACAATATTATTAGAAACAACCCATTTTCTAAATATGTAGCATTTTTTTAACATTCTAGTAATCATATGCATTGTAAAATTTTGTCAATTAAATATATAAGAACTTCTTCTTCTCAACTTATGAAGAACCTTATGAAACTTCTCCAGATTCTAAGTATTTAGCTTATTCTCCTCTAATTTATCTTTCCAATCTCTGTACTTATGCCTTGATATGATCTCTGAGTTAAAAGTTATGGATTTCTAAAATTGTTATTTTTATCCAATTTGTGCACTTTCCTGCTCAAGTAAACTAACTTGGACGCCAACTTCTGCCACTTGTAGATAAATATCTATGAGGAACTAAGAAAACTTCTAAAATGTCTCGCATATATAACATTAGTGATAGTGATTATATAACAACCTTTATATTCAGAATTTAATGCTCCATTCAAAGTTTGCATACATGTGGAATTGTCAACTTTTCAATTTTTTATTTTTATTTGGGCTTGGAATTTTTACAAAAATTGATATCTCCCAAACTGTACGAAATTGAGAAAACTTCAATAATACAATTTTTTTTGGATTATATAGAAGATAAATTTTCAATTAATATATTTTTTCAAATTTTCGATATGGGGTTTATTTTCCTCCTCTAAATATCCTTAAAATCCCCTTAAAATAGCCTAGAATGGTGGATTCTTTCCTATTTTGACATTGGCATTCCAAACCCCTTGGATTATAGCCAAATCCTGCACTTGATGTTTTCATGTCTACTTCCTTGAATTACTATAAAAAATTCATCGAAGATCAAGCCTCTATTAAGCAGTACAACTTTGTTCCTCAAAAATAACTAATATGTAATTTCTAACAATCTAGAGTTGAATGGAAAATGGCCCTCTCTAGCACTTTTACAGTCTTCCTAAATACATATTTTACCCTGAATTTTCATCTTTCTTATTCTTATTATGGCCCAAATAAGTTTATGGTTAAAGGTTTTTTAATTTGACAATCTCATATTTGTAGATGTGTCATTTTTGTTAATGTGGATGACATGTGCCTATTGACATGGCACAAGTATCCACTCTCAAGAAGCGAGGTGTTCATGTCAACAGCTAAGACACTTAGATCTCTTGCCACTCTCTAGGCCTTAAAATTTTCTTCCTTTCCCTCTTCCTTTTCTTTTATTTGCATATGGGCCCAAACCACCCCTGACAATCGACATGAAATCCTTCATACTATCATTGTGATAGGGATTTTTCCACTCCATTGACACTCATCCACCTGGTACTCATACATTAGTTGAAGCATTGATAAGGGACCCAACTTTTTGTGCATCAACTAGCATATCTTCCTTGCTAATCGATCAAATATTGACTAGTATTGATTATGGACTATGAACTAGCCCAAAGTTTAACAACCCCACATCACCCTAATAGCTTACCATTAGCGATATGGGTGAAGTACATGTAGTGATCAAGCATTAGTTGTGGGTAAAAAGGAACTAATCCAAAAATTGCTTTTTTTTAATGGCAGAGGTTCCTCAGACACATTATTTTATTAATCAGGAAAAGAAATTACATAAGAAATTTTGCAAGAGTTGACACTCGAACACTCCAAAACTCTTGCAATCAGGACAATGAGTTGTATATAAGCTAAATTTCTTAACATATTCTATTTATGGATCACTTATTAAAATAACAAGTGTCCATTTACAATAAATTTCATCCTAACAAATCTACTAACTTTTTTCCTATATTAGAGCCAAAGATATGACATCTTTCTAGATGTCATATCTCTTGCAAATAATTCCATTTCTAGGTTCTCCAATATTTTATTAAACATTCCAAATATTTTATTAAATATTCCAAATATTTAAATATTCTATTCTAGCCTTTAAACTATGATTTTTTTTTATTTTTTGATCATCTAACGTTCCCCCCTATGATCCAAAGATACATTACAACAGATACCAATTTCATCCCTGAACTTAGTAAATTTTATCCTACCACGTGGTTTTGTGAAGTTGTCGGAGATCTGATGTTCTGAAGGATAATAAATCATCTTGATGACATCCTTTGCAATGAGTGATCTGATATGATGATACTTGGTGTCAAAATGATTTTTCTTTGAATGAAAAACTGGGTTCTTGGAAATTTTTATGGTTGACTGGTTGTCAATGAATAACGATATAGATTCTACTTGAGGAATTCCCAAGCCATGTAAAACTCTACGCAACCAAACAATTTCACACGTTGCTTCCCAAGATGATATGTATTCAGCTTCTTCTAAAGAAGTGGACACTATAGCTTGCTTCTTACAACTCCAAGATACTACATTTGACCCCATGTTCATTAAATAACCTAAGGTTGATGCCATATCATCAATACTGCCAGCAAATTCGGCATCTGAAAATCCACCAACTACAAAGTTTTTAGTCTTTTTGTAAAGAAGACAAAAATGTTTTGTTCCATGGATATAACGAAGAACTTTTTTCATTGCATTCTAGTGGTTGCTTCATGGTTCCTGCATAAAGCATGAAACAATATTGATGGCATAAGAAATATTTGGTCGAGTGGTTGTCAGATAAATCAGGCTGCCAATCAATTGTCTATAAGTAGTGCTATCCACCATTTCCCCCCCTTCAAATTTTGGAAGTTTCAATTTTTGTTCCATGGGGGTAAGAACGGACTTATAATCCTGCATTCCAAATCTTTGAAGAACCTCTGTTGCATACTTACTCTGAGAAATGAAAATGTGATGTGGACGTTGGAATACTTCAACTCCAAGATAGTAGTGACGTAGTCCCAAATCTTTCATCTTAAATCTTTCATGTAACTCCTTTGTCACCTATGTAATATCATCATTATTGTTGTCAATGATGATCAAATCATCTACATACATAACAAGAAACACCAGATTTTTACCTTGTTGGCATACATATAAGGTATCATCAGATTCGCTTCGTTGAAAGCCAACTTTCTGAAGGTATTCGTCCATTTTTGCATACCAAGCATGTGCATCTTGTTTTAACCCATTTAAAGCCATTATCAGTTTGAAAACTTTATTTTCTTGTCCTTCAATTTCAAAACCTGGTGGTTGTGTCATATACACTTCTTCCTGTAAATACTCGTTGAGGAAAGCACTTCTTACATCCATCTGATGAACTTTCCATCCTTTTTGGGTTGTTAATGCAAGTGTTAATTAGATGGTATTCCATTTAGTTGTGAGAGAAAAGGTTTCCTCGTAATCAATCTCTTCCTGTTGTGCAAAACCCTTAGCAACAAGTCTTTCTTTGTACTTGTCGATATATCCATTTTCTTGTACTTAATTTAGTAAACCCATTTGCATCTGATGGGTTTAACATTTTGAGGACAATCAACAAGTTTCAAAGTGTTTTTGTTGACAACTGCCTGATATTCGTCAACCATAGCTTGTTTCAATTCTTTATGTTTTACTACCTCTTTATCATGTAGACGGTTCAATAAAATCATTTTATATCAAGGAAAATTTTCCTTCAATTGTATGTGACCCCCTTGTTCCTATTTTATTCTTCTCATCAGGCCTTACATCTTTCAAAAGCTAAACTGCCCATTTTGGCAATTGATGTTCACTTGTTTGAGATAATGAAAAATCACCATCATTGTAAAGAGGGTTGATGTAAACATATGTTTGTTTATCAACTGCAGATTATGGGGGTGGAGAGTTATTGTCAGAAGAATTGTTGTTGCTAGGAGATTCAGATGAACTACCAGAAGGCCCAGATGGTGTTGCTGAAGTATAACTAGATGGATTGGATAAATCATCTTTAGAAGAAGGAAAATCAAGTTCATACCAATTTTTTGAAGTTGGTTTACTTTGCATATTTCCTTTCCTTTTATCACTTGAAGCTTCCAACTTTTGAAGAAGACTTTATATTTCTTCAGCACTCTTACTCTCAGTTTCGTCAAAAATCACATCTCTTCTGACAATAAATTTTCCATTTGACAGAAGTCAACACCCTTTCTTCTCAACAGAATACCCAACCATTGTGCATTTCAAACTTCGTGAGTCAAGCTTAGTTCATTTTTCTTTAGGAACTAAGGCATAGCACGCTGATCCAAAAACACTAAGGTGTTTAACTCGAGGTTTGAAACCAAACCATGCTTCATAAGATGTGATTATTTCTAAAGAAGCAGTTGGAGATATGTTCCTTATGTAGACAGTTGTATGGGTTGCTTCTGCCCAATATATAGCACTTAACTTTTTGAAATTTAACATAGATCTCGCCATTCCTAACAAGGTGTGATTAATTCTTTCTACTACTTTATTTTGTTGTGGAGTGTAGACATTTGTAAGATGTAATTTTATGCCATTATCCCTAAAATAAATTTGGAATTTATTAAAAGTGAATTCCCCTCCATTGTTTGTTCTAAGAGTTCCAATCTTCTCTTTTACTTCATTTTCAATAAGTTGGAGAAAAGTTTTAAAATTTTCAAATCATTCTAACTTTTGCTTCAAAAAATATACCCAATTCATCTTGTTAAAATCATCAACAAAGAGTAAGAAATATCTGCATCCTCCAATCAAAGTGCTTAAGGGTCTACAAATCTCATTGTGAACCAATTTCAAATGCTTGTTTGCTCGCCATGAACTTGTCAAAAAAGTCTCTTGATTTTGTTTTTGATAAATGCAAGCTTCACCTTTTGAAATTTCCTTTTTGAAGGTTGAAATTCCCTTAACCATTCTGTGTTTTTGCAATTGAGAGAGACTTTCAAAGTTTAGATGTCCATATATGCCATGCCACGATCTTATAGGTGAAATTTCGGTACTTGTTGCTCCTGCAAAGTCAAAATTCCTAGGAATGATTGTCCCTTTAATCTTTAACAGTTTTCCATCTTCATAATTTGTCATCACAATTTTCATGCTTTGTTTGACTGAGTTGACTTTAACAAAGCCATCCTCCATAATCACCTGATGTCCTTCATGTAGAATTGTGACTAAGGACAACAAATTCTTCTTAAATGTTCGTACATACCATACATTGGAAATTATTCTTTCTCCAATGTCGGGAAGATCAATTTTAACTACACATTTTCCATAAGGAGTATGTTTTGTATCATCAGCAAGATACATTTAATTAATATGGCATCGTCAGAAGTTCCAAAAGAAGTCACGTCGAAAATTCATGTGTTGGGTTTCTCTTGTATCTAAAATCCACATATCTTCATAATCACTTTTAAGAGAAGGGGAGACCTATAATACTGTTGATTTTGAGTTTATGAAGACATATTTTGAGCCATCATTATCATCCTGATAATTTGCAACTGTGTTGTGTTTTGATGAAACTTTGGAATTTTCTCAATGTAAGTTCCACAGTCCTCAGCAAAATGGCCAACTTTGTTACATCTTCTACAAACAATTTGACTTAAATCTCTGCTTCTGGCTTGATACTGTCATCTGCCTTTGCTTTGAGGTTGTTCTGAGTTTTTCCTCTGCTTGGACTTTTCCCTCTTCCTTGATTATAGCCTTTGCCTTGACTGTTTCCTCTCCCTTGAAAATTTCTCTTGCCTGAAATGTACCCTCTGTTGAAATTGTTTCCTTTGCTTTAGCTTCGACCACGACCTTGTACACTATGTGCTTCTTGACTTTGATTGAAATTTCCCCTTCCTCTGCTTCTAGAACTTTCAGTTGAGGATTTACTTGTGCTAGCCTCTGTGCAGAAGACATCTTCCCCAATCTGTTTCTTCTTCCCAATGTTTTTTTCATGTTGGGCTAACATATCACTTAAATCATCAAAATTGATATTCTTTAATTTTCCAGTTACGTGTAGAGTTTCCAAAAAAATTGTGTAAGAATATGGCAATCCTGTAATTAAAATTGTAGTGAGGAAACTTTCATCGAAAGCTTGAAAACCTGCATTTATTATTTCCTGCTCCATGTTTTTAAGCCGTGAAATATATTCAATAACATCACCTCCTTCAGTTAATTTTTGCTGGAGAAAATTTAATTCAAGATCAACCTTTTTTTATTCAGGTTGTGTATCAAATAGATCTTTGAATGTAAGCAAAGTATTCCATGCATTTGAGGCGTTTTCAATATGAATATACATCTCATTGTTAACTGAAGACTTTATAAGAGCTAGTGCCTTGGCATTTTTGACTTCCCATTTTGCAAGTAAAGTTGCATATGTTGGTTTATTAGGCTTAATTTCTCCATCACATATGTCATGCCTCAGTTCGTTATATATTAGGGTACTTTCAATTAGACGTTTCCATGTCTTATAAGATTTTACCCCTTCTAGCTTATCAAAATCAGAGAACATATTAATTAACTTTGAAATTGTAGTGTTTAAGAAGTGCACCAAAAGAATCAAGCACAGGAAAAAGTGAGCAACACGTCACATGAAACACGCCACGCAAAAAACGATCTATCGGGGCTTGGCCTTGACCCTCATATAGTCGTTGGAGGAAGAGAAATGACTGAGCCTTGCACTTGGCTCTAGTCAGTTTCTCTTAAGAGTTTTACAATGAAATCTTTCAAAATTTTACCCTTGCAAATTTTTCCTCACAAAATACTCTAAACCCCCTCCCCCACCCCCCCCCCCCAACACCCCCCCTCCTCCCCCACCCCCACCGCTCACCCTCCCCCTCAAAGTAAAAAAATTACATTGAGTTACAATGTTACTCCTATATCTCCAAACAAAAACTACAAATATAATCTCCTTTTTACTCCAAAAATTACAAAATTTAATGTCCCAAATATTTACAAATAACCCCTCACACCTTCTCACACATTATTTCTCCAAAAATATTACAAATAATAATAAATCTCTTATATCTCCATATTACAAATAAAAGAAAATTCCTTATCTCTCCAAATTACAAGCAATAACAAATTTCTTTATCTCTCCAAATTACAAATAAAAATTTCCTTATCTCTCCAAAACAATCCCCACTCTATTAATAAACTTTAATAATTTATTTTAAACTCCCACTTAAGAGAATTTTATAAATCCTTTCAAAAGTGAATGGAGTCACTTTAAAAGTGAGTGTATCTCCTTTAAAATAATGTCAAAGCACACCTTTTTGTATAATTATTTTCAGAAGTTACATATGGCCTAAATTTTTAACAAAGATCATTTTGTTAATTTTCTTTTGGCACACTTTGAGAAAAATTACCAGTTGGAAGTTTCAATTTCAATTATTTTATGCTCTGTTCTGATCCAGCCATGTCCTCTGAATTAAAACCAGTTCGCAGTTGTTCACTAATGAAATTAAAGGCCCAAATCTTCGTTGGATCTGAAATGATTGTCCGACAAGTTAAAGGCCCAACCATTTGTGGTAGCAACGAAAACCTTCAACACAACTCCTCAACGATTCAACGCAACTTTTCAACGAAAACCTAAAATGCAACTCCTTAATGGTCCTTTGATGCTGCAGATCACACTCCTTAGGCTCTTGTCTTGGAATTTTCAGTTTCACACAATTGAATTTGCAGTTTTCACACCATTGGTACAAGATGATGTCTCCTCTACAATCCTTCACATTGCTTGTAGAATGAATTTACTGGACTGTAAATTTTTTTACTACATTCAAATTGTCTTTGTTTCCTACTCCAATTGAGATCCTTGTGTACTTTTTAATCAATAACCATACAAGAATGGCTTGGTTTGGCCGCATTATATTACAAATCATACACCAGAAAAAAAAAAAAAATAATAAATAAATAAATAAATAAATATAAATAAATAAATAAATAAAATAAAATAAAATAAATAAATAAATAAATAAATAAAATAAAATTAAAATTAAAAAAAATAAAAAATAAAAAAAAAATAATAATAATAATAATAATAAATAAATTCACAACGCCGTCTAAAATTGATTTCCAAATTTACAGATTTAAAAATTTAAAATCAACAATAATAATAAATTTGATTTTCCTTTATAAAACATTGAACAACTAGCATACCAATTAACCGCTTGGTAGAGTTTTCCAAAAACCTATTTTTAGCCCTCTGTAATTTGTAAGATTGGAAAGAACAAACGACAAAGGACAACATCACACCACTTTGGATTCCAGGACCTAGCCTTCCTAGACTCAGAGAGGGCTCTCTCTGTTCTTTATGATTTATGATTTAGCTTGATGATTATAATTGTTGATATTAGGCTAGTTATAGAGATTATGAGAACTGTTGGTTTTGATTGGCTGGGTGGTTGGACAGACAGAGCTGTGAATCTTAATCCATTGGGCTATGGAGTCATAAGAGGATGAATTGTGCATCAACTTTTTCAAGGGGCATTCACAAGGCAAGATAACTATGCAGACTAGATCTTACTGGTAGTGTGAATGTGAGATGAAAGAAAGCAGTGAGTTCAATAATAACTAAAGAGTAGTTAAGAATTGTTTAACTATGCTTCATAGGAAAACATTAAGATAAAAAACAGACAAAATCAAGGTGCTCTCTCAGCAAATCTTAATCTAAAACTTCTATTTTGTAATCATAGAAATGCATGTGCATCATGAAAAGACAAAGGAAAACATTAACACAGAGGAAAGAACATCACCATTAACATAGCTCATGAATCCTGGGAATGGTTTCTGTTGGAAATATTGAGAGGGGGGGGGGGGTGAATCAGTATTCCTTTCAATTAGAGAATTATTTAATCTTCAATTATTATCAGTGTTTGTACAATGATAGCAGCAAACAAGAGAAACATAAATGTACACAGTTTTTAAGGTGGAAACCCACTCCGGGACAAAAACCACCTAATGCTTTTCTAATAATTTTTTAATATTCAACTCCAATTGAAAATAAAGCTCCAACTTCCTAGAATCTAGAAAAGAATTCTTCTCCAGCTCCCACTGGATGGACGCTCCAACGCCCTAGATTCTTCAGTAGTCAACTAAACGGATGCCCCAACACCCAATGAGCTACAACTCACCCTAGCACCACCCTACCACCCTATAGAAGAATAAAAGAAGAATGGACTCTCGTACCAGGGGAAATGGTCCACTTTACAATGATATAGAATGATGCAGAAGAAGAAGATATACTAGACCATAACCCCAAATTTAACACAACCACCTAATGATGATCCTAGACCTCCCAACGTTGCCTCTTCAACCCTTGGCAGATAGACACTAGTACAATTTGTACAATAATGTATTTTCAATGACTAAGTACAATGATTGTATGCAGTGCTGCCCACTTGAAGACTTCATATGATGAACTTCTTGCTGTTTTTATGCACCTTGGTTGCTGATCTTGTCATGCTACCCTTTGTTGCACCTTGCTTTGCTTTCTGCCGTAGAAATTTTGGTCCTTTGCAATCCTTGACAACACATGATGTAGCTTTTTCTTGCCTTCTAGGAGCTCGATATTAAATCTGGTGTCTCTCTGTTATTTCAGATCCTCAATATCTGATTTTTAGTCCTATAGTAGTCCTCTGAGTTTTCTTTCAAATTCCACAGGCCTGACCCAATTTTGATTCTTCAAGAGAGAGTTATACCCAATTTCTCACAATGCCCTAATTATGGACTGTTTCATCAAAGCACACTTGTACGGCGTGCCACGTGTCATTGTTTCTTCATTTGTCTTTGAAATTGATAGAGAAAAAAATAAATACTCTGCACTATCTTCCACTTTTTACAAAATTCCAGTCTGATACTCAGAGAGAGAGTTATGACGATTTTACCAAGGTCACTTCTTTGAGATGAATTTCAGGAGCCTGCAAAAACCCTGACTTCCACAAATCATATCTCAAAAAATATTGCGCACCTTTATCTGAAATTTTTACTGTAACTTCCTCAGGATTTTTTCTTCATCTCATAAAAATTTCAGCTTCTAAACCTTCGTATAAAAAAATTTAGAGCGAAAATTCCACGATGACCTGTTTCAAATGGTCGAATCCCTTGCATAAGGAGGAAATGAGGATCACAATTTATATAAATGCTTAAGTTGAGAGGGGCTTCAACAAGTGAACGTGGGAGGGATTTTAGGAGCTTAAAAAAATATTAATTATGACTTTTCAATGACCCATGCCCCAACCCCATGGGTTTTTAGCCCACTAACTGGGTACAAACTTCAAACATGAATATCTCTCAAACCGTGAAGAATTACATGGCGTGCCATATATCAACGGAAACATCTCGACAAGTAGAAACCATCAAAATAATTATTGACCCAGAATATATTAATTTGGTAGGTCAAAATTCCCATGCAATATTGGGTTAGCCCCTGGTGTTGCTTGGGTTGACATCAATGACAACCGCTGATCAACAATCTCCCACTTTGGCATTGATGGCAACACAAGTACTCCCCCTGCGATCATGACACCTCTTCCTACAACATTCTCTCCCCCTTTGACATCAATGGCAAAGGGTAACTCCCCCTAAAACACAACCATCCTGTGGACCTGTACACACTTCCACTCCCCCTTTATATTCTGAAAAACGGAAAATCTAATGAGAACTTGGGAGAATCCCAAGCTTTTGGCGAAGATATTCCAATGCTGGCGAATATTTAATATGTGATTCTTTTGGTGCTGCTTGGAATCTTGCTACTTGTCCAACTGCTTGCATAACATCTGGTTGGGAGGCTGTTACATATAGAAGACTACTAATCATAGATATGTACAACCTTTGATCCACATCCTTAGATGAGTCGTCTATTCTCAATTTGCAACCTGTTACCATTGGAGTAAGGATGGGTTTGCAATCTTCCATTTTAAATTTCTTGAGCATTTCCTTGATGTACTTGGCTTGACATATAAATATTCATTTCTCTTGCTGAGATATTTGAAGCCCTAAGAAGTATGTCAGCTCACCAAGTAAAGACATCTCGAAATCACTTTGCACCTTTGTAGAAAACTTCTTACTTAGTCGATCATCATTGCTACCAATTATTGTATCATCCTCTTTAGCTATTAGACATGCTTTAGTTGCTTCATCTAGAACATATATGTCGTTTGGAGCTCGACTTGCTGTAGCCACAATTTCACCAAACACGCCTTTCCTGATTTCACATTTTGTGGAGTTAAATAGTATTGTGTGTCCTTGATCACACATTTGTCCAACACTGAGCAGATTGTGATTCATGTTTTCAACTAATAGAACATTCTTGGCTAGAGCATCTTTGCTTCCGAGAGTGACAGTACCTGATCCTATAAAATTTGAAGATCCATCATTTCCAAAGGACACGGTTCCATCCTTCTTCTCTTTCAGAGATACAAATTTATTTCTATCTCCAGTCATATGCGTTGAGAAACCGCTATCAACATACCACACATATTTGTTCTTTTGAGCCTTGAGAGCGAGAGCACAATTATCATTCTTCTTCTTCTTCCATGTTCGTTCATTCTGTGGCTTCGAAGATTCTTCTGGAGGATTTTCAAGTCTGCAGTCTTTGGCTTTGTGTCCAAAGTTTCGACATTTGTAACATTCAATATTATTTCTTAAATGTTCAAATCTATTGATGTTTCGCTAAGCCTTGGGAGGTTCATATTTGACAGATCTCTTGGAATTGTATTCGTTCCTAGGGTACATGCAACATTCTACAGCTTTATGACCAAATTTTCCACATGAATAACAGTAGCCATAAAAAAATATGTTGTTACCTAGATGGAAATTTTCATCGATGAATTGTCTTCCAAGGCTGTTCTTGCAAATCTTGTCCAATGAAGTCTACATGCATGTCAGATCTCATAGGTTCATTGTATTTTGTTGTAGAAGGTCCTGCTTCTTCTTCTTTGTAACCGATGCCAGTTTTTTCGTTGTAAGATCGTTGATTGTTGATGAGTTCTTACAATGCCCTTGAGCTGTTGGCATAGTTTTGGATAGTTTTTCCTTTCTTCACTTCCTCACGCAGCGAGACTACTTCGGTTTCTAATTCTTCCCTTTCTTGGTTTCTTTCTTCCAACTTCTTTTGAAGTGACTCTTCAATGCATTTGTGTTCTTCAACTTCAATTTTGAGACCTTGAACTTGTTCTTCAAGAGTTTTGGAACGGATCTTCTCCGCCTTGAGATATTTTATAAGCTTGATTGCTTCCTCATAAAATTCTTCTATGGTCCATCCTTATTCTTCGTTGTTTGATACCTCTTGCTTACTGTGCTTGGGTTTATTCTGTTTGGCCATAAACAATACTCTCTCATTGGCCTCTTCTTCACTGTCATTGTCTTCATTGGATGATGAGCTATCTTCTCTAGAGAGAAAGTTCCTTTTGGATCCTTGCTTGTTGAATTTCTTAAAGCCTTTCTTTCTTTTTGAGTTGCCATTACTTTTGTTTGGAAATTTTGCTGCAAAATGCCCAACCTCATTACAGCTGAAACATATCAATGGAATTTTACCTTTGAATTGTCCCTTACCAATTTGTATTTTTCTCGTGAAGTAAGCATATTCTTCATCTGAAAGACCTTCTTCATCATCTCCCTTTTCTTCACACTTACAGGTGCATGTATTTTCAATTGAAGGTTGTTTATCCTTATTGGTTTTCTTAGATGAAACGAACGCAATTTCTAGATGCGAAGTACCCTCTTCTTCATCAAGTCTCATTTCATATGCTATGAGAACTCCATGTAATTCCTCTTTGCTGAGTTTGTCCATATTTGCACTGTATTCTAGACTGATACCTTTGGGTTGAATCTCCCTGGTAACGTTCTAAGAATCTTCTATATAATAGTCTTCTCGTCAACTGGCTCTCCCAATCTTTCCAGAGTATTGGTTATTTCATCAATGTATTGGAAGTATGCAGCAATGTTGCAATCTTCTTTCATTCCGAGTTGCTCAAATTTTTCTCTATAGATTTGAAGCTTTGCTTCTTTGACATTTGAGTCACCTGCATATATATTCTCAAGCTTGTCCCATACATTTTTGGCGGTTTTACAACCCAACACCTTATGATAAGCAGATTCAATAAGTCCACTGATAATAATATTCTTTGCTTTTGCATCATTTACCAAATTCTTCTTACCTTGTTCATTCGCGGTTGATGTAAATCCATTTTGAACAGTGTCCCATACTTCGTAACCTTGCGCCAAGAGATATACCTCCATTCTTCCTTTCCAGAGTGCATAATTATTTTCATTGAATAGAGGTACACCATTCTTGGTATGCTCCATGACCTCCTTCCAGTTGTTAAAATGCTATTGAAGGAACCAAGCTCTGATACCAATTCTTGGAAATACTGAGAGGGGGGGGGGGGGGGTGAATCAGTATTCCTTTCAATTAGAGCATTAGTTAATCTTCAATTATTATCAGTGTTTGTACAATGATAGCAGCAAACAAGAGGAACACAAATGCACATAGTTTTTAAGGTGGAAACCCACTCCGGGACAAAAACCACCTAATGTTTTTCTAATAATTCTTTAATATTCAACTCCAATTGAAAATAAAGCTCCAACTTCTTAGAATCTAGAAAAGCATTATTCTCCAGCTCCCACTGGATGGACGCTCCAACGCCCGATATTCTTCAATGGTCAACTGAATGGATGCCCCAACACCCAATGAGCTACAACTCACCCTAGCACCACCCTACCACCCTATAGAAGAATAAAAGAAAAATGGACTCTCGTACCAAGGAAAATGGTCCACTTTACAATGATATAGAATGATGCAGAAGAAGAAGATATACTAGACCATAACCCCAACTTTGACACAACCACCTAATGATGATCCTAGACCTCCCAACACTGCCTCTTCAACCCTTGGAAGATAGACACTAGTACAATTTGTACAATAATGTATTTACAATGACTAAGTACAATGATACCTTTACAATGATTGTATGCAGTGCTGCCCACTTAAAGACTGCATATGATGAAATTCTTGTTGTTTTTATGCACCTTGGTTGCTACTCTTGTCATGCTACCCTCTGCTGCACCTTGCTTTTCTTTTCTGCTATAGAAATTCTGGTCCTTTGCAATCCTTGACAACACATGATCTAGCTTTTTCTTGCCTTTTGGGAGCTCAATATTAAATCTAGTGTATCTCTATTATTTCAGATCCTCAATATCTGATTTTCCATCTTGTAGCAGTCCTCTTAGTCGTCTTTCCAATGCCATAGGTCTGACCCAATTTGGATTCTTCAAGAGAGAGTTATACCCAATTTCTCACAATGCCCTAATTATGGACTATTTCAGCAGAGTGCACTTGTACGGCATGCCACGTGTCACTATTTCTTCATTTGGCTCTAAAATTGATAGAGAGAAAATTAAAAACTTTTCACTATCTGTCACTTTTTACGGAATTCCAATCTGATACTCAGAGAGAGAGTTATGACGATTTTACCAAGGTCACTTCTTAGAGATGAATTTCAGGAGCCTGCAAAAACCATGACTTCCACAGATCATATCTCCAAAACTGTTGCGCACCTTGATCTGAAATTTTTACTGCAACTTTCTCAGGATTTTTGGTTCATCTCATAAAAATTTCAGCTTCTGAACCTTCGTAGAAAAAAATTTAGAGCGAAAATTTCACGATGACCTGTTTCAGATGGTCGAATCCCTTGCATAAGGAGGAAATGAGGATCACAATTTATATAAATGCTTAAGTTGAGAGGGGCTTCAACAAGCGAACGTGGGAGGGATTTTAGGAGCTTAAAAAAATATTAATTATGACTTTGCAATGACCCATGCCCCAACCCCATGGGGTTTTAGCCCACTAACTGGGGGCACAAACTTCACACATGAATATCTCTCAAACTGTGGAGAATTACATGGCGTGCCATATATCAACGAAAACATCTCGACAAGTAGAAACCATCAAAAGCATTATTAACCCAGAATATATTAATTTGGTAGGTCAAAATTCCCATGCAATATTGGTTTATCCCCTGGTGCTGCTTGGGTTGACATCAATGACAACTACTGATCAACAGTCTCTTTATTATTGATGCCTAGCTCAAAACAGTTGCAGTGCTCCAATACAACGATATTTTACAACACATAGCCTAACAAGGTTCCACCCCTTGATAATGAAAATTCGAGCAGTATTTAACTAAAAATTGAGTCAGTACCCCTAATATACTTGGCTCAAGCTTCATTTATTACAAACAACTGAAATTAAACAGGCGTGGTGAGGCAAGGCTTGAGAAAAACATCTCTGACAACATATCACCTATAAAATTAATTTTGAGCATCTCCTTATGGATCTAAAAGCTTTGATGGCTCAGGCATATGGCCCTGTTTTTCAAAAGATCGGTGTTGGGTAAATAAGTCTGGTGCAGCGCTGGATAATTTCATTTATTAATGCTGGTGCTGATGTGTCTTGTTGTCTTTTCCACTTCTATTGGTATACCATGACGGTTTTATATGAACGCCCTTTTCCAGACTTGACCCCCTTTGCTTGCTACCGTGAATTTCAGCCCTGCCCTGCCTTTTGCCCCTTTCTGGGTCCTGCCCGAGTCTTTTTGCCGTTATAACATAACAAGTTTGCAAAACGCCTTGCCCGACTCGACCCTTACTACTTCTCTTGGGTAAATGGTGGAAAACCCTTTGAACGGGTCGTCGAGTCTTACTGTCGTGCTTAGCCCCTTTTCTTCACGAAATCATGCACAAACACCATCTTCCCGGCCGTGGAGGGATGGCAGTTGGCGGACGTGGATGGATGATGGAGGACGGTGGAAACAGCTTTTCGGAGGGGGCCACAAGTGGTAAGCAGTAATATGGAGCGGGGGGTGATAAATTGTGAGGGTGCGACACGTGAAGGAGTGGACGGTAATGGATACCGCCCATTTTGGAACCCCCCACCCCCCCCTCCCCCCATGGTTTAAAGTTCGAAGACTAAGGGGGGTGCGAAAAGTGTTAAGGACCATCAGATGCAGAGAAGTAGAGTATTCATGAGCATGTCACTGACCTTAAGCATAATAGATCACGCTCCTCAGCCCTAGCAAATCATGTTGAGAAAACTAATCATCACATTTGCATTGAAGATGCTAAGGTGATTGCGAAGATCGACCACTTCCACCACCGCAAGTTGCGAGAAGCCTTGGAAATCGAAAAGAGGCCTCTTAACCTGAACAAGGACAATGGGTGGATGGTTAGCAGGTGTTGGATTCCTGCTCTTCATTCTTAAAAAATAAATAAAATAAAATAAAATATTTTTTTATTTATTTATTTTTTATATAATTATTATTATTATTATTATTTTTTGTTTTTGTTTTTCATTTTTTATTTTTATTTTTATTTTTATTTTTTATTTTTATTTTATTTATTTATTTATTTATTTATTTATTTATTTATTTTTATTTTTTTTATTTTTTATTTTTTAATCTTAATAAATCTATAAAATAAAATCAAATAAAATCAAAAATAAATAAATAATCAAATAATTAAATAAAATAAATATATAAATAAGTAAATTACTTAATAAATATTAATAAAATAAATTAAAAATTAAATTATTATTATTTATTTATTTATTTATTCATTTTATTTTTATTTTTATTTTTATTTTATTTTTTCTATTTTATTTTTATTTTATTTTATTATAGTAGCATTTAATCCTTTATGTTTTTAAATAATATCAAACAAAATAAATATTTTAACTATGTTTTATTAATAGAAATAATCCTATATTTATTTAATCTTCTAGAATATTTTGAATAATTCCTATTGTATATTAAATAAAAATTAAAATTAAAATTAATGATAAATAATATTCATATTATAAACTTTAATCTTTTTATATATTTTTTTTGACTTTTTATTTCTATGGCTTTGATTTAGTCTAACTAGTCGTTATTTTTCAACGGCTAGTTGGAGCTTCTCATATCTATTTAATTGGGTCTCTTGATCAGTTTTTTCATCAAGTCCTGATGATGAACCACACTGGCTGGTTTGAAACGCGTCAACCAAATTTATTTGGATGTGATTTTTACCGAAAGATTCTTAGAAAATTTCTTATGTAATTTATTTTCCTGATTAATAAAATTATGTGTCTGAGGATGCTTCTGCCATTATTGTGGTGTCAGGGCTCCAGTAATGTAGCTGATGTGAAGACCAGTTTAGCAGGTGCTAGTCTCCTTTATTTCACAGTATCACCAGGTGACTGATTATTGCTTAGATTTCCATACTAAAAATAATATTCCATGGGCATCATTTATTTTCAGGAAAAGGGGAAATCCTGACTGTCAAGAGCTTCAAAAGAATCTATTATGCCTTTCAGTTTAGTAGAAGGTGAAAATTTTGCTGGTAAGTCAAGAAAGGAGCAAAATTAGACCATTAGCAAAAGCAAAGTAGCAGTGAGGACCATTGGATTTGAGCATCAACAACGGAGATTATAATCTCAAAATTTATAATATAACTAGGGGAGGTAAGTGCTATAAAAGTGTTGAAGTAGGATGTGCGGTACTGGCGGGACCTGGTCGCAAATCACAAAAGATTAAAGATAGGCGCACAGGTAAACGGTAAAGTTTGTGAAGTGCAATGTGTGATGCCAGGTGGGACCCGATCGCAATCAAAAATTGAAAAATTTAAAGGATAAGTGCGAATGGAAAATGTTAAATACAGCGAAGTGCGATGCACAATACTAGGTGGGACCCGACCGTGATAAAAAATTGTCAAGGATAAAGGATAAGTGCTAAGGAAAATGTAAAGATAGCGGGATGCGATGTGCAATACCAGCGCAAATACGATGCTTCTTCATCACTGAAATCTAAATATTTTTAGGTCTGGGTAATTGAGTTGTTTACGGTGTTTCGTGTAGAGGGGGTCAAGTTCGGTCCCACTTGTGTACCACGTCATTCCACCCCTAATCGCCCTCCAACTTTCCTCCGACTCTACTCCTCTTCTCCACATCCGATGATCCTTAATGCTTTCGTACCCCCCTCGATCTTCGAACTTTAAACCATGGGGGGTGGGGGGGAGGAGGGGGGAGGGGTCCTAAATGGGCGATATCCATTACCGCCCACTCCTCCACGTGTCACATCCTCACAATTTCACACCCTCCTCTCTATTACCGCTTACCACATGTGGCCCCCTCTAAAAAGTTGTTTCCATCATCCTCCATCACCTGTCCACGTCTGCCAACCGCCATCCCTCCACGATCGGGCAGATGTTGTTTGTGCGTGGTTTTGTGAAGAAAAGGGTCTAAGCATGAAAGTAAGACTCGGCCACCAGTTTAAAGGGTTTTCCACCATTTACCCGAGAGAAGTAGTAAGGGTCGAGTCGGAAAAGGCGTTTTGCAAACTTGTTATGTTATAACGGCAGAAAGACTCAGGCAGGACCTGACAAGGGGCAAAAGGCAGGGCGGGGCTGAACGTCACAGTAGCAAGAAAAGGGGTTCGAGTGTGGCAAAGGGTGTTAATATAAAACTGTCATGGTATACCAATAGAAGTGGAAAAGACAACAAGACACATCAGCACCAACATCAATTAATGAAAGTAGCCAGCGCTGCGCCAGACTTAATTACCCAACGCTGATATTTTGAAAAGCAAGGCCAAATTTCCAAGCCATCAAAGCTTTTAGATCCATAAAGAGCTGCTCAAAATTAATTTTACAGGCGATATTTTGTCAGAGATATTTTTCTCAAGCCTTGCCTGGCCATGCCTATTTAATTTCAATTGTTTTGTAATAATGAATTTTGACCCATGTATATTAGGGCTACCAACTCAAGTTTTAGTTAAATGCTGCTCGAATTTTCATTATCAAGGGGTGGAACCTTGTTAGGCAATGTGTTGTAAAAGATCATTGTATTGGAGCATTGCAATTGTTTTGTGTTGGGCATCAATAATAAAGAGACCGTTCCCAGGATTCATGAGCTAAGTTAATGGTGATGTTCTTTCCTTTGTGTTAATGTTTTCCTCTATATTTTCATGCTGTGCATCTGTTTCTCTGATTACAAAACATAAGTTTTAGATTAAGATTTGCTAAGAGAGCACCTTAATTCCGTCTGTTTTTGTTATCTTAATTTTTTCCTTTGAAGTATAGTTAAATAATTCTTAATTTCTTTTTAGATATTATTGAACTCATTGCTTTATTTCATCTCATATTCACACTACCAGTAAGATCTAGTCTGCATTGTTAGCTTGCCATGTGAATGCCCCTTGAAAAAGTTGATGCACAATTCAGCCTCTTATGAATCCATAGCCTAATGGATTAGCTTCATATCTCTTTATGTCCAAGCACCCAACCAATCAAAACCAACAGTTCTCATAATCTCTATAAATAGACTAATATCAACAATTATAATCATCAAGCTAAATCATCAATCATAAAGAATAGAGAGAGCCCTCTCTGAGTCTAGGAAGGCTAGGTCCTGGACTCCAAAGTGGTTTGATGTTGTCCTCTGTCGTTTGTTCTTGCAAATATTACAAATTATGCAGGACTAACATAATGGCGACCATACTGGGGAATTATTGAAAATCTCATATGATTCATCAGAACTCAGAAACCCTAGTCGAAACACTGTGTGATTTAAGTATTTTCTACAGATTGGTTTTTGTAAAAATATTCAGCCTGTTTGTGCCTTAATTCTGGCTTCGAGAAGAATCTTTACTAGATACTATCCTGACAATCTAGAGAAAATCCTAAGAAAAACTCCCAGATCTGAGAATCCAACTATTAGCAAGCTTATTGACAAAATAAGTTCCCTCACTGAAAACCTTACAACCTTGCAGGATATTCAGTTTGACTTACACTTTGAGAAAATCTTGTTTAGAACCAAATCTCAGAATTGGATAGCCCAGAAAATTTTTGACCCATCCATCTGACAACAAATTCCTTTTGGGGAAGCATCTACCTCTAGTCAAACTGAATTTTAGCTTCTCCAACACTTTGACTCCCTTCAAGGTCTGGTAACAGAGCTCACCTCAGCTATTAATGATACTTATTTTTAGTAGACTATAGAATTATCAGCTCTAATTGTAGCAACTCCTTCTGTTATTTCCAACTCTTCTCATTCTCAGTCAAATTTCTCAAGTGTACCTGTAGCCCCTACCATTTCCTTGAACCTTTCCCACCAGAGTGCCCAAAACTCCACTCATACATCCACTGTCCACCTTCTTCCATTTAACCCTCCACCTCCCTTGGTCAACCCTCCTCTTATCAACCCTCGTTGGGTTCCCCTATCACCAATCATGGCAGCCTGGTATGCTCCATTAGTGCTACCACTACCTATGGTGCTTATGCCACAAGATTATCAATCCAAAATCCCACATTTTGATGGAACTATTCCTCTGCTCAACAACATGTGGACAAAATGAATGACACTTTTGACTACCAAGAGATAGAGGATGAAACTATTCAATTGAAAATGTTTGCTCAAATTTTTGGTGGAGAAGTAAGAAAGTGGTTTAAAGGCTTAACCCTTAATAGTATACATGACCTCCCTGCCCTTCAACAGCTATTCATAAATAAATGGGAAGTTAAGAAAAATCCTTTCCAAATCTTGTCAAAATATGAAAACATCAAGAGAAATGTTGGAGAGAGTGTCCAAGATTACTGTACCAGGTTCAACAATGTATACAACACCCTCCCTCCTCACATGAAACCCCCACAAGGCTTAGCCCTAATTAATTTTCCATATGGTTTCGACCCAGATATGGCTTATTAGCCGAGAGAGAGAGATACTCCTACATTAGAAGACATGCAGAGGGGTGCAGTAAGTGTGGAAGCAAATCTGATTGCAAAAAGGGCTAGAATGAGAAATAAGAAGAGAGTCACTATTAGGGAAGAGCTTGCAACCTCCACATCTGATGCTAAGATTGAAAGCATAGTTAGAACCATGGATAGGATGAGGGAGTGGTTAAAGAACTAGAATAAAGTCACATTAATCTAATACGAATTAATAATGAGATATTGTTTTCCTCACTGAAGAAGAACAAGATTTATTCTCTTTGACTCAAACTGAAGTAGAATTGAAAGAGTCTGAAGATTATAAACAAGGGTTCGAGAATGCCATCATGGAGGTGCATAAACAATATAACCTCCAAAGCAAGAAAAATTTGGATATTCCCAAGAGAAAGAATTCTGAAAACTCTGCAAAAAAGGCCCCTAAAGCTGACCCCAAGAAAACAACAGAGAGTTTAGAGAAAATTGCCAAAATCCCTGGAAAGAATGATCTAGAAATCAGAACCAGCAAGACTGCTCCAGCTGATATCTTTAATACGAGTCAACAAGATGAAGTTGGTGGAAAAATAGTGCCTGAGAAGACTGATTCAAATCTTCCAAAAACACATATACCATTCAACATTGAGAATGAAATTGCCAAAATAAAAATCTCCATCCCTCTCACTGAATTGGTGAACCAGGATGTATATAGGTCCCAAGTCCTAAAAGCGTTGAATATAGAAGAAATCACTGACTCTATCAATATAAATGATGAAAAACATGAAATTTTGTTTGGGCCAGAAGTAGAGGGTAAATTCCAGGAGGGAGGTGTTCCCTCATTTTATGTCAGTTTGAATGTTCATGATAAGATCCTCCATAATGCCATGTTAGACTTAGGTGCATCTCATAATCTCATGCCAAAGGAAATTATGGAGAGCCTTGGCCTGGAGATAACTAGAACCTACAAAGACTTGTACTCATTTGACTCTAGCAAAGTGAAATGTCTAGGCCTCATTAAATATCTTTGTATTACTTTAGCCCATATACCAGCCAAGAGTCTAGTGATGGACATAGTGGTGGCTGACATCCCTCCTAAATATGGTATGCTTTTATCACACTCGTAGGGAGCCAAGCTTCAAGGCACCCTCCAAATGGATATAAATTATGCTACCATACCTGTTTTTGACCAACAAAGGAGGTTGTATAGGGAAACTCTAATGAATTACATGGTGAGCAGTCAAGAAAAGCCTCATAACTACCCCCTTTACTCTGTCCATTCTGACCTTGATTTATTTATTCCTTACAATGATGAAAATATTAATGAACAAGTAGTTGGAGGAGAAGAATATCAAAAGAGAGAATAGTCAGACCAAATGGAAATTGTGCAACACAAGTCTGAACCTGAACCTCTTTGGAGCATGAGTTTTGATGGTTCTTGTGGCAAAGTTGGCTCAGAAGCAGGGGTGTCGGTATGCAATACTGAAAATAACCACGCAGAAGGGCATTCTTACAAGCTAAAATTTTATTTTACCAACAATATAGCAAAATACCAGACACTCCTGTTAGGTTTACAACTACTAAATAAATTAGGAGCCAAAATAATCTTCGTTCATGGGGATTCTGAGCTGGTCATTAAACAAATCAAGGGAGAATATTCAGCCAAGCATCCCAGATTGAGAGCATACAAGAACACTGCCCTTGACGTCCTAAAAACATTTGAAGAATATGACCTTGCTGCAATCCCAAGAAATCATAATATCTTGGCTAATGGGTAAGCATTTTCAGCCAGCAATTGTCAATTACATCATCCTAACAAACAATATACAGTGTAGGTCAAAAACCACCCAGCAGTTCCTGAAAACAAACAAATTGAAAATTTCCTGCAATCTAAGGGTGAGTTTTAAGATCCCAATTCGAACCTAGAATGTGAATAATACTGCTCCATTAAAGAATGAATGTGCAAGGAGGAGCCCCCTCACAATTCCGATATTAATTTTTCAGCAAAGAAAGATCTACACGGGACAAAGATATATGAAGATGTATAAAAGGAAGAATTTGAATACTAGAATTCAGAGACAACACCTTGCCTCGAGGACTTGTCCCTGTAGAAGAACTATTTGATTTCAATGATGTGGCTAGGAAAAAAAAATGGAATCTACAGAAGCAAATGTAGAGGGGTGCAATCTGGGCAGCGAGCAGGAGCCCAAGATGATAAAGTTATCAAAAACACTACCAGCATCCATAAAGAAAAAATACATTGCTTTGTTCATAGAGTTTATTGATGTGTTTTCCTGGAGTTATGAAGACTTGAAATCTTATGATACTGATATTATCCAGCACAAAATTCTAGTCAAGGAGAGCCAGAAGCCTTTAAAACAGAAACTGCATAGGATAAATCATTTCCAAATGCCTCTGGTTGAGAAGGAAATCAAGAAAATGTATGATGTCAAGATAATAGTCCCAATCAGGTACTCTGAGTGGGTTTCCAATATTGTACCTACGAGAAAGAAGTCATGTGAGATCAAGCTCTTCATTGACTTCATAAATTTGAACAAGGCATCTCTTAAGGACAACTACCCTTTACCAACGATGGACAACATATTGCAAAAGGTAGTGGGCTCCAAAATAATCTCTCTACTAGATGGATTTTCAGGGTACAATAAAGTGCTGGTGCATCCAGATGATCAACACAAAACAAATTTTACTACTCCTTGGGGAACCTTCATGTATACAAAAATTCCCTTTGGATTAATAAATGTTGGTGCCACTTTTCAAAGAGAAATGGATATTTCTTTTTCAGATGAAATTGGTCTTTTCATTGTGATATATCTTGATGATATCACAGTATATTCAAAAACTAAAGAAGAACATTTGACCCATTTGAGAATAGTTTTTGAAAAATGCAGAAGGTTCGTTCTATCTCTGAATCCTAAGAAATCATTATTTTGTCTTGAAGAAGGAAATATTCCAGGCCACATCATATCTGAAGAAGGAATCAAGATTGACCCTAGTAGGATTGAGGGCATACTACAAATTAGTCATCCCAGAAACATCAAGGAGTTGTAATCTTTCATTGGAAAGATAAACTTTTTAAGAAGGTTTATACCAAACCTTGCAGCACTCCTGAGGTATATCACTAACATGCTCAAGAGAGATTTAGGAGTCAAGTGGACCAAGGAGGCTAAACAATCTTTTGACTTGGTAAAGAAGGCACCGGTCTTGATCAACCCTGCTTTCACCAAGGATTTCATCATTTTTTCCTTTGCATCAGTGCACACAATTGCTACAGAAAAATAAAGAGGGACAAGAGTAGCCCATAGCCTTGAAATTGAAAGCTGTAAAATTCTTCATCCCAGAAATTGTTTTGTACTGGAAAGATTTTGGTGGCATATTGCTTAAATGTTTACTTAAGGAAGATGCAGATAGGGTTATGACAGAATTCCATGAAGGGGATTGTGGGGGCCATATGTACTGGAAAAACAACTGTTAACAAGATCCTTAGAGCTGGTTTCTATTGGCCTACTCTTTTCCCAAACATCCACAAAATGGTAGCTACCTATCATAAATGCCAAATTTTTGAGGGAAAAAGAAAACTGCTGCCTTTGCCTTTACATCCAATCTCTGGAAGCTCCTTTCCAACAATGGGGTTTATACTTCATTGGAGGAATTCACCCTTCCTCCTCTGCCCAACATAAATGGATCCTTACTGCTACATACTATTTTACCAAATGGATAGAGGCTATTCCTTTCAGAACTGCTACTGACTCAGTGATTATCAAATTCCTTGAAGCCAACATCTTGTCTAGATTTGGTTGTCCTAGGAAAATTATTACAGATAACACTTCTACTTTCAAATCCAAGAAGATGGTGGATTTTTGCCACAGATATCACATTTCTTTGGGGCATTCAACAACTTATTACCCTCAAGGTAATGGACTAGCTGAATCCTCCAACAAGGGCCTAGTCAACATCATCAAGAAGCTGCTGGAAGACAATACGAAATCCTGGCATAACAAATTGGTGCATGCATTATGGGTTGATAAACTAACAACTAAGAAATAAATTGGCATGTCACCATACCAGTTAATCTATGGAATGGACGCAGTTTTACTAACATCCTTAGGAGTGCCAGCCATGAAACTCATTCAAGAGGTACAGGCTGAAGAAAATGATGTACAAAGAATAATAAGTGAGACCATTCAACTACAACAGTCCAGAGAAGAGGTGTACAACAAAACTCAGGTGGTGTAAGAAAATATGAAAAAGATCTTTGACAAAAGGATAAAGGCAAATGATTTCAGTATTAGAGATAAAGTGTTGAAATGGGTTTCCAGAAGAGAAGATAAGGGTAAGCATAGAAAGTTGTACAACCTGCGGAAAGGCCCATACATTATTCATTCTTCCAGAGGAAATAATGCATTTTTATTACATGAGATGGATGGAACAAGCTGTTTGGGGGTCCTGTCAATGGTAGGATGCTAAAACATTATTTATGTTAAGAACTTAGATTAAACTTTCCTCATTGTGAATACCATAGCCTTACAATTTTCAATAATCCATTGGACAAGGTTGAAGCTCGAAGTGAAGGCCATAAGCCTAGTCTGATAAGCAAAAAGAAATCCCCACACCAAAAAATAAATCTTTCTGGAAGTGTTGCACATCAAAATGCCACTACTATTTTGAGAAGGGTTATGTGCGATTATACAGTTTAAGCATGACTGTAAAATTTTGAATTTTCTGCTGATAGGCTAGAAAATGAATATTTTCTGAACCATTTAATCTTGGCTTATCAAGTAGATAGGTAGAAAATGACATTGGTTCAACGACCTAATCTGAACCAATATGAGGAATAAGGGATGTGTGATGTTATTTATCGTGTCACTGATCCAGATACGGCTCATCTTGTTGAAATTTGTCTAACCTCGACTTTCTTTAGTTTTGAGGGTGAATTCTATGAAAAGACTTGTGGTGTGGCCATGGGTTCCCCCCTTTCTCCTATGGTAGCTAATATGTTCATGGAAGACTTTGAATCTAGAGCCCTTTCCTCTTCCCTTTTTCAACCTAAGCTTTGGAAAAGATTTGTCGATGACACCTGTGTTGTGTGGCCTCATGGTAAGGAGAAATTGGATTTTTCTTCCAGCATCTTAATGATCAATCTGACTTCATTAAGTTCACCATGGAATTTGAAGATAATGGTAGCTTGCCTTTTCTTAATGTCCTCCTTTCTTGGAATGAAGATGGTTCTTTTTCTCATCAATTTTTTAGAAAGAAGACGCACACTGAGCAGTATTTACATGCTATTTCTCACCATTTCCCTGCTCAGAAGCTCGGGGTTCTCAACACCTTAGCTACCAGAGCCTTTAGAATCTCTGATGATAACCATTTTGAAGGTGAAAAGGCTCATCTCCTTAAATTTTTTAATAAAAATGGTTATAGTAAAATTCACTGCCTTAAAGCTTTTCAAAAAGCGGAAAGGGGTCCTAGAGTTAAGAAAGATCCTTGCGAACGATTATCTGGAGTTCACCTTCCGTTTATCCAAGGTACTACGGATAAAATCGCTAGGATCCTAAAGAATTTTAATGTTTCCTCAACGTTTAAACCCTACCGTACCATTCGAAGTTCCCTTAGATCTGTTAAAGACCCGATTTTCCCTAAGGATGGTAAGGGTGTGTACTTGATTCCATGCTCTTGTGGGACACCTTACATTAGTGAAACGGGCCAGTCTATTAATCAAAGAATTCATGAGCATGTCGCTGACCTTAAGCATAATAGATCGCGCTCCTCGGCCCTAGCAGAGCATGTTGAGAAAACTAATCATCACATTTGCATTGAAGATGCTAAGGTGATTGCGAAGATCGACCACTTCCACCACCGCAAGTTGCGAGAACCCTTGGAAATCGAAAAGAGGCCTCTTAACCTGAACAAGGACAATGGGTGGATGGTTAGCAGGTGTTGGATTCCTGCTCTTCATTCTTAAAAAATAAAATAAAATATTTTTATTTTTATTTTTTATTTAATTATTATTATTATTATTATTATTATTTATTTTTATTTTTCATTTTTTATTTTTATTTATATTTATTTATTTATTTATTTTATTTTGTTTTTTGTTTTTTATTTTTTATTTTTTTATTTTTCTTTTTTCTTTTTTCTTTTTTATTTTTATTTATTTATTTATTTATTTATTATCTTAATAAATCTATAAAATCAAATCAAATAAAATCAAAATAAATAAATATATAAATAAGTAAATTACTTAATAAATATTAATAAAATAAATTAAAATAAAAATTATTAAAAATTAAATTATTATTATTTATTTATTTATTTATTCATTTTATTTTTATTTTTATTTTTATTTTATTTTTTTCTATTTTATTTTTATTTTATTTTATTATAGTAGCATTTAATCCTTTATGTTTTTAAAGAATATCAAACAAAATAAATATTTTAACTATGTTTTATTAATAGAAATAATCCTATATTTATTTAATCTTCTAGAATATTTTGAATAATTCCTATTGTATATTAAATAAAATTAAAAATTAAAAATAATGATAAATAATATTCATATTATAAACTTTAATCTTTTTATATATATTTTTTGACTTTTTATTTCTATGACTTTGATTTAGTCTAACTAGTCGTTATTTTTCAACGGCTAGTTGGAGCTTCTCATATCTATTTAATTGGGTCTCCTGATCAGTTTTTTCATCAAGTCCTGATGATGAACCACATTGGCTGGTTCGAAACGCGTCGACCAAATTTATTTGGATGTGATTTTTACTGAAAGATTTTTTCACAATTTATGGATCACAGAAGCAATATTCCTAAAATTTTCTAAGAGTTTACACCCAAACACTCCAACACTCTTGCAATCAAAATAATGAACTATATATAAGATAAATTTCCTAGCATATTCTAGTTATGGATCACTTATTGAAATAACAAGTGTCCATTTACAATAAATGGCATCCTAACAAATCTACTCACCTTTTTCCTATATTAGAGCCTAAGATACAACATATTTCTAGATGTCATATCTCTTGCAGCTAATTATATTTCTAAATTTTCTCCAATATTTTATTACATATTCCATTCTAACCTTTAAACTATGATATTTTTATTTTTGGATCATCTAATAGTGTTTGGGCCTATAAATGCATTTGTTGGCATAGTTTCCATGTCACATGTGGGCCTCACCACTTGCACCTTGTGAACCCTACCTTCTTGCACAGTGGTCCTACCACCATGGACCTTGTTAGTCCATGTCACTATATAGGTCCATTTTACCCTCCATTTCATTCAATGTTTCTTATATGAAAAATCCTCAATTTCTCAAATTTTACGTAATTTCCCATAATCCTCCTACCAAAGCACCCTCCATATCGACCTTTGTTGATACTAACTCATTGGCCCATATAAACGGGGTGCTACAATTTATGCTTCAATACCAAAATATAACATACATATCACTAGGGTACTTCAAGTCTCAATATTTCATCCATGAAATCATACTCCAATTCCATCTTTAATTAAATAAGAAGCATACAACATAATACTAAATTCAAGCACAATCAAGAAATCATATTAATTGCGCTGAGAGGCGCTCTACGGACTATTATAGGGGATATGTGTAGATGTAATTTAAGTATGTCAACATTTTTAAAATTTTCCTGACATATCCCAACAACATACGCACCTATTTAAACACATATAAATAGGTGAAGTAACATTAATCGATGAAACTTGAAATTGTGTGCAACCTACCCTATGGAATACAAGTTTATAAGTCTTCTAAACCCCAATATAATATGTATTTAACCTCGAGATATATATATATCATTGAAAATGGGGGATGAATAGTATAGTGTCGGCATTAGTGTAGTGTGGATATCTACACTTTTCTTTTGGAATTCTCATTGTGTACTCTGCCTAAGGAAACTACAAGTCGTGAATGAATTATGGAAAAAAAATTATCCTCCTCTTGAAGGTTATAAATTGCATCCTCTAAGAAAAATCATTTATTTCTATCTTTGCATTTGGAACTTTATCATTCTTGAAGCTTCCATATTTGTTTGATAATTCTATTTTGCTTTGAGCTTTATTTGTTCAGGTCGTTTACCACTTCTCCCAAACCTACTCAAGATTTTTTCCAGTGTATTGGTTCATTGATATTGTTTTGGCATCGATGTTCAGAAATAACTTACTCCCTTGTGGTGGTCTAAAATTGAATTACGAAATCCCTAAAGGCGATTATGTGGAGCAATCCAACTGATGAAATGATCAGTACTTGCTTATTTATTTCCCTCATTTGATAATTCCATCTTCATTACATTTACTCCACTTGTGTTTTCATTTTACATCCCATCACCATCATCATGATGATGGGCATGGAATATCACAAGAGGAGGCACGTTATTTTCACAAGGATGTTCCAAGAGTTGTGTTGCAGTATACATGGGTAGTGAAGGAGAAGAACCTCAGTGTTTGATAATACTCGTAGTGTATGTAAACCATATTTTTTCAAGAAACTAATGAAGGAAGTTGAGGAGGAGTGAAAAACTCCATCCTAGATCCAATCACGGATATCACAGATATCCTCTTAGAAGGTTAATTGAAAGATCACCTCAACTATGATTTGATGTTAAGATCTTAAACCCAAAGAGATTATCCATGAATATTAACCCCAAAGAGATGTTCAAATATCTTTCCATATCAGATATTACTTTGTGCAGGTTCTTTTATATCATAATATGGTGATATTATTTTACGCAACCATACCAGTAGTTTGGACTAACCTTGTCATCATCTCATGGAAGATGTGCTCCTCTTGACTAGGTCAGAGACTAGAATCTGAGTGATTAGTTTTTTTCTCTACATATCTAATCATGGGTTCTACGTTTTCAAAAAAAAATCGGTGCTTTTTGACATGGTATGTAGTAATTTATTTATAAAATTATATGGAGAACATGTTGAACCTTCCTTTAAATTTTTAAATTGAATTCTTCAGGGAGACTAACAGGGTTAGGTATAGTGATATTTTATTTGGGTATGTAGCAGTTGATAAAGGTCACACAGTCTCAAATAGATGCAAATAGTATTTCAGAATAGGTTTTTATTTCACGTACATGGGCATATTTACTATGCACATAGGTATAACCCAAATATAAATACTTTAACGAGGGATCATAATCATTTTGTATGAATAAAATAGTTAAAATAAACTATGTTGTTCAGGGGTGGCAAGAGGGTGAGGGGTTATCCTATGCCTCGATGAACCAATAGAGACACAATACGCTTAGGGTTTGGGAATGTAAACCAATAATCAAGTTGAATACCTTGCTCTTTGGTAGGGACGGGATATTGCATTAGGAAATAAAACAACCAAAATAAAAATGTAAGGAGACTCAATGATTGTAATATGACAGATGTGGAAAGCTAAAGGATTGCAAATCATAGCCTCTCCCTTCATATTACAAAGGATCATTTTGAAAATTATGCAATTCGAGAAAATCAAATTCTTTCATGTGTATAGACAATTGAATATAATGGAAGATTCATTGGCTAATAAGGGAGTTATATTGGAGCAAGGGAAATTAGAAATGGATCATGGGAGGCTTTGCAACTCACCCATTCCATTATTAACAAAATCAATCATTATGGCTCATATAAAAAATATAATTTCCCTCATAGTTGAATAATTGAACCAATATTCATCATGGATCTCATCCACACACCTCTCTCATCAAGCATATGGTTAATAGCTTGAAATTTGGAACATATTTGTAAGGATTGAGGGCTCATTAATTTTCTAGACACACGACTCGAAGGGAATGAACCCTTATTCTAATCATATTAACATCTAGCAACCTGAGGTAATGAAATGGGAGAACAACTGGCACAAGGATTCAATGCAACAAGGTTATAAAATGTTAACACAAGTGTGGAGAGCATCAACTATAATCACACATTCACTTCTATGTAAATCAACATTACTATTCTTATCCCTATGTATCATACAACTGACATTCCTCAAAGATGATCGAGATCCAAGCACGGATTTAGTAATTAGAAATCTCAATGATCCAGGGAGGCATTTAAGGAGGAGGCTTGGATATATATGGCTTTGTGTTATGCTCCAGTCTCACACCATGTTGTCGCTAAGCACCCACAACCATGAATAGAAGTGGCATTCCCCCTTTGGAGCTCGATATGAGGAGTATAATAATCCAACAATGGAAAACTTTGGATACCAATCACATGAGGATGAGAAATTTAAAACCAATAGGTTGTTGTAAACGTTGCTAGAATCGGCTGAAGGGTTGTTAACTATCCTTCAATAGACTCAATATTGTTGAGAAGCATGAGTGAAAATCATATCAACTACTTATGAACACCAATTATGAATAATTGCATGGAAACCTAGAGCAGTTTAAGGCTGAAATATGAATTTAGTTGAAAGCCTTGGACATTAGGGTGGAAAATCATGAAGAAAATGGTAGCCGTCGAGCTCTATTTAGCATGGATGTAATTGGAACTAGCGATGAACCAAAGCAAAAAATTCCCAGATGCATTTAGGAGACTGAAACGACTAGATAGGATGGGGACTTAGTTGCATGGTGAGACCGACATTCCAGGAGTCTACTCTGATAGATAATCATGCAACCTTTTTGAAATTTTTTTGTTTATGCAAATATGGAATTTTTCTATGAGTTTTTTTTCAAGTTTATAGTTGTGTTATTTAAAATAGTAGGAAAATGTTGTCATAAAAATAGATTCTCTATATTTTGGACTTATAAAAGTTGTACCTTTCTGGAGCATGAAGAAATATGTAAGGGTCCTGGTGCAAAAATTGTTTTTTTCTTATAATATAAAACAACATTCATTTCTTTGGAAATTTTTAAAAATTAATTAATTAATTAATTAATAAAAATAAAAATAAATAAATTAACTAATTAAAAATTTTAAAAAAATTAAAAAATTAAAAAAAAAAAACTATGTTGGTTTATTATGGTGGGTATTTGTTCCTAATATTTTAAGATATAATCTATTGTACCTTCACATATATGAAAATGGATGGTATATGAAAGGGGAAAGGAATAAGAGAATGACCATGACTTTGTATATCAATATATAATAAAAATAAACAAACTAGTTATAATAAGGTAGTTAATTATTTAAGTAAAAATCAAATAATTCAAACTAGCCTAGATCCATCTTAACTCCAGATCTACCAAACGCCGAGAGGGATCAAATATCTTTAGGTGCAAACCTCTGTTAGCTTTTAGAGTGAAAAGAGAATTGATCCCACTTGACACTTTGTATATCCAGAGTTAAGATGGATCTAGGCTGATAGTTATAGGCTAATGCAATAAAACCATTAATCATATATATAACACAATGTTAGCATATCATGAGCATAACATATAGAACAAATTATAGGATCTAATGTCTCCTTCCTTCTCCTAATGTGTTATCTTCTTAGATCATTCAATCCCATCCTAAGTATCTCTTAAGAGGGGATATTAGGATATTTAGAAACTTAGGAGATAGTTAAGATAAACTTGGTCTAATGTGTCTCTAGGTAAAAGAGTGTTCCTTAGTGTGTTTTGTAGTATGAATTAGCATGCATTTGTAGTTATGTAATTTGTTAGCTCATATTCTCCTTAGATACTAGCAGTTATTTATTTTTTTCTTAACACTTGATTGGTCCATGATTTTTATTTAAAGAGCATGGATGGTCACTTATGATCGATTGTGAGAAACTCCCTTATGTACACATTTATCTTTTAAATTAATTAATTCCCTCAAGTGACCATGTTTATTGAGCCAATGGAATATTTCCCTCTTAGAGTTTTTTAACCATGTAAAAGAACTAGAATTATTATCTTTGATCTAGTTGTGTGATTGGTTACTTAAGGTGTTTATACTTTGTGGAATACCCTATTTTTCCTAACATGGTATTAGACCCCATTTGAAGAGTTTCCCATGTTGTTGATCAATATCTTCAACTTATGTCATCAAATTTTTAATTTTATCTATTTATGTGCATTTCTGAGCTGAGTGAACTGTTCCATTGTGTTTGGAGCATAACTTTCAACTCGAAACACTTTTTATTTCACTTGAAAAAGTTTCAATTTTCTCAACATACAACCTTTTTTGTTTTGTCTAGAGGTATATTGTTTGAATACATTTATATATTTATTTTTTTATTTTGGGGGTGGGTGGGGGTCAATATTTTGGTTTTCTATTTTTGTCTTTGGATTACTACACTTTATGGTCTATATATGCTCTTTGTCACACACTATGTGTGATCTTGACAAATTAGAAACAATGTGAAAATTATTTTATTTTATGTGTGTGTTATTTATCTAGTAAATATAGTATGCACTTTATCATGTGGTATGCATCGTCTCAAAAAATTAGAAACAAAGAGAAAATTTGCATTTTCTAAGTAAGCTAACCAAGGTATAACCCCATTATTGTTGAGATTCCAAAAAAAAAAAATCGAAATTCTGCTTGTTTTTGTATGTTAAAGTTTTTTGTAGGCAAAAAGGTGGATTTAGAATAAGCATGCACTTCAATGCACAGAGTTAAAAATAGAAATGAAAAAGAAAAAAAATAAGCCCCCCTTCTCCTTCATCAAACTTGTTATATATTGAATATTAGCACACTTTATTGAAAGTTACTTCATTTCTAAAAAGTCTTGAGTTCAAATCTCTCACTTTGGTTTATAAAGTTACTTCATTGTAAACATAATTTCACTTATTATATAAAAATGGGACGCTCCATTACAAACGAAGTTAGAGAAGGAAGGGTATATTTTTAAGTAAAAAATCTCATTGTGCATCCATCACCACATGGGCCAACTTCTACCTGTCATGTTGTGTTTTGATCACATTTTATGCATTTTTAAAAAAGGATATAACTTTCACATTTGAATTCCATTCTCAAGCTTTGTGTTTTTTAACAATCTATTTTTTGAGATTTTTCCATCTATATAATTAATTTTAGCTTTTAAAATCAAAATTACCTGCATTTTTAAAATATGGCTATTCCAAGTGATCCTTTGCTTGCTAGTACCAACTACTTCTCATGGAAATCCTCAATGGAGAATTTACTAAGAAGTAAAGGGTTGTACAGGGTTTCCTTGGAAAAAGAAAAGGTACCTATGATGATGAAAAGAAATCCAAATGGGATAATAAGAATGATGAATCACGTAGATTAAGTAGGATGTCCATCTCTCCTAATATATGGTTTCACCTTCAAGGAATTAATGACCAATAGGAAGCTTGGGATAAGCTAAATAAATTATTTGGCCAACATAGTGTTTCCCATAAGCTTAAAGGTAGATGATGTCTTTAAGTCCCAATGATTTCCTTCCATTGAAGATGATTTATTTAAGGTCAAAACACTTATACTTTTACTTAAAGTTTATAAAATTCATATCAAGGATGATTGATGCATATATGTTATTCTTGTTGACCTTGAAATGCATATTTTATTTTTGTATCTACATTTTATGCCTCTAGAGAAGCTCTAGGGGCTACTTATCAAGATCCCACTCTTAAATATTTTTGTGACTCTCTAATTAAGGAGTAAGATAATTGATTTCATCTTGGAGTGATAATAATTGTAGGTACATCCATAAAAACCTCAGTGTCTAAACAAAAATATAAAATAAATCATATAAATAAGAAACGTACTTAGAATAAGCAAAACAAGGATATCAAAATCTCTCAACCATCTTCTACTCTTAATGGTGACAAATGGCCAAATCCAAAGAGTAAGAACATTGATATGCATTGAAATTGTTGTTGGAGAGATGGTTATTTGAAAACTAAATGTTTAAAAAAGATGGAGGAATTAGAAGCGACAATGAAGAAGCACAAGATCAATACTGATTCTTCTTTTTTCTAACACTTCTTCTCATGGACATGCTATTTCTGCTTCTGATTTCTCCTTCACTACAACATTAGTTCTTCTTTTGATGAGTGCCTTATTGTTTCTGGAGAATCATATCATATGACTAAAGATAAAGCCATTTTTCTTTCTCTCGATGATAGTAATGCTAAAAAAATATTTATTGGTAATTATATATCTCTTAGTTTTGTAGGGTCTAGAACAGTTAAGGTATATAGTAGTCATTTCAATCAAGTACTATGTGTTCTAGGTCTTTCTTACAACCTATTCTTAATTTATTGGATCACTCAATTAGGTGAAGGTAAAATAGTAGATTTTCACTGCTCCAAGTTGTAATAAACGATTGTTGGAAAATTCAATTTATCTCAAATTACCTCATTAATTGTAAACCAAGGTTTGTGTACTTATGAAGTTTATGTGAAACATATATGTTTAGAAATTGTATTTTTGGATGAAATTAGTCTAAGTATGGATAAATGTTAGACAATATTAAAGAGTTATCATGCACACGTTCTTCTCATTAAAATTATTTCAAAGCTAAATGCTGGATTGAATTGAAAATTAATCGAAGACTTGAAATCAAAATTTATTCTAATTGCATAACTGATGGTCTATTTCTAATTTACATAAAATAAATCCTAATGCTATTTGAAAAAAATCTAAACACTTAATTTCAGAAAGGAAATCTAAATACTAATTGCAGAAAGGATATCTTAACACTAATTGCAAAAAAGAAATCTTAACACTAATTGCAAAAAAGAAATTTGATGTTATTTTCAAAATGAAAATAATTTACAAAAGTGAAATTAATCGAATTACATTGTAGCTTCAAGTGGTTACTAATGTGCACTAATAAGCTCTAAAAACCATATATTCATTGCCCACGAAATTTAATTGAGTTATAAAATTGAATTCTGAACGAAATGCATTCTAGAAATAAATCTTTTTGATGTTTTTTAGAGCGCTCTATTGAAAAAACAACAGGGAGTTAGACTAGAAAACAAATGAAATGAAACTATCTATATTGACAGAGATAAAACTATGAGAAATTGAAATTCAAATGAAAACTATCTACCCTTACAATTCTCCAGGGGGGCCTCCCGTGAGTGTAAGTTCATCACTGATCCAATCGAATCGCTTAACCATGAATTGATTAAAAACAACATAGTATTATATTAATCACAGAGGTCTCTTGAATAGATCTTGAGTATAATTAACAACAACAACTACTGTCTTTTTAGTTTCGCCTTATAGTTTTTATACATTTCTTTATCAAATTAATCTAAGAGTACTATGTCGAGAGGCAATTTAACTATTTTTCCATCTAAGAAGTAATATTAAATTGAAAATATATCCCTTCATGATTTCCTACTAGAAGATAAAATCATGATGGATTCTTATCGAACATATCATCTCTCAATCGAACAAATCATCTCCACGCTCACTTGATCTTTGCCATGATCTTGTGCCGGAATTTTCTTGACTACTGGAACGCCATAGCCAAAGTTGACTTATAGTTTGACTTCTATATATTTCGACCTCTGTATCTTGCTGAATCATGAAGATAGGTGGACATCCATGTGTAGAAAAAATTTCATCTACACGTACCTTTCATTCACTCGTTGGTGCATTGAAACCTGTCTAGTCGTGGAGATAGCTGAAGAATTATTCATTAGATGTGGAATAAGCAATAATTTGTAGTTGTAGATATGTTTTAATTATATTTCACAAAGAAAAAATACATTTTAAAACATGGATGATTGATATCTTTTAGATGCTTGAGTATTTCTATAATGACCTTGTTTAGATTGAAACTTCTGCAAAATGGTCACAAAAATATAAAGGAGAGGGAAAAGGGTATTAAAAAAAGAAAACAGTTTCATACTTCAAAAACGATTTAAAATATTCTAAGCATGTCCTAACTATTGGAATCATTCATAACGTTACAAGGTTGTAAAAATTTGATTCAATCATCATCTTTTCCATGAAATTTTATTGCTCACAATAATGACTTAGCAAAATTTGGCATGAATAGTTAATCATCTAAACAATCACACATTGCAAAAACTATATAATCAAAATATGGTGATTTTTCTTCCTCTTTTTTTCTTCTAGATATTGTATTTTGTTAATTATGTTCTTAGAAAACATCATCATGAGAATTTTTAAAAATGTGTCTCTTGGCATGCCTCGACCTATTTTGGCTCAAGTTTCTAAGAATTATGATTCATAAAAAATTGTAGAAGCTTCAAGCCATCCAAAATGAGATACAAAAATTAGGTAAGAGTAGCATTAATCAACAACAAATAATACTCAGGAACTTGTAACTGTTTAGAAGGAATAAAACTTGTCATATGTAAATAGGTGTGTAAAACTAGTCATGCATCAGATGGAAGTGTTAAAAGACACAAGGCTTGATTAATTACTAAAGGATTCTCTCAAGTTGAAGGTATTGAATACAATGAAAGATATGCTCTAATAGCCCAAATTAATCCCATCTACCTTGTTTTAGCCTTGTTTCCTCGCATAGTCAAGAGCTCCATAAGATGGAAGTTAAATTTACTTTCTTTCATGGGGATTTATAAGAAGAAAAAGTGTGGAACAACCTCTTGGCTATGTTCAAAATTATTCCAAGCTTGTTTGTCACCTTAACAAAAATATCAAAGTTCTTAAGTAAGCTACTCAATATTGGTATGCTAAAATTGATAGTTTTCTTCTTCATACTAACTTTTCTACATGTCATTCTAATCCCAATGTATAAAACAAGAAAGTAGGAATCCATCTCATAATCCTTGTTCTTCATCTTTCTGAATTTATACTTACTGGTAGTGACCATAATATTTTAAATCATGTGAAATCCAACCTTAAGAAAAAATTTGAAATGATATACTTGGGTTTTTTGCATTATTTTATTGGCCTCTAAGTATTTCAAAGCAAGGGAGGAATTTATATTTCACAATATAAGTATGCATGTGAACTTCTTTACTTCTTTCACATGGATGATTGTAAGGCAACCCTTTCTCCTTTCTAGTATGGATTCAAACTTGCTACCACTTGTACCACACCCAAAGTTGATGCCACTTTGTATTATCAGTTAGTTGACAGCCTCTTATATTTGACTCATACTTATCATGGTATTTCTTTTATTGTTAGTCATGTTACTTGATACATGTAAACACCCCATGAAAGTGATTGGAAATATTAAAAAAAAAAGTATATTTAAATATATCTAAGATACATTTCAATTTGGTATACATCACAATTTGGGGGGGGGGGGCTCCTTTATTGGTTGGTTTCATGATTCAAATTGGGTTGGTGACCTTGATGATCGAAATTCTGCTATAGGTTATGTTTTTAGGCTTGGTCTAAGACTTATCACTTGGACCTGTAAAAAGGAACAAGCTACTACTTTCTCTTAATTAAAAGCAAAGATTGAGTAATGATTAATCCAATTCAAGGAACCTTTAGTCTTTAATAGATACTTATAGAGATTGGATTTTAATACTAGCATCTGACCACCCTCTAGTGCAATAATTTAAATGTCATCAAGTAGCTTTCCAAATATCGAGTTCAACATTAGTCCAACAAACACATTTAGCTACTAATGCACTTTTGATTGTGTTCTTGAAGTGCTCTTTTGATTGATAAATGATCAAGTTAGAGACATTTTGACAAACTCTATCATAGAAGAGAATTTATCTAAACTTTGGTTTATTTCAAGCATTTAAGAAGTTATCATTAACAGAGGTTAGGTTCTAACACCTCCTTCCATCTCCTATAGTGAAACCTTTATAAATCATTCAATATTATCTCAAGCTTTTGATAAGGGGGGATGTTGGAATATTTAGACACTTAAGAGTTACTTAAGATAAAATTGGTATAAATGTATCATTAGGTAAAAGTATGTTTCTTTCATTTATATAATGTAGCATCCCTGGTTAAAAATCCATGTAAAAATATAAGACCACGGTTGATGGGACACTTATTCCAAGCTGAATGCTGGGAAAAACATCCTAGTTGGTGTTCATTTCGGTTATTATGGCTAAATGAAATTGGAAAAGGAATTTGGAAAGGCAAAGTGGCATTATTGGCATTTTATTTATGAAAATAATGTAAAATAGGAGAAAGGAAAGTGAAAGGTCATAGGTTGCATCTGAGGAGGAAGATAAAGAAAAATAATGGAAAGTGAAGAAAATAGAGGCTTCGTTGATAAAAAGGCCTATGAAGATCAGTTAACAAAATTTTGTCGGTTCAGTTTTGGAGCTCTCTCATTATTATCTCTCTCTCTCTCGCTCTCTCTCTCTCTCTCTCTCTCTCTCTCTCTCTCTCATTCTTAGACACTTAGAGTTTTCTTGGAGAACTTGGAATTGGATCAAGAAAGGAAAATAAGGCAAGAGGAAGGAAGTAGCAAGCAAGGAAGAGAAGGCTCAAAAAACTACAACAATATTATTTGCAGATATCAATTTTCATGTGTGATTTACTTTCTAGATTTGGCATACATGGTATTGCATGTAGTTATTTTCAGTCATGGAATGAATTTTTCCAGGTGTGACAGTGTTTTTAGCCTAGCCTTACCATTTCCGGATAACCTTGATGAGATGGGTTCTCATGCTTGGTTGAGTTGGATTGTCGGATGGATTCGAAGTTGAGTGAGGTGGATCTCTGAAATGACAAACATATGGCCTTGTGATCCTTGAACCGGACTGTGGATTGCAGTAAATCCACTGTCCTAGTGACCCCTGCACCGGACTATGGTTTGCGGTAAATCCAGGAATGTGTGCCTCAAAGGGCCTAGGAATCCTTGTCGGTGAATGGCGGGATATATGGAAAATGTTGGGTGTGGAGCCTGATTATCTTGTTTATTTTGTATCATAGCGTCGGACCCTTGTACCTTAATGGGGGCGGCAACACTACCCGTAATTAAATGCTACATGGGGGGTCCAGGGGGGGCAGTTGCGACTTCATGGAGCCCCCCCCCTGGCGGGGCGGTTTTGGGGGCAACACCCCTGAAGCTAAAAACAGATGTAAAATTGCCTTGTAAAAGTATAGTAATTTCTAGTCAATCTGGGCCATTCATTAGGCCGATGATCTGACGGTAGAAGTTATGTTTAGTTTAGGTTTTTTTTCCCTAGAAGGCACCCCCTCGCTTGTATGATGGTATTGTATTACAGTTGTGTATGGTATGTGTATTCTTGGAGTGAGAAACAGAGAGGGAGACATTGAGAGAGAACAAAGGATATTACAGCGGATCTGCTATAGGTTGTGTCTCTTCATTTTGCTGGATAATAGAAAGGAAATACTGGTTGTTTGGGGTGGACGTAGCCCAAACTGGGTGAACCACGTGTATTTGTGTCTCTCTGGTTTTATGTGTTTTGTGTGCTTGTGTTTTCTGCATATTTTATGTGTTTCATTGCTCTATAATATTTAATTTTCTAACAACTGGTATCAGAGCCGAAGGTCTATTTGGCTGATAAACTCGCAGGAAAGAAGGGTTTCCTGGTTAGAGTGGGAGAAATGGTGGAAGACGGTAAATTTAGGGTCGAGAAATTTAATGGCCAAAACTTCTCGTTGTGGAAGATGCAGACGGAAGATTATCTGTATCAGAAAGATCTGTACCTACCATTGAGCGGTACGTTGGGCCATTTTCTGTTAGAAAATTAAATATTAGGACCTACCATTGAGCGGACTCTTTACCTAATATTTAATTTTCTAACAGTAAAGCCAAGAGGTGGATTTATCTACGTTGGGCCTAGTAGTATTGGGATGGGATACATGGTAAAGCCTAGAGATTGGGTTTCGGTGTAGGGCCTAGTCATCCCTAGATCACGATGTGGATTACAGTAAATCCTAGGAGACAAGGAGGCAGTAAAATTCCTCACGGTGTAGGTGGAGAACTCCAGTATCATCCACGGTTATTTAGTTCTTTTGGTTGGTTATGAGTCCCACATTCATGCTTGGAATATGGAACGGGGGTGATTGCGTGAAAAGAGATTTGGCTCATCCAATCTATGGTCAGGTGGAACGTTGTAGTCCCATCCCTGGTTGGTATTTACATTCATTAATGATAAGTTCATTTTCTTGGAATTTGATGTGTAAATGTATTGGTTTATATGTGGATCTTATGGCTGAAGCAGCCCTGATATTTCTATTGTTATTTTTCTACTTACTGAGCATTCTGACAGTGATGATGTATGGATCTCCTCATGTTTTTATTTGTAAATGAATGAACAATGTATCTATGACCTAATAGATGATACTGCAACTAACGATGTAAGGGAACAATTCTTCTTAGTGATTCTTAGATAAGTATGAGACCCCTATGTTCAAATATGTTATTTAAACATGTAAATTACATATTTGCGACATGTTTGGCGAAATGTCTGTCATGGCTAGCAGGGGTCTAGTCAAGTCCTTGTTCCAGTATTTGCTTTTGCACCATTATTTTTCTTTATATTTCATGTCTGATATTGTCATTGAATTTTGGGTAGTGACCTAGGCTTTGGGCCTGAAGAAGTGGCTCAAAACCTGAGGACACTAACATAGGTCTATGGTAAAAATTACTTGGACACATGGTTTCATATGATGTGGGAGCATCCAAAGCATCCTAGATGCACCCATGCCTATACTGTGGGAGCGTTTGGGGATTTGAAAGCTTAAAACCTCAGTGGGACACAGGGTATAGATGCCTGAGTGGTTGGGTTGGCTTCTAAGAGTCTTTTTGTTGATGTGGAAGGTCTATGTGATGTGTTTCGATTGAGTCCATTTCCTTAAGGTCACCTAGGAAGTTGAATTTGATCATAGTAACTCTTCGTCACATGTTTACCCCAGTTGGTCGGTTACTTGGGTAGATGTGTGAGGAGGGTGTTACAGAATGGTATCATAGCATGTTTCACCCCTTGGATTGGATGGGTGGTGTCTGTTGGTCATTCATTCGTGTCTGTTACACATATGTTAATCATCCATGTCTTCTATATTCTTGTTGCATATGCATGGTGTTGGTCATGGCTGTAGTGATGTTGCCATGTGAAAAAGGATGTATTTGTTGTGAAGTGTGTTGTCATGAGTGTATGATTGGTTATGCATTGCTAGGTGTTTTTCATGCATACATGTTAGTTTCATATGTGTTTTGTATTTTTTGTGTAGGTGTTAACCCTGTACAGAAATTATCTGCAAACGAATCTTAAAGACAGAAAATAAATAATATCAAGAGCATAAAACATAAAACAGATGTACACAGAGATTTCCCCCTGGATCCCAAATCGGGACTACCAGCTTGATTTTTCATTATATTCCTTTAGCGTTACAACACACACACACACACACACACACACACACACACACATATATATATATATATATATATATATATATATATATATATATATATATATACATGTCGAAGCATACATAAACCCCAATCCATTAACCCTAGATTAGAACATAACTGTAGTTCCCTTGACTGGATCTACAAAATACCAGGGGTCAAAAACCATCATGCCCCAAAACCATGTTCAAACCCATTCACAAAACCATGGGTGGGTCTGCCCACCGAAAAATAGGGTCCCAAAAAAAATTTCCTGGGGCATTGCCCTATACCCCGAACAGGGGGGGTTGCCACCCCCCGTGACCCCCCTGTTGCGCCTGGCGCAACATACAATGGGAATTATCACCCCTCCCCCCCCCTCTCGCGCATGTGACTAATCGTGAAAGTAATATAACACATACCCAACATTCTCCCATTTATTGTTCTCTTTCCGCAGAGGGCCACAAGAGAGCTTATTCATTTATCTGGCTCTGCAACACCCATTGTTTCTCTACACCAAGAGAACTTCTGAGTAGGAGGGGGTAAAATTCCTCACAGTGTAGTTGGATAAATTTGGTAGCATTATGATGTAATATGTTGTCCTTGATGGCAACCTACTCGATGAGTTGCCTTTTGATAGCAACATATTTGTTAAAGATGTAAAAATGATGTATCTACAAGTTAGTTCAAATGTGAAAGAGAAAGGAATCCCAGTAAGTGATGGAGAAATGATAAAGGTAATATTTCATAATGCATACACAGTTTTGATGAAGGCAACCCGCGTATACCCACAGGTTTGATGAAGGAAACCCGTGTATAAATCCAGAATTAGTGTATACACAGTTTTGGTGAAGAGAAGTCGTGTATACACACGGGTATGAAGAAGCCAAGTCATGTATGTACTTACGCACTCATTTTATGATACCAAGGGTCCTTACCATGGTTTTAGCCCACATTATTGAGTGTTGTGTCGTCTATTTGATTCCATCCAAGAATACCATTGGAACTTGTATGGTTTTGGATCATGATATTGGTAAAGGCTCAAACTATATAAGGAGGTGAAGATCATAGTGAAAATAAGTGTGCATGGGTATGAGTATTGAATGAATACTTCAATCTGAAGTATATCTACATGGAATGGGTTACATTTTATTGATAGATCTGAAATAATGATGCACCTATGGATACAATGATGGATCAGGATCTCTAGACCTGAAATGCCTATGTATTTGCATGATCTGTTTATGAGATGTTTAGATCTGTGATCTGGCACATGTTTGCTGAAGTGAAGTGTAATATCTGAGCTGATTATTTATTCTAAAGAGTTACACAGTCCTGAAATGTTTATAAATCTATATGCAATTCGTCTTGGTAAAAGTGTGTATATACATAGGTTCGTTTCAGCAAAAGTGTGTATGGAATCTAAGGTTTTGTTGAAGAATGTTGAAGCAAATTTATGATCAGTTTTATTGTGTTTATGTTGTTTGTCAATGATGTATTCATATAGATATGGGTTGTTTTAGTATTGATTATGTTGCTAGTTGATTTTGATTAAAGATCAGTGATTGGTTGGTAGATTGGTGATTCAGTGAATGATTTGGGCTTAAATGAGTGGATTGGGTCCAATCTAAAATTCTGATGAAAAGAGGCCTACAAGTTGTGTTGTGTTGAAGTTCTTGGATCCATTGTGAAAATTTATGAAACGTGGTCTGCGGCGGTGTTGAGGGTTGGAGCCTTCAGTGAGGGGGTCGTGGCTCCCTTCAAGTACTTGTTGGTAAACGATATCAGGGGGTATTAGCTCCCTTCCAAGAGTGGTTGGTAAATGAGAAGTAGGGGGTCATAGCTCCATTCCAGTGGTAGCTGGTAGACGAGATCAGGGGGTTGGATATCCCTTCCAGTAGAATTTGGAGAACGAGAGAAGGTTGGAGCCTTCTGTAGGTGGATGTCTGTGTGCTGGTATGAGTCTGCGCAGTGCTTTTATCCCAACTTGGGTTTCCACCTTAAATCATGGTGTTCATATGTGTTTCTTACATGTGATGATTTATTTTGTTGTTATTGCACATATTTAATGCTTACTAAATGACTGATGAATGAGTTATGCACTAATATAAGTAAATATTTATTTTCATAATAAGATCTTTGGACCTAAGCATGTTTCCTTAAAGATAGCCATGTGTATATGCTAGTTGGATTAATCAAAGTCGCATATAGAAATCAATAAATATTATTGTGAGTTTTAAATATTGATTCACTCCCCCCCCCAGTATTTTTCCCAACAATTGGAATCAAAGTAGGTCCTTTAGAAGAACCTTGATTGCTTGAGGGAGATCCGTCGCAATGGGAAGTCATGAAGGAGTAATTTCTATCAGACCACCACTGCTCAATGAAAGTAATCTATTGTTCTGGAAGATACGAACAAGAGCTTATTTGCAAAGTCTTGGAGCAGACGTATGGGGAATCGTGGAAGGAGGTTACCAGTATCCAGCAATCATTCCTACAAATGCAGCAGAAAGGGAGAGATATGAAACCAATAAAAAAGTTGTCAATGCTTTATTGGGAAGCCTGTCAGAAACAAAATTTGTCAAAGTTATGCAGCTAAATTCAGCAAAGGAAATATGGGACAAGATCGTTCAGATCTATGAAGGTGATGCAAAGGTAAAAAGTGCCAAACTTCAAACTCTTAGGATTCAATATGAAAATTTCAGAATCCATGATGATGAAAGTATTGCAAGTTTATTTCTAATAATAGATGTGATTTTTAATTCTATGAGGAATATAGGTAAAGATATAAAAGACTCAAATTTATTAGAGAAAATACTGAGATCTATAACTCCAAAGTTCGAGTCAAAAGTGTTAGCTATTGAAGAAAAACAGAATCTACAAACTCTTACTGTTGTTCAACTTCACAGAATCCTGAATGCCTTTGAAATGAGAAAAGGAGATTCCTCACAAGTCAGAGAAATCGCATTTAAGGTCTGTGGAAAAGGAAAAGAAAAGGAAGTTCTCAAGGAATCAAGTTATACATCAGACGAAGAAGAGGAAAATTTTTTGAGGAAACTTCAACCAGGTACTAGAAGATTCAGAGGTAAGCTTCCCTTCAAGTGTTTTTCTTGTGGAAGAGTTGGTCATTATGCTGCTAAATGTCCTTATAAATAAAATCATGATAAAGGGAAACAGTTTGAAAAAGGAAGGAGTTTTTATACAAATGAATATAATGATGGATTGTAAAATGAAGAAGAGGGAGATTCTGATCAATATCTGCAAGTGCTCATGGCATGTGCCATGGATGATGATAATTCCCTAAAAGAAAGGAATATGGTTATTAAAGAATTGCATATATCAAGGAAAAATGATGCTTTCATGGTTTTTGTTTCTATTGTAACGCATTTGGGCATAAGGCCACTGATTGCAGGTTAATTATGATGAACAGAACTAAGAGACTGGAGAAGTTCCATAACACAATAATAAATTTCAAGCAAAGCTGGAAAAATAAGAAGCACCAGTCAAAAACATAGGGAATATTGACCCTACTGCAGTCATCTGTTTCTCAAAATTAATTCTCATAATGACTGCAAAAGCGATGTGAGATACATTATAGGAATTAGTAATGTATCATCAGATGGGGAGAAATATATGGTGATTCCCATGGTTGGTTTGGTAATTCTGATTGTGTTTATTTCTAATAGTGCATCTGATATGACAAATAGAAGATAGGTACATACTGTATAAATCCCGGGGGAGATGGAGATGTGAAATTTTCAGTATTTCACTTTCTGTATGTGGGTTTCATAAACTAAAGACGCATATACACATGAGTTCCATTGGATACAATTGCATATGTTTTTCTCTGATAACAAAAACAGTGAGATAGACTCAAGATCAGTTTATGATATGTTGCTGAAAGTTGTAATTTTCTTAATCTGATGTTGATGGTTATATCTGCTGATATGATATTAAGTTTTGATTATCCGATTGATGAAGATGCTTTTATGAATGATTTGTTGTGGCGATCAAGAGCACAATTTCAGGGGGAGCATTAGCCTTGCTGAGAATAATGCATTGTTGGCATTATGTTGGTTGTTTAATTATGATATATCTCTTGAGTTCCTTTGGTCTTGGTTATAAAAAGTCGTATCTGTAATTTGATCTAAAGGTCATGTTGAGACTTGTGATGTAAAGATTGTGATATTCAGTCATGTATGGACTTTTTCAAATATGTAAATCCACTTGGTTGGGTAGTTGAGTCAAATTTGTAAACCCACTTGGTTGGGTATTTGAGAAAAATATGTAATTCCACTTGGTTGGGTCATTGATGTAAGTATGATTCCTTGGTGATAAAAAAATTCATACTCAATTGAGTTATAAAGTCATGTTCTTCATTGAAAAATATGTCTGAAGGTTCAGCATGTGCTTAGGGGGAGAATGGTCAATATAATGCAGATCAGATCTACAGAGCTCTTATTTCTACAGGGAAAGAGAAACCTTGTTTCGGCATTGGCCCGCCCTTTTCCCTTAATTTCTGATCTGAAAGGACTATATTAGTTTTGTTGTACTAAGTGTCTTTTCAGTTTATAAACATGTGCATACTTGTCTCTTTAGTTTGCTTAAGGATTGAGGATTTTAACCATGAATTGTAGATGATTTTAGTGAATTAGAAGCATGAAATAAGCATAAATAACACTGAACAACAATGTAAAATAGAGAAATAAGTCACCACATAACATTTACACATCAGGCGTGATGAAGCAGTTCACCCCTCCTGGGATACATTTGCTGGTTCAACTCCCAATGGCATGTCCACCTTTCATTATGCTCAAAATTTTGAAAATACATGTAGTTACAGGCCTCTAATGGTTGTTTTCTCTGCACCAATGGCTCCAGAATGCTCCAATTAGCAAATAATGACTCTTCATTCACTCTGAATGGGCGAAAATTGAGTCTCCTACTCATTTTCCCAGTTACACCTAGAAAAGCTCCACTAAATGTGGAGGACTCCACTTAACTGGAGTAAAAATAGCCAACTCCGCCCTAAATTTGGGCACGCTCCATAATTCCCACCATAGATAACCGCGGCAATAAATGTTATGGTTAGGGTGGCCACATGCGCACCCCAACCCCGGCCCTAACCGTAACAGTCGGCGGAACCATAGGCTGTAACCACGGTGGATAAGGTTTCAACTCCAGTTAATGTTGTTGACCGCGCGGAGATATGTAATGGTAATTTTTGCATGTGACAAGGTTTATCGAAACAGTTGTGGAGATTGTCGGTTAAGCCATCAGTTGTAATTTTTTTTGTTACGTTTTGTTAAGTTATGTGACCACGCCACACGGGACCGTTGGTGGGCTGGGACCGCCAGTAGTCCCCAACCCCCATTACATATTGCATTAAACTTGAAATATGACCCGCATACCATAGTTGTTAAGAAACACATGTGGCTTGGGGGGTAAGGCATGGGCATGCTCTATTAGAGGTCTAGGGTTCGACTCTTGTGGCCTCAAAAATAATTTTAATGCACCACTAATGGGACACATGACAGCCTCAGGGTTGGCCACGTGTCACCCTCCGATTGGCCCATAAAAACAATGTACAAACCATCCAACAAATAAAACAGTGCCACTTGTCCTTCATTGATTGGCCCAGAGAAAAGGAATATTCTTTAGAAGATTCTTTTTTCTGACTGTACATCCACCATGCTAACTGGGCATCCCAGTCAACCTTGTCGTAAAATTTACCTGTTTGGGATTTCGATCAGAACACAATATCTCTCTCATACGACATCGGTTTTTCGAACCATTCATGGCACCGAAATCAAGAAGACGAGATCTACGCAACCATCCTAGCTTCAACCCAATCCTATAACTTTCAATTTTGAGCAAAATTTATGAACTCCTGATCACTCCTCCCCATTAGGAAGCTTTTGGACCCCAAAATACTTGATTACCTGTTCAGTAGATGAGGGTACATCTCCCTCACCTTTCCAACCTCCATCCACTTTTCCTTTCTTGGTTTAGTGCCTTTGAGCCCAACTCGAAGGTAGTCAATACTTCCCCTCTTGGAATCTCTTGTCCTCCTATCAAGAATTGTATCTTCCTTCAGCTCATCTAGAAATTATGGCAAGAAATATTCAATAGAAGGTAGTTGAACATCACTTCCTTGATCATCGATCATATGTGGCTCATACAAACGTAAGTTTTCAACATTAACAATTGAATACATTTTCATATATGAAGGCAAATCAAGTTGAAATGCATTATTACCAACTTTCTTTATGATCTTGAATGGACCATAGCAAATGGATTTGAGATTTTTACCTTCCCCTTGCATCCCTTCTTTGCTAATTTGCAACTATACCTCATCTCCCTCTTGAAAATTTTTATCAACTCTATGTTTTCCATGCCTCTCTTTGTATTTGCTTTGAATTTTCTCAATTTTTTCTTGAACTTTTTGATGTATAATCTAAATTTTCTCAATGAAATTTTGAGCCTTGTCAATGTCCCTATGGCCATCTATTGCAACATCCTTTCCAAAGATGAAGTCTAATGGCGATTTTGGCAAGTACCCAAAACATAGTTCAAAAGGTGATGTTTGAGTTAAAGAGTGCTTTTCCCGGTTGTAAGCGTGTTGAATGTAATGCAGTTGGTCATCCCACAACTTAGGATGTTTGCTACAATATCCTCTCAATAGATGCAAAATGGTTCTTTTCACCACCTCGGTTTGTCCCTCAGTTTTTCCATCATTTTGAGAATGAAAAGCAGTACTCTTTTTCAACTTTGTGTCCATCATACTCCATAGATTGGACCAAAAATTCCCAATGAACCTAGAGCCCCTGTCACTAACAATAGAAGTTGGAAATCCAAATTGTACCCAAACATGTTGAAAATAAATTTCAGTAGTTTGTTCAGCATTAATGGTTTTCTTACATGGCATAAGTATACACATTTTATTGAATCTATCCACAACTACATAAAGATAATCATGTTTCTTTCTTGACATAGGTAGACCTCCAACAAAATCCATGGAGACACTCTCCCATGGCCTTGATGGTACCGATAGTGACGTGTACAACCCAAGCTTCCTATTACTAGGATTACTTGTTGCACACATAGAAAAACCTCTTATAAAATGCGACACACTATGTATCATGTGAGGCCAATAGCAATACCTCGGTAGATGCGCCATTGTTTTTCTTACCCCAAAGTGTCCAGCAATAAGAGATGAATGAGCTTCTCTCGTGACACTTAGCCTCTCTCCTTGTGGTATGCACAGCTTGCCCAAATGAAATAGAAAATTGTCATGCATGTGATAATATTTTTCTTCAACTTGATTCCCTTCACTCAAACTAGCATACACATCTTGAAAATCAACATCATGTGCGTATTGTTCTATGTAACTCTCGTGTACAATAGAATCATTTTTGAGTAAAGTAGAGGCACTAATGATTGGTCTTGAAATCATATCAGCAACTTTATTGAAAATACCTTTCTTGTACCTTATAACCAAGTGAAACTGTTGAAGAAATCCCATCCACCTGAAATGCCTTGATTGCTGCAACGTTTTTTGTGACTGCAAGTAATGTAATGGCTGGTGATCGGTATGCACAATCGTCTCTTTACCCATCAAGTAGTGTTTCCACTTATTGACACTTTGTACCAATGCATATAGTTCTTTGTCATATGTAGCATAATTAGTTACAGCACCATTGAATGTTTCAGAATTAAAAGAAATAGGCTTACCATGCTGCAAAAGTACTATGCCCATGGCATAATCACTAGCATCAGTTTGTATCTCGAATGGTTGTCTCAAATTTGGTAATGCAAAAACTGGAGCTGAAGTGATCTTGCCTTTTAAAGCTTCGAAATATTTTTGTTGTTTGCCTCCCCATTGGAAGCCTTTCTTCACACTTTTCACTGCATGCATAGGAGTTGTGATGGCAGAAAAGTTAGCAATAAACTTTCTCCAATACTGAGTTGCACCTAAGAAACTTCTAACCTCGGTTACTGTTTTGGGTGTGGGCCAATTCACAATGGCTTCCACTTTAAAAGGATCAATTATCAACTCTCCTCCTCCTACAATATGTCCCAAATAAACCAAAGAAGTCTTTCCAAACTCACACTTTGACATCTTAAGAAACAATTTCTCTTTCTTCAAAACACCAAGCACTCTATTCACATGCAAGACATGTTCTTCTCTTGTTTTGCTGAAAATCAATATTTCATCGAAGTACACAATCACAAAGTCATCAAGGAATGGACACAAAACACTATCCATAACACGCATGAAAGTTGTTGGTGCATTAAACAAATCAAATTTCATAACTAACCACTCAAAGAGTCCTTGTTTGGTTTTGAATGAAGTTTTCCATATATCACTTTCTGAAATTCTTACTTGATGATATCCACTTCGTAAATCTAACTTAGAGAAAAAAAAATCTTCTTTTAGTTGATCAAGCAAATCATCTATCCTTGGGAGTGGGTAACGATTATTTACTGTAATCTTGTTCAAAGCTCTGAAGTCTACACATGTGCCAAGTCTCATCTTTCTTTGGTATCAAGACTATGGGTGAACCGCATGGCGAAGTGCTTGGAATTATGATTCCTTTGTCCACCATCTCTTTGATTTGCCTCTTTATTTCAGCATTCTCCATTATCAACATGCGATACATACCGATTTTTGGAAGAGGACAATCTTGCTGCAACTGAATCTCATGTTGAATCTCCCTTTTCGAAGGCAATCCTGTTGGCTCCTGAAACATATCATGATGTGCATCAACTACATCATATAAATCTGATTTAAACTTAGGATCACATCCCTCAAATGATTCATGATTAACATCGGCTTTAGGCTTAATCATAATAAGAACAAAAATCTTACTTGAATTCACCAGCCGCTTTACATGTCCATCATTTACCATAGCAATGTTTGTCTTCTTGCGATGTGCTCTAACAATGTAATCCTTTCCATATTTGAATAAATGATATTTGTTCTCATGGCGATGGAAGATTGCTTTTCTATCATATAAGTAAACTCCCCAACACAATACCTATTATGTCAAGCGGAAACACGTCTAACCAACTATGTCAACAAAATGTGCAGTGATTATAAACCACAATATACACTTCTTTGAAACCTATAAATTTCCATCCTTACATATACAACCTAATGGATATGGTTTTGGATGTGGTATGGTCTCAAGGTTAATTTTCTTGACCAAGTCTTCATAGATTAAGTTTGCTTGTGACCCACTGTCAAACAATGTGTCAATCTTGGTATGTTTGGATATGACCCTCACATGAAATAGTTCAATTCTTTCTTCTTCATTTGGAGCATGTATGTGACAGTTTGATGTACTAGTACTAGGTTTAGTTTCAATTTATTTTCCCTTCATATTTTTCAATCCCATGGTTGTAATATCAGATTCATCACCGGAATCATCTCCTAAATCATGTTGAGTTGTAGCTGCATTTTTTTGTTTCCCTTTGTTATTGAATTTCTTGGGCCTCATTTCAGGATGTAATTTCCAACAATGAGTTTCATCATGGCCTTCGTTTGATAAATATTTACAAACCACTTTTCTCCCTCTTTCTTAACAGATGCATTCTTTTTTCTTTTACCTTTTGAGGTCTTCTCTTTGTTTTTACCCTTAAAAGGTTTCTTTCTACCCTCTTTAAAAATGTTCTTCCCTCTAGCTTCTAGATGTGTGGCCTGAACACATACTTCATCTAGACTTGTAGGGTTAAACATGAGAATAGTATGTTTTAGGTATCTATGTAAGCCTCCTATGTACTTGAGCAAAGTATCTTGGCTCTGCAAATCTACCCCGAAGAAGAGAGCTCTTCTCCTAAATTCTTGGGTGTATTCTTGCACATTTTGTCCCTTCAATTGCCTAAAGTTTTGCCAGTTCATTATGGCTTTCTACATATGAGCTAATGGATAAAACTATTGTTTTATTGCAGTAATGAAATCATTCCATGATAGAAAAATCTCTCCATGTTTTTTATCTCCTCCTTTGTCTTGGCTTCCCACCAAACAACTGTTGCACCTTCCATTCTCAATGAAGCTAATTGGATTTTGGTATCATCATCTTGAAGGTTTTGGATTCTCAAATGTGCCTCTAGTTGCCTAATACAATTATCAAGATTTTCTTCATTGACTTCACCATTAAACACTGGCAATTCAGAGTTAACATCAAGTTTTAAAAAAGGACTTTTACCAGTGTTTTTGACTTGTGTGGCTGATGTACTGAAGAAGAAGTAGAGGATGATGATGATGAGGGTGAGGATGATGGCTCTCCATTTCCTCCATTTTCTCCATTGCACTTCTTTGACTTATCTTCATCATTGTGACCTCCTGAAGATCCTTGTCCTTCCTTGTGAATTTTGGATCCTTCTCCTTTTAGTCTCTCATTCCTTTCTTGATAAAGGATTGTAACCATCTCAGTCATGTCAAGGAATGCTTTCCTGAACACTCTTTATTCCTCTTTGGGATCAAATTCTTCATGGATTTCTCCTTCTCTACGAGACATGCTTAATGTAGCTTTTGTTTCCTTAGGAGGTGAATTAGATGGTGGATATTGTGGCAATCTTGCTCTCCTTTGCTTTGGCTCTTTTGAGACCCTTCTACTCCCACCAATCTGTCTTCTCCTCTTTTGAGCTTGAGCCTAGTAAGCATCTAAAAACTTGCAAACAGTTAAAAAATTCTTTGCACAAAACAACGCCAGAGAATAAACTCTAGCTCTGATACCAATATGATCTAAAAGGATTGTATTATTTTTGTTGTGCTAAGTGTCTTTTCAGTTTATAAACATGCGCATACTTGTCTCTTTAGTTTGCTTAAGGATTGAGGATTTTAACCATGAATTGTAGATGATTTTAGTGAATTAGAAGCATGAAATAAGCACAAATAACACTGAGCAGCAGTGTAAAACATAGAAATAATTCACCACATAGCATTTAAACAGCAGGCGTGATGAAGCAGTTCACCCCTCCTATGCTACATCTACTGGTCCAGCTCCCAATGGTATGTCCATCTTTCATTATGCTTAGAATTTTGTAAATACATGTAGTTACAAGCCTCTAATGTTTGTTTTCTCTGCACAAATGGCTCCAGAATTCTCCAATTAGCTAATAATGACTCTTCATTCACTCTGAATGGGCGAAAATTGAGTCTCCTACTCATTTTCCCAATTACACCTAGAAAAGCTCCACTAAATGTGGAGGACTCCACTTAACTGGAGTCAAAATAGCCAACTTCGCCCTAAATTTGGGTGTGCTCCATAATTCCTGCCAGAGATAACCGCGACAATAAATTTTATGGTTAGGGTGGCCACATTTTCACCCCAACCCCGACCCTGACCGCAACAGTTGGTGGAACCACAGGCAGTAACCATGGTGGAAAAGGTTTCAACTCCGGTAAATGTTGCTGACCATGCGGAGATATGTAATGGTAAATGTTGCACGTGACAAGGTTTATCAAAACAGTTGTGGAGACTGTTATTTAAGCCATCATTTGTAATGTTTTTTCCTACATTTTTTTATGTAATGTGACCATGCCACACTGGACCATTGGCGGGTCGGGATCATCGGCGATCCCCAACCCCCATTGCATATTGCATTAAACTTGAAATATGACCCGCATACCATAGTTGCTAAGAAACACATGTGGCTCGGGAGGTAAGGCGTGGGCGTGCTCTGCCAGAGGTCCACAGTTTGACTCCTGCGGGCTCAACAATAATTTTAATGCACCACTAAGGGGACATGTGGCGACCTCAGGGCTAGCCACGTGTCACCCTCCAATTGGCCCATAAAAAAAACGTACAACCCATCCAAAAAATAAAATGGTGCCACTTTTCCTTCATTGATTATCCCGTAGAAAAGGAATATTCTTTAAAATATTCCTTTTTGCTGACTCTACATCCACCATGCTGACTAGGCATCCCAGTCAACCCTGTCGTAAAATTTACCTATTTGGGATTTCGATCAGAATGTGATATCTCCCTCATATGACATCAGTTTTTTGAACTGTTTGTGGCACTAGAATTAGGAAGACAAGATCTATACAACCATCCTGGTTTCAACCCAATCCTATAACTTTCAATTTTGAATAAAATTTATGAACTCCTGATCAATTTCAAATGGGCAGAGTAACTTGGTGTTTTAATAATGTTTATGATTGTCTATTAGGTATCTACAAGTTGTGGTGATAAAACACCAACATGGTTGCCATCAAGTCCAAAGGGGGATATTGTTGGAATTATGATGTAATATATTGTCCTTGATGGAAACCTACTCAATGAGTTGCCTTTTTATAGCAACCTATTTGTTAAATATGGAAAAATGATGTATCTACAGGTTAGTTCAGATGTGACAGAGAAAGGAATTCCAGTAAGTGATAGAGAAATTATAAAGGTAATATTTCACAATGTATATGCAAGTTTGATGAAGGCAACCCATGTATACATCCAGAATTAGTGTATACACAGTTTTGGTGAATAGAATTCATGTATACACGCGGGTACGAATAAGCCAAGTCGTTTATGTACTTATGCACTCAGTTTATGATACCATGGGTCCTTACCATGGTTTTATCCCACAGTATTGAGCATTATTTCGTCTATTTGATTCCGTCCAAGAATACCATTGGCACTTGTATGGTTTCGTCTCACGGTATTGGTAAAGGCTCAAACTATATAAGGAGGTGAAGATCATAGTGCAAAGAAGTGTGCATGGGTATGGATATTGAATGAATACTTCACTCTGAAGTATATATGTATGGAATGGGTTACAGTTTATTGATAGATCTGAAATAATGAAGCACATATGGATACAATGATGGATCAGAATCTATAGACCTGAAATGGCTATGTATTTGCATGATCTATTCATGAGATGTTTAGATATGTGATCTGGCGCATGTTTGTTGAAGTGAAGGGTAAGATCTGAGTTGATTATTTTCTATGAAGAGTTACACAGTCCTGAAAAGTTTACAGATATATACGCAGGTTCATCTCGGTAAAAGCATGTATATACGCAGGTTCGTTTCAGCAAAAGCACGTATGGAATCTAGGGTTTTACTAAGGAATTTCGAAGGAAATTTCTGATCATTTTTACTATGTTTATGTTGTCTTTCAATGATGTATTCATATAGATATGGGTTGTTTGAGTATTGATTATGTTGCTAGTTGATTGTTATTAAAGATCGTTGGTTGGTTGGTTGATTGGTGATTCAATGAATGGTTTGATACAATTATGAGTTTCAGTTTGATGTATGTTCTTTGGGCTTAAATGAGTGGAGTGGGTCAAGTCTGAAAATCTGATGAAAAGAGGCCTGCAAGTTGTGTTGTGTTGAATTTGTTGGTTCCACTGTGAAAATTTATGAAACGTGGTCCGTGATGGTGCTGAGGGTTGGAGCCTTCAGTGAGTGGGTCGTAGCTCCCTTCCTGTATTTTTTGGTAAATGAGATCAGGGATAGTAGCTCACTTCCAGGAGTGGCTGGTAAACAAGAAGCAGGGGGTCGTGGTTACCTTCTAATGGTAGCTGGTAAACGAGATCAGGGGGTTGGAGATCCCTTCCAGTAGAAGCTGGAGAATGAGAGAAGGTTGCAGCCTTCTGCAGGTGGATACCTGTGTGTTGGTATGAGTCTATGCCAGTACAATATTGTAATCATTTTTCTTTATAATAAATATTAAAGACAGACACGACAGCAATGGCGGTTTTCTCCCGACTTGGGTTTCAACCTTAAATCCTAGTGTTCATATGTGTTGCTTATGTGTGATGATTTATTATGTTGTTACTGCACATATTTACTGCTTACTGAATGACTAATGAATGAATGATGCATTTATCTAAGTAAATATTTATCTGCTTAATAAGATCGATGGACATACGCAAGTTTCCTTAAAGATAGCTTGGTGTATGCTCTATTTGGATTAATCAAAGTCATGTATATAAATCAGTAAAGAAAAAGTACATATTATTGTGAGTTTTAAATACTGATTCACCCCCCCCCCCCCCCTCAGTATTTTTCCCAATGGGTCTGGATGCCTGAGTGGTCGGTTTGGCTTCTGGGAGTCCTGTTGCTGATGTGGAAGGTTTGTGTGATGTGTTTTTTTTTATTCCACTTCCTTAAGGCCACATGTTTACCCTGGTTGGATGGTTACTTGGTAGATGTGGGAGGAGGGTATTACAGATTGGTATCAGAGAATGGTTCACCCCTTGTACTAGAAGGGCGGTGTGTGTTGGTCATGCATTCGTGCCATTTGCATGTGTGTTAATAATCCTTGTGGTCTATATTTCTTGTTACATATGCATGGTGTCAGTCATGGTTGTCGTGATGGTTCCATGTGAAAGAGGATGTAGTTGTTGTGAAGTGTGTCGTCATGAGTGTATGATTGGTTATGGATTGCTAGGTGTTTTTCATGCATACATATTAGTTTCATATGTGTTATGTATTTTGTGGACTATTTTATTGTTATGTATGCATGGTGGTGTTCATTGTTACAGTGATTTTTCCTTGTGTAAGTTGATGGTGTTGTTGTGGGATGTGTCGTCATGAGTGTATGGTTGTATATGCATTTGTTATGCATGTCGATATCTATATGTTGTTATGCACACATCTTCATGGTTATAGTTATGCATGTATAGTATGTCAAACATACATGAAGAGGTCATTGTATTAATTTAGGTCATTATGATGCTATTGGTATGCTATGATGTTTATGTGTTGGTTTAGATAGAACAGGATATGCATATCATCAAAGTGAAGTTGTGGAAATAGACTTTGGGGTAAGAGCGGATCGCCATACAGGTATTGTATGATTGGCATGCATGTATGTTAGTTAATTTATTGTTATAAGCATTAGGGTTATGTACATGTTTCTTAGTTTATCGTTGTTGTGGTTACATGTATAATAGATGTTAGTGAATCAATGTGGTCATATGCACATTTGTTGAATAGTCATGAATGATAGTAACTTGTTGTTATATGCATTTTTGTTGTTTTATGTTAGTTAACTTTGTGATTATGTTATATGTTGTTGATGAGTGTGTTATATGTTAACTCGTTGTTGTTATATGTTAGTCAACTTGATAATTAGTGTTATTTCTTTTAAGATCTTGATGTTATATGTACCATGATAATTTGATTGGCTTATGCAGATGGTTATGGTTATGAAATTCAGGTATGAGTCGACCTAATTATGATAGTGTGTTGTATGAATCTAGACTAAATGTGCATATGTGAGTGTTATGCATGAACGACAATTGTTTATGAGTTTATGATACGAACATGTTAGCTATTTACTGTTATATATATCATGGCCTTAGTTATGTCTAATTTTATATGATGTGAAGTTATATCGTGCTAATATATATTGATTGTACAAACAAGATAGCCTCCCCTAAGATACATCAAGGTATGAGTTTTCTTATGCCGTCTACTTGATGTTTGAATGTTTGATTATGTCGTTTATTCGGTGTTCTAGTTTTTGGTGTCTATTATTCCATTTATCTATTGTCTAAATGTTTTATTACTTGCATGATATGAGTATGTGCCTATAAGATTGCATGAAGAAATGATATTGGTTTGAGATGGTCATACTAACACACATGTGTTGATATAGTTCATATGTACTTGAGCGCAAGTAGGTGATAGTTGTAGTATTATGATCTTGACTATTAGTTGATTATGACATGATTGTTAGTCTTTGTAGAGGTTGGTTTTAGTTAATATATATGATGTCTTGATATTTGGAACATGTGATTGACATGTGTGAACAGTTGCAGGGCAACATACTTGGGGTTAGTATGACAAGGTAATAGTTTATGTGTTTTTATAACTAATAGATGGATGATATGGCATTACATAGTAGGACTTGATTGCAACAATGTAAATGGAAAAAGAAAGGAATTGGGTAAGAATTCCTTTGGCTATGTTTTCAAAACCTAATTCCAAACGAATGAGTTATTTACATAAATGAAGTATTATTAACCTTGATTTTTTCTGACATTATGCAGATATGTGCTATAGTCATGAACATGTATTTGACAGGTCTATCAGTTGGTTTCTATTTATGTTTGGATTCGTCAAGGGATTGGAGTCCCTTGAGAGATGATATATGTATGTGTTCAGATAAAAGGCAACATGTTTGGCACAACAAGGTAAGATATCTGGTATATTGTTATATGTATTCATGCACTAACAGTTATGTGGTTATGGCAGTATTATGCAGGGGATTGCATGGCAAGAGACTTCCATGAAATATCGGAGAAGGATCAGGTTGAGCTTTCCCTTGGAAGAATTGAGAACCCATGGGGATTGAGCCATGGTGTTTTTTGCTAGTTTTATGCTTTTGGTCTTTTATGATTTGTTTGCGTTTGATTTGAAAGTTTTTTTATGTTTGGTGCAAGTCCTTGCCACTTTGTTGTGGTGTTGTATTGTTCTTGGTTTTCATGGTTTTCCTCTTGTTGTTTCTTGTTCTTACCGTTTATGTTTTAAGAGTCTGGGAATTGGCTGGGAAAGAGGAAATTTAACGAAGCTCATGAAGGGTTGAATGAAACTTAGCTAGTAATGTAAGACCGGAATGAAGCTCAGTGCATGAGTAAAGGGCATCTGAAGGTAAGAGTATGACAGTTGGTTGGACTGATTGTGTCTATTGTGGTAAATGGATAGTGGTAGTACAAACATGAGAAAGGCAATAGAAAGGGTAAAGTAAATGAATCTTAGGTTTCGAATACCTTAGCTATGTTGGGAATGACAGTTCTCAATGTTGTGCATGGATAAAGGAAGTTCTCTTAACCTATACCTTATGATATCTAGCAATTGTGTTTTGATCATGATTATGTTGATGTTTATATATGTATACATGTATGTCTGTATGTATGTCATGTCTGACAGGGTTGGCATGGATCATGATTTTTTAATGTTAATGTTTATATATGTGTGTGTGTGTGTGTGTGTGTGTGTGTGTGTGTGTGTGTGTATGTATGTCGTGTTTGACAGGGTTTTCATTGGTCATGATTTTTTCATGTTGATGTTGCTATGTATATATGCTTCTATGTATGTTGTTTTCAATGGTCATTCTTGTGGAGGGATGATTGCTTATGTAGGTGAATGGCATGAAGAGGTTCTTGGTCTTATGGGGACTCAAGTGGGCAAAGTAGCCTTGACATATGTATGAGATCAGTATCATGTGCATATGATTTGATGTTATATGCTTGTGTTATTCCTATGTTTATGTCATGGACAGGTTATGTTGAGGGTAACATCAGAGAAGTGAAATTAGTGTGATTTGTGGCATGTTAGGATAAGCATGGATAGTGGAAAGATAGTAGAAGCAAGGTTGCTTATGGGATCAGTTTGTGTTCTATGGATGTGCAGTACTATTTTTTTGTGTATGTTGTGCATGTTGTATATTCAGTGATGGTACCTATGGTAGTGAGTACTTGTAACATATGTAGTATTGTGTACATATGATGTTGTATGTCTATTGTATAACTGGTGTTGTGTGTATATTGCATATGCAGTGCTAGTTATAGATGGTGTTATGTACATGTTGGATATGTGGTGTTGTGTACATACCGTATTGTGTGCATATTGGATATGCGGTGTTGTGTGCATATGGTGTTGTGTGATTTAGTACCCTATAATCTATAGTATCGCAAGGTGACTGATTATTATTTTCAGATCTTGTATATTGAAGATAATATTCCATGGTTGTCATTTATTTCCAGACAAATAAGAGAAATCCTGACTGTCAAGGACTTCAAAGGAATCAATCTGCCCTTTCAATTCAGTGGAAAGAGGAAAGTGTTGTTGATAAGGTGTAATGGTGAGCAAAATTCATTTTTGCCCTCATTCATTTCATTTACCCTCTTTTACCCTTCATTGTTCCATTTTCTAAATTCCTACGCCTCATTTATTTCTAAACCCCCATACATAACCTTTCGGGACTTATTACTTTATAAACCCACTTGCATTAAAGTCTAAAATCTTAATGTTATAGCTCTGCCCACCCATCGAACAACTGTGTTATATAACATTATGCCATAAACCTTACCGTGTTATATATTACATATCATATATATAACAAACCTTCGCTTAAAACCTTTTGGTAAGACCCTTACCTCTATCGCATATTGGCATTCGCATGCTCCATTACCATATTCATGTGCTATCGCTCTAAAACTTCGATGCGATATTCCGTGGGACCCTTACCTGCCTACCGCCACGTCACTCCCATCACATATTGCACATCTTACTACCAAACATTCATCACTATATGTCTCTGAATGTGATTTGTGATCGCCGATAATCCCGACCCCACCATTCCACGACACCCTTTCCCCGCTTCGCATCGCATCCCAATTACTATTTCGCAAATTGGGGAACTTAACTTATCGCATTTCTTCCAACCTTTAAATATTGCGATCGCCGATGTGCGATATTTATCACATCACACAAATATTAAGTTTTCCCTTTTCGCATCGCATTGCAAATATCTTATCGCATCACAACATTGTTTGTTTAACTATGTTGCAAACCTGTATCCAATCGCGATTGCAATTTGCGATGTCGTTGGCCCACCATAACTGCCCTCCGCTATACTCCGCTCACTTAATCATGCTAATTCTGATCCACATCATCAAAACCATCGCCTCCCGCCATCGCCCTTCGCTCATCACAAGATTTAACCTTCACCTCCGCCGCTCATAAACAAAAGCTTCTGACCTGTGATGTGCGATATGCGTCAAGCTCCACCTCCTTTCCGTGTCACCCTTTCCCCCACCACCACATCGCACATCCCCCCCATGTTAAAATATCTCCACCTTATCCAACATATCCGCTCTTCACCCCACATCTGATGATCAGCATAAATTTTCGGCCCCCCCTCAGCCTTCGAGCTTTAACCGTGGGGGTGGGGGGGGGGGGTTCCAAAATAAACGTTATCCATTATCGCCATCCCCTCCATGCGTCACCTCCTAGCTACTTCGCACCCCCCCTGCTCCAATAACACCTACCACTCCTCTACCCCCCCCAAAGTTGGCTTACCCTCTGCTCCAATACCACCTACCCGCTCCTGCCACCGCAGCTCCACTACATTCCATTTGTGAAACTAAAGGAGTATGTAGACGGTGCTACTTATAACATTGAGGCTTGCTGATGAGTGCGTGTAGAAGACTAAAAGTACAATCAAGTTTGCAAAGCTCTACAAAGTACAGATCAATAGGTGATAGGGCATATTCAAGGTTGTTACAGGCGTATCTTCCAGTTGTCACAGTGCTTACTTGACCTCAAGATAGCACGGGGAGCAACCACTGAATGCAAATAATTATTCTTGTATTTTTTCCATCTCTCGAAGGGCAAAGCAGTTCTTGTTAATAACAACATCTTGAGTAGCAGGAGGAAGTTTTACGCATGTCACCCCTGCTGCAATCACTTCCTTAAAAACTGATAATTAGTTTTACATGTGCCATTAGCATTATAACATTTTTTCTAAAGAAGATGGGGGAGACGATCCAATTGGGTGTTTCAAGGGAACCAAAGTAGCGCCAGATGTTCAAGACAGTGCCCAAAGTCCAGATGTCCTCAAATAACTCCAACTGGTTTATTTTCTCTAGTCAAATGATGTTAGCCTTCTCTGTTATGTAGTCAAAGAAAGTAATTGTAAGTTATGGCATTGATTGTAATCGGTCAATAGGATTAGCATAAATACTTCACTTTTTGAAGTATTAAGGGGGGAATCTGCATGAGGAACAGACCCATTCTGTGATTATTTGAAAAGTAATACAAGACCAGTTGTTCAGGATTCATGTGGTGTCTAAAATAGTGAAGTCTTCTCCTGTTTTTATGTGTTTCTCCATTGTTTCTCTCTCTATATTTCTGCAATCTCATTGTAAAACAAAAAGTGTAAAGAATGGGATTTTTTATCTAGAGCACCCTATTCTGGCTATGTTTACAATAGTCTATTTTTTCTATTGATGCCAAATTGAGGAATTCTTAATTTCCCCTCAGTTTCTGCTGAGCTTCACATCCTAAGACAGAATGGGGAATTATTAACTACTCCTCAGTCTCTACCTTGCCTTACATTTCTTCTTTTCATAATCCATTCAAAATTCTGAATGATCCATGATAGAGCACCTATCTTGCCTTGTTTCACTCATGCTTGATATTTCTGCATTTAATCACCCAAGCCTCTTTGACTCCATTTCCCAATGGCTTTCCCTTGCTTTTACCACCAAACCAATTCAAATCCAAACTCTGCATCTAATATCTAGCCTAAAATTCCCAATAAAAAAATATATATCTAACGAAGAGATCCCTCTCTGGGTCTAGGAGGGCTAGATCGTAGGCCCGAAGCGGTTTTGGTGTTGCCTCCGAGATTCTGTCTTCAGCCTCAGAATTACGGAGTGATAACAGCGCAGATGTTGGTTATGTGTGTCGTGTACATATGGTTCTATGTACATGTTGTATATGCAATGCTATGTACATATGGTGTTGTGTGCATGTTGTACATATGGTGCTATGTACATATGGTGTTGTGTGCATGTGGTGTATGTGCAGGTGGTGTCATGTAGATGTTGTGCATGTGGCAATGTGTACATGTGGTGTCATGTAGATGTCGTGCATGTGGTATTGTGTATACATTGTACTGGTGGGGCTGTGTAAATTTGGTGTTTTGTACACGTTTTGTAGGTGGTGATGTGCACATGTGATGTTGTGCACTCGTTGTGCAAGTAATGTTGTGTACTGGTGGTACTGTGCACATGTTGCGCACATGGTGCTGGTATACATGTGGTATGGTGTGCATGTTGTACATGTTGTGTTGTGGGCATGCGGTATTATGTATGTGCGTGGTGTAGTCATGGTACTGCGACATATGTATTCATTGTGTTATACGCCTAGTGTAGGTGTATATATGGGTTTTTTTGTACACCGGATGTAATTGTATGTGTTTTGTTTCATGTCGGGTATATGTGTATGTATTGTGTTCTGTTGTACACCAAATGTAGGTTTATGTATTGCGTTGTATTGTACACCAGGTATAGATGTATGTGTTATATGTCGATGTGGGCGTATGTATTGTGTGATGTTGTACATCGTGTGTGGATGTATGTGTTGTGATGTACATTGTGTGTATGTGTACGCAATTGAAGAGAAGAAAAGGCATTGGGTGATTGCCGAGTGTTGCAACTGATCCAGTGCATTTACAAAAGAATAAAGGCAGAAGTAAGGACCAATGAAGGATAAGTATCAGTATTTTATTTCATCTTTATTATGCATGTGATCTATGATTCTAACTTATGATGGTTACACTTGATTTATGATTATGGTTTATGATGATTTCATGTGATTCCTGATTTTGATTTATGATGGTTGTGTTTTGAGCTAACCAGATGTGATATGTTTATTCATGATCATTTGGTCAAATATATGATTTGACTTGTTGTGATAAGAAGTAAACAAGATTGCAATTGTACCTTATTGACGAGCTACCAATGAGGTATGATTTTATTTTATTTCAATTTGTTTTGAGTCTAATGGGGATTATGTGCTTGGTACAGGAAAGCATGGAAATGCATGGTTGGATGTTCGAAACCGATTGTAAGCATTAGCATCAACAAAAAAAAGAATTGGAACAGGCAGCAGTATGTTGGTAATTCAATTCAGGATCAGGGCCATTATGTGACACTGGTAACCAATAATGTCCATTGATTTCCATGAGCATGCTATGACCTGTATGATTTTTTTGAGGCATGGATATGCCTTTGTTTTGAGGCAGGTATATGCCTTGGTTTTTGTATCTTTCGATGCGAGGAAACTTTACCAAGAGATGGATCACCCGGGATAGGGGATGTCGGGGAGCTTGGAAGGTGTGTGACTGCACAGAAGGGGATGATCGGATTTCCCAAGGGAATATATAGCAGATAAGGGAAGTTTTTGGATGGATTTGTTTTGGTTACTAACATTGTTAGATGGAATCAGATGCACATTGGGAGTGTGCCCTAGAACAATGAGCCGGTAATTGTTCACTGAGCGTACCGTAGCGCGGGATTGTAGCGTTGGACATTCGATGTAGCTTTGGCTCTAACAATGGATTATGGACTTCCTGGGAAGGAATTGAATCCTAGTTCTACTGTGAGGGTGGAGGTGTTAGCCTTTGGATTCCCTTGTTGTTGATATGGGAATCATATCCTTTTGTTTGCTAGTTGAGAAAATGTGCATATGTTTATATGGGTATATTATTGTAAATACTTTATCGAGATGGATTTATAAAGCTCCATAGAGAGTATGGTTGTTCTTGTAAATATTGTAATAAGTTATGTTATAAAGCTCCAGTAAAGGATATTTTTTTCATGTTTCAGCAGTGATCATTGTAAATATTGCAATGAGTTGTGTTATAAAGGTCCACAGGCAATATGTTTTTTTTAGCAGGTTTTTCGTTGGTAGGTGTCATTGAACACCGAGGACGGTGTTCCCCCAAGGGGGGGGGGGGGGTCTATAACATCCCTGGTTAAAAATCCATGTAAAAATATAAGACCACAGTTGATGGGACACTTATTCCAAGCTGAATGTTGGAAAAAACATCCTAGTGGATGTTCATTTCAATTACTATTGCTAAAGGAAAATTGCAAAGGAATTTGGAAAGGAAACGCGGCATTATTGGCATTTTATGTATGAAAATAATGGAAAATAGGAGAAAAGGAAGGTGAAAGGTCTCATGTTTCATGTGAGGGGGAAATGAAACAAAATAATGGAAAATGAAGAAAATAGAGGCCTCGTTGATAAAAAGGCTTCTGAAGATCAGTTAACAGACTTTTTTCAGTTCCATTCTGGAGCTCTCTCATTATTCTCTCTCTCTCTCTCATTCTTGGAGACATAGAGTTTGCTTGGATCACTTGGCATTGGATCAAGAAAGGAAAATAAGGCAAGAGGAAGGAAGGAGAAATCAAGGAAGTGAAGTATCAAGCAGCTACAACAAGATTCTTTGCAGGTATCGATTTGAATGTGTGATTTACGTGCTACATTTGGCATGCATGGTATTGCATGCGGTTCTTCTCTATCATGGCATGGGTTTTGCCAAGTGTGACTTTTTTTCAGCCTAGCCTTGCCACTTCTAGATAGCCTCGATGAGATGGGTTCTCATGTTTGTTTGAGCTGGATTGTCGGATGGATTCGAAGTTGAGTGAGGTGGATCTCTGAAATGAAAAATGCATGGCCTAGTGATCCCTGAACCGAACTGTGGATCGCAGTAACGGTAAAGCCATTGGCCTAGTGGCCCTTGAACTAGACTATGGGTTGCGATAAATCTAGGATTGTGTGTGTTGGTGGGCCTAGGAATCCTTTCCTATGAATGGTGGGATATACGATAAAGAGAAGAGGTGTATTTCTCTCCATTGGGCTTAGTAGTCACGGGATGGGATGTACGGTAAATCCTAGAAAGTGGGTCACGGTGTAGGTCCTAGTGATCCCTAGATCAAACTGTTTATTACGGTAAAGCCTAAGAGACTGGGAGGTAGTAAAATTCCTCACGGTGTAGGTGGAGAACTTCGGTAGCATCCATGCTTGTTTGGTTCTTTTGTTTGGTTATGAGTCCCACATTCATGCTTGGAATATGGCACAGGAGTGATTGGTTGAAGAGATGTTTGGCTTAATAAATTTATGGTTGGGTGGAACGTGGTAGTCCCATCCCCAGTTGGTTTTTATATTCATTAACGAGAATTTAATTTCCTTGGAATTCGATGTGTAAATGTACTATTTTATATGTGGAATTTATGCCTCAAGTATCCCTGATATTTCTATTTTTATTTTGTTGGTTATGAGCATGTATTATGATAAGATGATGTATGGATCTCCTCATGTTTTTATTTGTAAGTTAATGAACAATTTATATATGACCTAATAGACGATACTGCAACTAATGATGTAAAGGAACAATCCTTCTTAGCTATTCTCGGATAATTATGATACCGATATGTTCATAAATGTTATTTAAACCTGCAGATTACATATTTGTGACATGTTTGACAAAATTCCTGTCATGGCTAGTAGGGGTCAAGTCAATTCCTTCTTCCAGTATTTTCTTTTGCATCATTGTTTCATTGTTATATTTCATGTTTGAGCTTTTCATTGAATTGTGGGTAGTGACTCGGGCTCTAGGCCTCAAAAAGTGGCTCAAAACCCAGGGACGGTGGCACAGGTCCGTGGGCTCCTAGACGCATGCTTGCATATGTTGTGGGAGCGTATAGAGCCTCCCAGACTCACCCATGCCTATATTTTGGGAGCATTTGGGGGTTTGAAGGCTTAAAACCTTAGTGGGACCCAAGGTCTAGTTTCCTGAGTTGTTGGGTTGGCTTTTGGGAGTCCTATTGCTGATGTGAAAGGTTTTTGTGATGTGTTTCCATCGATTCCACTTCCTTAAGGTTACCTAGGAGGTTGACTATGATCATAGTAACTCTTTGTCACATGTTTACCCTGGTTGGTCAATTACTTGGGTAGATGTGGGAGGAGGGTGTTACATATTCATCGTTATGTAGTCCAGTGCTCACAATATAGTATAAACATAGAGTGATTCAATGACTCATATTCTCCTTGACACTAATGGATGTTTGTATGTGACTTACCACTCAATCGATCCATGATCTCTATTTAAAGAGCATGGAGAAACATTTGTCGATGATCAATCGTCAAAAAGTCTCTTACATACAAATTTTTCTTTTGCAATAATAAATTTCCTCAACCGGCCAAATTGGCTGGGGTTATGGAATTTTTCCCTCTTAGAGAGTTTTCATCACATAAAAACATTATAATTATGATCTTTGATTTGGTTGTGTGAGTGATTACATAAGGTGTTCATCCTGTGTGGAATATATTGTTGTCCTAAATGCAAATTACTTATCTTTATAAATTTTTATGTTGACTAGCTATAAATGTCGAACATTCCACCAAACATTAAGCTCATTGTTCCATGTCCTCGTTCTATAATGAAGACACCCCTAAGTTAAAGCTATGAATCCATAAGGATGGCTTCATAGAGTGAATTTAGTCCTCACACGCCAATCAAGTTATCAATATGTTATTGCTCTCTCTCTCTCTCTCTCTCTCCCCCCCCCCCCTTACACACACACAAAATAGTCCTAATTTAGTAGCTTCGTTTCCCCATTATCCTAAACAACCTAAAAAAAGGAATCCCCTTCTTTGTAACGCAGTCCGTCAGGAAATTCCATTTCTCTCCAAGACTCTAGTATGGACTAACTAGGACACTTTATGGTTATAGATTCAAAGGAATATTAGTTATGGAAAATTCTCCTCAGTTTCCATTATTTTCATGCGCACTTACTTCATTTTTCCTTAGTTGTATAACCAATATTCTCATACAACCCACTAGCACTAGCTCTCTACAATAATGTCCATGTGTTCCATTTAAAACTAAGAAAGAGAATAAACAAGCAAGACCCCAACAATCAAAAGGTATGGTGAATATGTGAATGCTCATAATGCAACACATGGTTTTCCCTAATATGCCCTCATAACCACTCTCCTAATTAACGCAAAGGCAAGGACAAAAATAAAAAATTATTTAGGTTGGCCCCTTTAGCCCCCTATTTTGTGGAATCATATCCCCCTATGACTCCATCATTGTTTGTTTGTAGCCAATGATGCATTTTTAGTATTATATTTTAAGGCAGTACAGTGTCTAACCCATGTCCATTCATCATTTTTCTAGGGAAATTATCCTCTCTTTTAGTTTGAGAGCAAGGGTCAATACAACAATATTCATAGGCACCTATCCATTACAACAATATTTCTCATCATCTTTTCACTCACAAAGAATTGAAGTTGGGTGTGGGGGAGATAACAACCATTCTACTCAATCACCTAAGATAACCCCAATTTCCATGACCATTCATCATATATAAGCATGCATCGCTAATATGGGTATCGAAAATAGAGTATTACAGGAGCCAAACCCAAAATGATTGAGGTGACATTTGTCATTCTCTTGTAGAGTAGCAAAAGGAAGTAAAGGATTTGTTGTTGTCTAGAGGCATTATGAAGGGCCATGCAAGAAACCACTAAGCTAAAACCGTAATACAAGCTATCATCTATAATTGTTGCATCTCCTTCTCACTCTTCTCAAATATTTGATAAAAACTCATTATCTATATTTGATTGTCTAAATGTTAAATGAAAAGTAATTTTACTATCAAATTCCAACACTCCTCTCCTCATTATTCACAAACATCCCCACAAAAAGAAAGATTACCCAATGTTTAGCACATACTAGATATTAATAGTATTGGACAAACTCACATCATTTAGGGTGAAAATTCTCTAGTAAATATTTAATTTTCTACCCCACAAACTAAACATCAGTAATATTGGACAAACTCACCTCCTTTTAGGTGAAAATTTTCTTCTAAATCCTTAATTTACAAAATTCATAGAATTGTGATACATGGACTATTAAATTTTTGCGCATTTCAATTTAGAGCCATTATAGTCAGACTTTTGAAATATAGAAAATGGTAAAGCCCAATTGTTCTAAGGTTTTGCATCTTTCGTTAGAATTCATAGATAAAATTCTTGGTAAGATCACTATTTTTAGTTATTTGAAATATATTTTTGAATGCATAAATGGATTTAAAACCCTAAAAAACATGGGAACTTGCGCTTTATATATTTAACAATTCAAATGTCTCCATAAAAAAAGTCAAATGTGGTCTTTACATATTTAACAACTCAAATTTTCCATTCAAAAAACTCATCCAAAAATATGCCTAGGAAAAGGGAAAATGTGGAACATTTAGATATAATTCTTGAGAAAAAGAAAAATGTAAAACATTTAGATATAAGTTTTAGTGAATTTTTGTTATTTGAAATGCATTTTTAAATGCATAAACATATTCATAACCCAAAAAAACATGAGACACTTACTCTTTGCACATTCAATAACTCGAACCTACCATTTAAAAAGCTCATCCAAAAAGAAGGAAAAGGCCAAAAAGTAAAACATGGACTTTGTGTATTTCACAACTTAAATTTGCCATTAAAAAGATTCATCCAATTGGGGAAGAGCACAAACGTAAAACATTTAGACTATCTATAAATTTAAAAAGAAAAATAAATTAAAACAACATTACCTAAGTGTAAAAAAATTAGGTACAAACTCTTTTTTTAATTCTTAATTTACAAAAACTAAAAATTAATGATATTGGTCAAGCTTGCCTCATTTCTTTAATTTGGAGAAAGTCATAAAGCAAATAAATTTTGGACCATAAAACTTATAGCTTTAATTGGTCAAGCTTGCCTCATTTCTTTAATTTGGAGAAAGTCATAAAGTAAATAAATTTTGGACCATAAAACTTCTAGCTTTAACTTTCAAAATATGGAAAAGAGAGTAAATTGAAAGAAAACTTTCTTTATAAGTTGGAAAATTCAGTGAAAATTCTTGTCTAAATATTAATTTACAAGAAACACAAATGAATACTAAAAATATTGAGTAAACTTGTCTCTTGTTGAAAGAGAATTTTCTTATTCATCTTTAATTTTTATTTACAAAAATTTATAAATTGAATAAGATTACAATCATATAGGATTTTTAATTTAAACTCATTTTAACATAACTTTCAAAGTACACTGCTTCTTTTTCTTTCTTTCTTTTTTTTCTTTTCTTTTCTTTCTTTCCCTTTTTTTTCTTTTTTTTAAATTTGATAATAATTTCCATTCATATAAAAAACAAAATTACATATGATAAGTGTAATTAGCCCAATTACTGTCATGGTTAGAAGATTGGAATCAAGGTAAGATCATTACAAAAACCACCATTGGAGATATAATAACTAACCGACATAACAGAACAAGCCAAGTGATCCCATTGTAATGCATTCATTACCAAACAGAATTATTATTAAAAATAAAATAAAAAAATAAAAAAGAAGAAGAAAATAGAACATTGTAGAAAATGTATACTAAGTGACTCGTCATCGCCAAACCAAAAGAAGATAACCAAAATGCAATAGAAACCGTGTACGATAAACCCATAAACCAGAAACAGAACTTGAGAGAGACTTAGTCATCCAAGATAATCATTGGGATTACAATCGTATAGGATTTTTAATTTAAACTCATTTTAACATAACTTTCAAAGTACACTGCTTCTTTTTCTTTCTTTCTTTCTTTTCTTTTATTTTCTTTCTTTCCCCTTTTTTTCTTTTTTTAAATTTGATAATAATTTCCATTCATATAAAAAACAAAATTACATATGATAAGTGTAATTAGCCCAATCACTGTCATGGTTAGAAGATTGGAATCAAGGTAAGATCATTACAAAAACCACCATTGGAGATATAATAACTAACCGACATAACAAAACAAGCCAAGTGATCCCGTTGTAATGCATTCATTACCAAACAGAATTATTAAAAAAAAAAAAAAAAAAGATAGAACATTGTAGAAAATGTATACTAAGCTACTCTTCATCGCCAAACCAAAAGAAGATAACCAAAATGCAATAGAAACCGTGTACGATAAACCCATAAACCAGAAACAGAACTTGAGAGAGACTTAGTCATCCAAGATAATCATTGGTTGATCCAAAGAGGATCTTGTGGTAACCATATTGATTGGTTGAGCATTTATAACAGCTTCACCATCTACGGGAACATTTGAATCTGTATCTTAATCATAGATGATATAGGATTCTATCTTGCTCGGTCTAACCATGATCTCATCCATGTCATATCGAAAGTCTATGTAAATTTGTTTCAGGTCCTCTTGACCCACAAAAAGCTTATAGTTGTCGACCTACTTGTTTCGGATAACCATGTTCAGGAGAATCTCCATCTACCTGTGTGTTAATATGGACTTCATGAAATATAACCTCCTCTTTCAGACATTTCTAGGATCGGGCACCCATTTGGTGCTGCCATGACTGACCTGAGAATCAGAAAAATACATGCAGTCTACGAACTCTTTGGCTTCTAGAGTTCTAATTTCCTTCCTGAATTCAAAGGGAACTGCATCGAAAAATTTGCTACAGACTCCTAACCAAAGAGTTTGTGGTGCCTCGAATAGGACTCTGTGTGTTCCTCCTCTTTGGTTGGTTAGACGTTGTTGATTGGCCATGACAATCAAGGACTTATCATAATTCTTAACCTTAGAAATTTTGAACCAGACAAAACGAATTGGACTGGAGAGTATATGAATTAACCTAGTAAAAGATGAAATGACTAAACAGGGCTTGTCCTATGAGTCGGGTTGATGGACAAGGGAGCCAAAGTAGATATCATCAATATACGTATAAAGAGTTAAACACTGACCCAATATAACTTGAAACCCTATAGAACTTAAATACCCAAAATTCGCAACATGAGTCTTTAGAGAAGGTACCGCTATAAAAAACAGCCGCCACCAGCACCGAACAGTTAAACGAAATACCAGATAGCTCAAGAGATTGGATATCAGTAAAGGGTAAGAGGACGATAAGCTCAAATGATGGCCCTTATGAATTGTTATGAAGAAATCACACAACAACAACAACCAAAAGAAGAAAAAAAAGCATTGAGTCTATGACACTAACCCTTAAACAATAAACACTTTAGGATAGCACCCTAGAATAATGTCATGTGAACAAACGTAAATTCACCTAGACAACACAATTGTGAACAAAACAAAACTAAACCCGGTGAATAACAACAATACTTGACCTAACACAAACCAGAAATTACCTCTAACAATAACCAATGGTGAAAAGAAAAGTGACCCAAAGAAAAGTGACCCAAAGATTGAAGAGACAGAGAGATAACCACAAGTAAAATGTCTTTCTGAGAGCCAACGATAACAACTTGGGAAATAACACTGAGAGGTCAGCGCAACAAGGCATACATTGAGTGCAAAGAGATGGAATTTCAACACTCTGCAATCTCCTGAAATGTTTGCCATCCTACGGCCACCTGAAGTCTTGGCCACCTTTCCTCATGCACAAAAGTAATATATAACCGGGCACGCTCAGTAGACCAGTTAGCATTCACAAGCCGAAGATGAAAACAAGAGACCAACAAGTGTTGAACGTCTCCCAGAAAGCCATATTCCCAAGAAAATGTGAAGAGGTGAGGTCATAAATGAGGTTTAATCTCCTTTCAGACCAATTCTCTGTCATATCCATCCCCACGAATATGCTTGCTACCTTGGTCAAAAAACCCTGCGAACAGGCATGCCTCAAATGCACCCTTAAGAATTTAATGTGACACTTCTTCCACCACATGAATACCATACGAAAAACAAGAAGTTTTCATGCGTGGTATAAGTGATAGCCAGGTGGATGCTTGGGCACTGCCTCTGGCGCAATGTGCATGACAATGATTAACGGTAGGAGGTCTCGATCACTAGAGAACCCTTATACCAATTAACATATTTCGACAAAACACCCCCATCGGGGAATTTTCAAAGTACACTCATTCTAACATAACTTTCAAAGTACGAAAAAGAAAATAAATTAAATCAGAAGTTTAATTATGAAAAACATTGAGTACAAATTCTCTTTTAAACCTTTAATTTAATGAACCATTCCATAAATTCATGTCTAAATGTTAATACCACTGGAGAAATTGATATTTTTTTTGGAGAAGATATTCTTCTAAACCTTTAATTTAGAGACCTACAAAATATTTTTAAAATTTTAACTTATGAAAAATAAAAATTAATAAAAATATTAAATATAACATTTTACAATTCTCAATTTAGATTTTTTTTAAATGATTTTTAATATATAAAATAAAACAAATTAAAACAAAACTTTATTATAAAAATATATGAGCAAACTTTGACATGAATAGTCTGGTCATCCAAAGCTCATTGCAATAATTTGTTGTAGCAATTACAACAACCCTAAAATTCTTTAATAAGAGCCAAATTTTAGGATCCCCTCATTCAAATCTTAAACATCTATATGAAGTAGCCCCAAAAGTTATTCTTCATACCTTTAAGTTGCATGGATGAAAATCCCTTAACTTATAAAATTCGAGAAATTCAGTGGCACATTACATCGCTACAAGGCACTGCATCACATATTTACAATGCATCACAACCCTGCAATGGCGCATCTCAATCCTTCAGTCCAGCACGTCACAAATTTCAACTCATTCTTCCATCGCAAATCCAATTGCAAAAGTGCCATAAATGTGCATTAAATGTGCTCACATGGGGAAAATTGTTATATATAGTTCTCCTCCCCATTTCATTTTCACCATTATGTACTATCACATCCTTCTTCGCTTCCTTCTGTTGCACACCTTACTATCGCTTCTATGTCATCCGAAGTTACACTGCGCCACCAAGATTCGTAATGCACAGACTACCTGCAAGGTATGTACTATGCACCTGACTCTCGCAATCATTGCTTTTTCAGTAAGCTTAGTGTTACTTATTGGTGCAAAATGATCCACCTACCTCTCCCTTTCCTCTTCCGCATATGTATACATATAAACATGATCATCACTAGTCCATTCCAACACTTAACCATTTTCTTTTTATATCCCCTTTGCTAGTGCGCACAATTTCATGGCACATCATGATTTCACCTCACATTATTGCATTACCCTTTTGCGTCATGCATGCCACATTTCCATGTCACAATCCCCTACGTCGCGTTGCAATTATGTTTCATAGTCAAACTTCCAAAATTGTTGCACGATAGTGCAATCCCCCTGCCTAGTCTATGATAAGAGTTTGCAATGCATATATAATTATGTTATAGTTAATTCACACATCACGTCGCACTTATTTTTTATACTCTAACTCTTATCCTTGCACTAAGGCTTATTTCTCCTTCATAGCTTGCGTTGAGATGATGTGTTCATTTCAGCGTCGCATTGCAATCCCTCTTCCTAGGCTAATTTCTTTCCTTGCGCCATAGCATAGTCCACATCCTCAAACTATATTGTCATGTTGCACAGTGCAATAATCCTTTTTTATTGGTTTAGCCCATCAAACTCAACATACATCATATTTTTTGGGTCTTGGAAGCCACTGCACCAACTCCCATTATTCTTGACAGATAAAATGATTTTGCAAGAGGTTTCCAATCAGGTAACCATAGGATTTGGTGGGTTGTTAGCACAATCAAAGAAGGCACCATGGCCTACATACCCATTTTATGTAGGCATTTATTGTATAAGAATTACAAAGAGGCATAAGCAGAATTTATAAAGCTAGAGGGCTTCAAATTTGAAGAACTTAAATTTTATAGATATAATTCCAGGGGTGCAGTCATGGCACATTGCTCCCAATGCAAGTTAAAGTGGAATTACTCGTCAGAATTCAAAAAAGATGAGGAAAAAATAAATAATTTCTATAATGTTGGAATCCCTGATGAACACAAATGGCTTCAATCCCGCAATAGGAGAACCTTCCAAGTGGAAGGAGGAAAAAGAGAAGAAGGTTTCTCATAAAAGAGAAAGAGAAAAGGAAGCAGCTAAAAAGGAAACATAAAATAAATTAAAATAATACATGCACTTAAAGGAAGAAAGGTAAAATAAAGAGAAGGTGAAAGCATAATAGAAAACAAGAGAAGAGAGAAAATGGTCACGGAAGGAAGAAGAAGAAAACAAGAAACAAGAGGAAGAAAGGCGTGAAAGGGAGAGATTAGAAAACCAAGCCTAGGATAAGGCTAGGCTAAAATAGAAACAAGTAAAGGGGAGCTCAGGATACATGCAATGATGGTCTACCTAGCATGGATATTGATCCATTAGCCTTGAATTCAATGCCATTAATAGGAGGTCATTTTCCAATTGGAGAAATGGGCATCACTGTAGATGATGAAAATAATGTGATGAAATTAGCAAGCTTCTAATTTGCCGAAAATATCAACCGGATTCTCCAAGAGAGAGGAGATATCTAACTTAAGATCTAGCTCAACCTATGTCGGTGACCACAGGAAGGATCATAGTGTCCAACAACCTAGACAATCCATTTCTCATAGCCTCAGTAGGAAGAACCTTTTCCTCAAGAATAGAAAAGAACATCAAGAATTTAATGGAGAAGGTTAAAGAAAAAGACAAGATCTTGGAAAATGAACATCAGGAGATTGAAAGGATGCACAAAGAGAGTCAAGCTCTATTGACCTCGAGCTCTTATGACAGATATTATCATACAACATCATTTGAATTGAATAAATCATTAGAATACATTATGAATCAGTTGTACCAAGAGCTTGGAACACTCTAGAAGATGGATTCCACGCTTATATTTGTTCAAAATGCATATAAAACAAAAGGTGTGAACCTAAATGAATCCTTAACAACCATAGATATAAAACATAAGTAGAATACAAAATACTTTGATTCATTAGAGACTTTGTTGAGGAAATATGAGTTGGGTCGGGAAAGATATAAATCAGAGATCAGCCTTGCAGTTCAAGCCCAAGAAATGCTCGAAAAAGATGTGATGAGAACTCTACACACTTATCAGCAACACCACATCATGATGGAGAGGTTAATGAAAGCTCACATATTAGTATCCATTGAAGCAACAGGAGAGATGAGGCCTAAACAAGAAATTAAACGTGAAATACAAGAGATGATGCATGCACATCAACGAGCTATCACAAATAAAGAAAAAAATCCCACCAAATAAGTGTTAGAATAACACCTAGTGGAACCCACAAGGCTACACACAATGTTGACTTCATTATTCCACAAATCCAGGATGATCTAAAGAAAATAGTTCCCAATACATGTGAGTATGAAGTCATCAATGAGGGGATAATTTCAAGAAATTTTTTGTCTATTTCAACTAACTACAAAGCTTGGCACATCCATATGACCCAAGGGTTACAAATTCAAGTGGAAGCCTTGTCAATTTTGGACTTAAGCTCATGATAGATGTTTATTTTATTTAATTTTAATTTTAATGTAATTATGTAAAAGAAATGAAAATTAGAAAACAAATTAAAATAGGAATTATACATGAGGGTAGGTGAAGAGTCATGGAAGGTGAAAATTCACCTCATTTTGTATAAATATAACCCTCATGTTAAGAGAATGGAATTTTAGCTCTTGGAATTTTGGAGCATTCTTGTCACTTGAAGGGGAGAAGCGTGTAACTACCTTGAGGATAAAGGTCTAGCTTTATCCACTCCCACTATTAGGTTCCTTGAAGATACTTTGTGACTTTGTTTTGAATGTTTTGGCACTAAATATCAAAAGGCTAAAAGGCCACAACAAGGATTTTCTATCAAGTGCTATCAAATTTTGTAAGATTATTATTTATTATTGTTTGGTAATATATGATTGTTGCACACTTGTTGCAAGTTAATGAACTATTTTATTAACTGAAAACTTCCATCTTTCCAATAATTTCTTATTGATTTTACATGTGTTCATGTTGGTTATTGGTTACAAAATATTTTACAATTAATAGCTAGTATGCTTTAATCTTCTTGTATCTTAATTAAACGTTTTTATTACTATTTCTTTAAGGTTCATGCTCATTTACAAATATGTTGTGACATTCCTTGTATAAATTCACTTAAGGTATTTCAATAAATCTGATTTCACTTGCATCTCATCAAGGGTTTTATTTGATTTTCTCGTTCTTATCTCATTCGTCTAACATCTAAATTTCACGAAGCATAAGATAGAAATCAGGCCAACAACCCAGATGAGACTCTCATTCCAAAATTTGTGAAGTCTAATTGGGGAATTATACCATAGATTTCCCCTTAAGACTGTAAGTGGTGCATTTAGATTTGTAAATAGTCTTTTACTAGAAGGAGGGCCATTATATGGCTGCTAGGTTTCATCATTTCTAAGCTTCCAATTAAGCTAGAAATCATCTTGTTACCTCTCAATTAAACCCTAAGCATATTTAAGATTCCATCCCTAAAGACTTTTCTCATGCAAACAATGTAGAAAAATGATATGTACTATTGGAAGAAGGCTTGAGATATGTTAGGAAATTTGTAACATGGCCCCAGACTAGTTAGAAAGAAGACAATTACTATGTTGACCCAACCTCTGAAGTGAATTTATGGAAATGGGCTCTAAAATTTTCTATATTCTTCAAATTTTTCAAAACCCAAAATAAATATTGCCATTGTGCTCATCTCGTTGATACCTTTCTGACAACATAAAGTTTGCCTCAATATGACTCTGAGATCAAAAGTTATGGCCACTTAAATATCGACCTATCAACCTCTACTACACCAACTTGACCTGCCCATGTGGCTTCCTAATCAATGTCATACCACCTTCCCATGGTCTACATGGAATTTCTACCAGCAACTATTGACTCGATCATGCCACTTCACCACAATTGAGTCTCAATTTTGCCTATTTTTTGACACCTTTCACAGGCCTTACCTCCCCTATTTTTGAATTCCTTCCACCCCTAATTATGCCTAGTTCGGCTATATTGTTTAGTTTTGGCTAAAAGGGTGCTATAAGCTTAAGGTATGTCAAATTAACATAATAAGTGTCATTTTGCCTTGAACTTGAAGTATTCTTTGATCTAGTTGTATCTTTATTGAATTACCACTCCAATTGATTTAGAACTCATGTGTATATTTACTTTGATTCAAAATAGCTCCGCAAATTCCTGAAGACAGCTCGTGCGGCCACATTTCCTGCAGTTGTTCCGGATTTCCTACAGTCGTTCCGGATTTCCTGTAGCAGATCTAGATTTCCCACAGCAGTTCCACATTTCGTACAGAAGCTCTGGAATTCTTGCAGATGTCGATTTCCTGCAGCCATCCTGATTTGATTAATATTTTCTTTGATTCGAAGCAGCTCCACAAAACCTTGAAGACAGCTCGTGCAGCCATATTTCCTGCAGTCATTCTAGATTTCCTACAGACGTTCCGTATTTCCTGCAGCAGATCCGGATTTCCCGCAACAGTTCCAGATTTCCTGCAGCCAATGATCTCCTGCAGTGACATCAGCGATTGACTGTGTTCTACTTATTGCCAGATCTAGAAAGGACATGGGTTTGTGGGTAATTTGTTGCACATGAAGGCTATCATGTTGGCTGCTTCAAGCCTCCTTTTGAAACAACTTGAACTTGCATATTTCTTCTCATAACCAGATTTCCTACATCTTCAGCTATGTAATATAAATCGTCTAATCCATGCTTTTAGTCATGTATTAGACTCAACATAAGCCAAATTTGATAGTATAGACTTGTATTGTTGGTTGATAGCTTAGATTAGTCATTCGAGCCAAATATGGGTTTTAGAGATTGTATAAAAGGAGATGTATTTCATATTGTAAGGGGGTTGGTTTGGGATTTATGCTAATAAGCAATAGGTCAGATTGTACTTGGCTATATATTTTCATAGTAATACAATATCTTATGTTCTGTTTACTTTGCTGAGAAATCTCTTCAAGTTTTGAAAGGGTTGTGAGTGAGGGAGGGCCCCCTTCGCTCACAACTCCTGCAGCATAGTGTGTGTGTTTAATTCTATTTATGCAGCAATAATTATTTTACACAGCTAATGCACTCTTTCTAAAGTTTCAGTAGCAGATTGTTAATTAATTTAATGATTAAGTTTCTAATGTTAATGTGTTAATTTCATTTGATCAAAGCTTGGATTTATGATTGTCTAAGTTGGTTTCTTGATTGTTGTAATTTGATATTTTATCTTTTCATGGTCAATATTAGCAATACCGAGAGTTATAGAGGGATGTTATATTCCACTCCATAGCCGTTGCTGCTAAAGTATTGATGCAGGAAAGAGGCATTAGTTAGTGTGTGTATGAATAGTTAATTTATGAACACTTGTAGTAATAAGCCTGCATATATTTTGCATAGCATCTCACAAGCTTACCTACCCTCGGTTGACAATTTATGATTGGAAAATTATACGTCTATAATTTGATTCAACATTTTGTCGTTGCAGGAAATTTTTGTTCATGTGCTGCAGGAATTCCTTGTACCGCTGCAGGAAATTAAACTCAGATCAGGTTGACAATTTATTAGCAAATTATAAGTCTATAGTTTGACTCAACATTTCAGCGCCGTTGTCGGGGAGGTGCTAAGGGATGTTACTAAAATTGTTTTAGTTTGATTTTGTCGATTTTTTTTTTGCAAGACTGGGGAAGTCGAAGTAATAAGATGAAGGGAAAATCCCACGCACCCAGAGAGGTTAGAAATTCGCCAAAGCCATGTCCTAATTGTTTGGTAAGTAGAGTGTTTTTTTTTTTTTTCAATTTTTTTTCATTTCTTGGGTGTTGTAAGAACCCCCCCAATCTATTCAACCATGTGCTAACAAGATATACCAATTAGCTTGTTGAAAATAGAGAAATGGTATTTCAAGGCATTTTTTTTCAATGAGGAGTTTTTAGGCTAATATCAATCATCCAATGTACCTATTTCACTGATCAATTGGCAAGAAAATTCGACGAAGGAGTCTCGAAGTAGTACATGGATAACCTCTTTTCATTTGGTAAGAAATGGAAAACATTTTTACTTTTGAATTCCCTATCAAAGATCCAAGAGTGGAACAAATGCATAGTATTCCTCCATCTACACTACCAAAATTTCATGGCTTGGAAAATGAAGACCCAGATACATTCTTATTTAAATTTGAAGTACTTTGTAGAATATATGGTTATTGTATTGTTGCTCAAAGGTTGTAAGTGTTTCCTCTTACTCTAAAAACAGCAACTCTCTGATGGTTCATGAGCCTTGGAGGGAACTGCATTCGAACATGGGAAGACATGAAGAATTTATTTTTAGAGAAATACCAAGATTACTGCCAGGCCGATGAAGATATTTTTGGGATAACACAGGGGGGAAATTAAATTTTGGAGTATTATGTGGAGCGATTTAGATACAACCTCCTAAAATCAATACATAAGAATTTGGTAAAATAGACCTTGAAAACACTCCTACTCACAAGAATCAAAGATGAATTTTTATAATCTTTAAATATTATAGGAGCATGTGATGTTTCTCACTTACCATATGATCATGTTTGTAAAATTTTCATTAGTTATTCAAGAGGAATCTCCAAGCTTGGTAACAATTCTCAAGAACCTTCTTCTCAATTTTTAAAATCTACTACAAAATCTTGTCTAAATTTACAATTGGATGATTTACAGGAAGAACGAAATCAGTGCAAGGAGGATCATTCAGCAAATTATTTTCCATCACTATTGGGGTTTCAACATGTGTGTAAGGAATCAAGTAAGGAAATAAATCGACTGCCAAGTATAACTCAAAACTCACCATCATTTAATACTTGGAATAGTATTTATTATCCCCAACAGGTTCCTCAACACATCCACAACCCTACAATTCCATGACAAACTTATAATCCTCCTCTAATTCAATACCTCGCCTTATGGCCACATTGGACCTCTCCCTTGAGTCGTATATTCCCACAACTTCAAGGATGGTTTGGAGCCTCTTCTCTAGGGAAATTCCCCATGCAAACCCAATTACCTGAGCCACAACAATCCTATATAATGCACCACCATGTTATCCTTCTCTATGGTCTCAATCATTTTTCCAACCAAATCCTACTTATGATGATCAAGTTGCACATCAATTTAAAACACCTATTTTTCCTACTCACTCCCCTATTGAATGTAATGCCATATATTTTGGAGAGGGGAGAGGAGTGAATTTAGAAACTTCCCGTAATACCACACAAAATTTACCTCGGGAAGAAACTTTAATCCATAAACCATTAAAGGATAAATATGTAATTGGAACTTGTTCAAAAACTGTTGTTGAAGCTCTCCAAGAAGAAAATCCTAGGATTTCCCTTAACCATCCTTGTCAATCTGAAGAAAGAAAACATCAAGCTATGGAAGATTTGGAGAATCATCAATATGTGGGTCCTGTTGAATCTTGATTCCAAACAATTGTTAGCACACCCCATTCCCTCATTAATTGGAAACTCTTGGTACCATATCAATCAAAGCAATTGGTTTCTCACACTTTGGTATGTATTGAGGTTTATTACTTAAAACTATGTGTGAGTATATTTATCATTATGTTGCGCACATGGCTACATTGGAAGTACACCTACACTTAAAATGGATCTTCCTCTCTTTAAAATAGGGTAGGGTAATGAATAAATATTCCATCTGAAATAAAATTGTACAACAACACTCTTGAAATTGTGATTCCCTAAAGTAAAACTTGTAAAATTTCTATTATTATGCACTCTTGTGGTAAGACTTGTGAGAATAAATTTACTCTTAATACCTCATATTTTATAAAGTGACTTGGATTATTGACCAATAAATATCATCCAGAATTTTTTAAGACCCTCTTTGAAGGTATTGATGAGAATATTCCTATGGTGGACCACGCCTACAAAACTATAACAAGTTTTCACAAGAACCCTGACATGATCAATTTGAGGAATTTTTTAGTCATTATCTAAGATGTTTTATTTAAAATGAGTCTTCAGGGTAGAAGGAAAAACCAGTTAATATTAGTAATTAAAAAAATTTCACGCCATCCCGTACTCTTAAGGAGCATAATCGCCTCCCCAACTATTAAGTAACCTATTTAAGGTTGATTATAGTCAGAGTCTTATATAATATAGATTAATTGATGGATAGGAGGTCTCATTACGATCCGACCTACCATGATCATGGGTCCTAATGAGAATGACATTACCGCACTGGTCACCAAGCCAAGGTAATTTCTTTTAGATGAAAATATGGAATACAAGAGGTCTCATCACGAGCCGACTTGTTCTTTCTTGTTAGTTCTTGTGAATGGAACTATCATTAGCTGGTTACCAAGCCGGGACAGTGGCCTTCAATTAATTTTAAAATAAATGTAAATTCTTTGAAACAACTCTGAATCTATATCTAACAGTTGGGACACAGGCATTTCGTGGGTTAGAAGGCATCCCTGTTGAGGATATTGATGCCTACTAGCAGCAGGGCCATGCTTGTGGTATTAAAGTTAACTTTACACTACGATTTACTTGGTTATTTTTGTCTTCATGAATTCATTATCATATATCTTTGAGAATGGCTTTAAATATCCTTCTGGTGTTATGCCTTGGAGTTCTCTCTTTTTGGAACAATTTGTTTTTATGGATGTGGGACCCTTAGTGTAGGTACCTCACCTTGCCTAGAAAAGAGGAGCTTCAACTATATGTGGATAATAATAAGATGGTCACTATGTGAAAGTATTACTATGACTACTTTTAAACACCATGGATTTCAAATCATGTCACTCATATTTACAACGAGGATACTAAAGTAAAACTTATGATCGAGGATGCCCCAGAAATGTTTATGGAAATTTTAAAAATTGGGTTATTTTATTCAAGTAAATAACACCATCCTTGCAATTTAGTATTCCCATGGCAGCCTTTGTGCTATATTTTCATGAAATAAGTTTAAAGAAATATAGAGTCCAGTAGACACTTTATTTTTGGAACAAGGTCTCTCTAGTGAAGGAAATATGGGTCACATAGAATTGCAGGAATATTATTACAAGCGTCCATAAATGTTTTTGTATTTGCAAGGGAGCGACAATACAACAATTAATTTTCTTTCATAGGGACATGCAAGATTTTTGGCGTGGGGGAGATGTTGAGTCTCAATCTTGCCTATTTTTTGACACCTTTCCTAGGCCTTACCTCCCCTATTTTTGAATTCCCTCCACCCCTAATTATGCTTAGTTCGGATATATTGTCTAGTTTTGGCTATAATGGTGCTATAAAATTAAGGTATGTCAAATTAACATAATAAGTGTCATTTTTCCTTGAACTTGAAGTATTATTTTATCTAGTTGTATCTTTATTGAATTACCACTCCAACTAATTAAGAATTCATGTGCATATTTACTTTGATTGGAAAAATTTCCACAAATTCTTGAAGACGGCTCATGTGACCACATTTCCTGCAGCCGCTCTGGATTTCCTGTAGCAGATCCGTATTTCACGCAGCAGTTCCACATTTCCTGCGGAAGCTCCGGAATTCCTACAGACGTCGATTTCCCGCAACCGTCCTGATTTGATTAATATTTTCTTTAATTCAAAGCAGCTCCACAAAATCTTGAAGACAGCTTGTGTAGCCACATTTCTTGCAATCATTCCAGATTTCCTGTAGTCGTTCTAGATTTCCTGCAGCAGATCTAGATTTCCCGTAGCAGTTCCAGATTTGCTGCAGTAGCTGATCTCCTGCAGTGACATCAGCGGTTGACTGTGTTCTACTTATTGCTAGATATAGCAAGAACATGGTTTTTGTGGGTAATTCATTGCACATGAAGGCTATCCTATTGGCTACTTCAAGCCTCCTTTTGAAACAACCTAATCTTACATATTTCTTTTCGTAACCAGATTTCCTGCAGCTTCAACTATGTAATAGAAATCATCTAATCCATGCTTTCAGTCATGGATTAGACTCAACAGAAGCTAAATTCGATAGCCTAGACCTGTATTGTTGGTTGATATATTATATTAGTCATTCGAGCCAAATATGGGCTTTAGAGATTGTATAAAAGGAGATGTATTTCATATTGTAAGGGGGTTGGGTTGGGATTTCTGTTGATAAGCAATATATCGGATTGTACTTGGTTGTATATTTTCATAGCAATACAATATATTATGTTATGTCTACTTTGTTGAGCAATCTCTTTAATTTTTTAAGGGGTTGTGAGTGAGGGAGGGCCCCCTTCGCTCACAACTCCTGCAGCATAGTGTGTGTGTCTGTTTAATTCTTTTTATGTAGCAATAATTATTTTACAGAGCTAATGCACTCTTTCAGCAGCAGATTGTTAATTGATTTAATGATTAAGTTTCTGATGTTAATGTGTTAATTTCATTTGATCAAAGCTTGGATTTATGATTGTCTAAGTTGGTTTCTTAATTGTTGTAATTTGATCTTTTATCTGTTCATGGTCAATATCAACAATACCGAGAGCTGTAGAGGGATGTTACATTCCACTCCATAGCCTTTGTTGCTAAAGTATTGATGCAGGAAAGAGGCATTAGTTGGTGTGTGTATGAATAGTTAATTTATGAACACTTTCAGTAATAAGCCTGCATATATTTTTCATAGCATATCACAAGCTTACCTACCCTGGGTTGACAATTTATGATTGGAAAATTATACGTCTATAATTTGATTCAACATTTTGTCGTTGCAGGAAATTTTTGTTCATGTGCTACAGGAATTCCTTGTGCCGCTCCAGGAAATTAAACTCAGATCGGGTTGACAATTATTTGGCAAATTATAAGTCTATAATTTGACTCAACAACCACTAGAAAAAATCCCCCTTTATGTCATACATACATATGCATATACCAAGTGGTGCAACCCCCAAACGGTCATAGATACATGAATACGTACATACATACATACATACATAAATATTTATACACACACACACATACATACATATGCATATACCAAACGATGCAACCCCCAAACAGTTGGGCATGCAATGACATTTCACCTCCGGATTTAAATCCCAAGAGTTTCCTTTGCAGGCCCACTTAAAACTTCCAGGGTCCAAAACCGTTGGGACAGAGATCCCTCTATCGCTAATTGATGGTAAATTTCACATACCGGGACATAAATCCTAGAATAATTTGCATTCCTGTTGACACCTAATCCTATGGGATGGGTGTGGATATTTAATTTTGTATAATAAATAATATTGGGAAATAAGGAAGGTCAAGAGTCATTGGGAGATGAATCCCAATAGCCTCACCTCCATGTATAAATGCATGTTCATTCTTCATTCAATAACACATTCTGATTTGAGGAGTTACCTCCTGGTTTGACATGGTATCAGAGCCAGTCCCACTATTGGCATTTCTGCCTGTGGTGTAACTCCCTCTCCTTTTCTCAGTCAATTTTTATTAATATTTTTTGTTGCTCCTTATTGCTAGACTGTTATTCTGCATTTTTTTTCTCTGTATAGCCCTGACATTTGCAGCTCCAGCTCCTGCAGCTCCTGAAGACTCTGCAATCCTGCAGTTCCTGAAACACTGCAAATTGCAGGCCCCTCTGCAGTTTTGCAAAGATTCCATTCCAAAAATTTTGTAACAGCCTTTTGGCCTCCTCCATTTTCCATACCTATCGCCTTCCCTCTTTCCACTCGCACCCTCTCTGCACAGCGTTCACCCTCACCCATTTTCCCTACACTATCTCCCTCATCGACCTGCGCTCCCTTTATAACATACGGCATGTCATATGCTATACCACTTATATATAACGCATTTCATAACAGCGTTCCCCTCGTCCTATACTATCCCATATATTTCCGCTCCTCCCATTTCATAATACGCTGTTGGTGAGCCACATATATTTCCGCTCCACTTCATATTATAACACTCCACGCTCGAGCCTGGTCTACCCGCAAGCACCATGCTGTCTACCCGCCTCGACCATCATTTATACCACTGTCTGTCCAACATTCATATATCTCCATACAGCGCTTTGCCATATTCACAATACAACATAGCGCTGTCTATTACAATACGCCCTCCCCGCGCTGTTATTAACACCACCACTGCACCACTGCGTTGGGATATATAACAGTGAATTCATTCTCAGCGCCTCTCCTCACGCAGACTGTGCACACCACCTGCATAAACGCAGACCCCACCTCCCTGTCAACCCTCCCCACTTGTATATTGCATCGAATATATACTCCATTTATATACGATGTCTCCCATTAATACCTCCTTTTACCTATTTAATACCGCTTCTTCAAACTGCAAACTCCCACAACTCCTGCTTCGGGTCTCCGCCCTCACTGTCCGCCATCTCCCCACGGCCCTTCCGGCCCCTCCCATCCATATATACAATCCGTCATTCGTATTATGATATCAACGCTATCATATGTTATAATACAACGCTGCGCATCATACGTTGATTTCTCCACGTGTTTGTAATACCATAACACATTCACAACACCGCCCTCCCACTAATAAGTTTTGTCCATTGTACATTTAATAAGTTCTGTCTTTGTATATACAATACACTTTGCATTACGCCCCCCATATTGTCTTACGCCCTTCCCATTCACAATACTGCCCTCCCACTATCATATTTAATATCACTTCACATTCATAATACCGCCCTTCCACTTCACAATACCTCCCTCCCATAACATTCCATATCGACCTCCCATACAAATTTTTTTCCAAACAAAAAATATATATATATTTTTTGGTGCAGAATTCAGTTTTTAGCAAGAGATTTTGTGTCCTTTTAAATTCAGTCTTTTAGCAAAAAGTGTTTCTGTCCTTTTAAATTCAGTATATTTGCAGCAAAGAGTTTTTTCAGTATATTTTCTAGCAAAGAGTATTTTTGTTTTCTCTCCTTCAAAAGAGATTCTCCAACAAAGTTTTTTTCTCTCCTCCTTCAAAAGAAGATGACATTCCCTTCATCTTCTAAAGAGGCTACCTACTTGGCACAGAGAGAAAAGAGACATGCTTCAGGTCCATCCAGAGGAAGAGAAGGCAGAAGACGAAGAAGAAACTTCAGAGAAAAGGGGGGCAGACAATCTAAATCTCAGCAGCAAACAAATCAAGACAAAGGTAAAACTAGTGACAAAGACAAAGGTAAACCAGCTGAATCAGCTCATTCTGTTCTAGCACATTGTAACAATGGAGTAACTGAAAACCTATTTGATGTTTCATTTACTTCATGGAGAGATGATTGGTTGCTAGATTCAGAAGCAACATGTCACATGACATTTAGAAAAGATTTTTTTGAAGATTTCACTGACAAAGTTGATGGAGCAGTATATTTCGCAGATAAATCCAAACTCAAGCCATCAGGGCTTGGCACAGTCAGGCTTAAACTGCCTGGTCTTCCTGATCATATCTTACATGAGGTTCTATACCTCTCGGAGTTGAAGAGAAACTTGCTGTCCCTGGTCGAAATCCGGCAGCAAGGACACTCAATTCACTTGTTTGATGGCAAGGCAGAGGTCAGAAAAGCATCAGATCACTCACTTGTCATGGAGGGAATAGAAGAAGGGAGACTCTTGAAGTTGAAAGGTTCATCTGCTCATGCTCAAAACTTTGCATTCAGTTCACATCATGATGAAGGTACATTTCCATCAAGTCTTTTATGGCATGCTAGATTTGGACACTTAAATTATGACAGCCTTCGTTTGTTGAAGAAAAATGGTGTTGATGGACTGCCTACAATTCCTAGAAAACCCAAGGAATGTGATGCTTGTATTCTAGGAAAGCATAGCAAACAACCATTTCATGATTCACACTCAAGAGCACATAGGAAACTTGAACTTGTTCATTCAGATTTATGTGGCCCTATGCCTATTGCTTCTGCAAATGGAAACAAATACATGATGATATTTATTGATGACTACACCAGAATGTGTTGGATTTACTTACTGAAGAATAAGTCTGATGCTTTTCAAACTTTCAAGAATTTTCATGCATGGATTGAAAATGATGCACAAACACATATTGGCTCTCTACGTACTGATAATGGAAAAGAATACACTTCAAACGAATTTGAAAACTATCTTCGTCAACATGGAATCAAACATCAAACAACTGTGCCATATAATCCACAACAGAACGGTGTAGCTGAAAGAATGAATAGAACTATTTTAAATATGGTTCGCTCCATGTTATTTTTCAAGAATGTAAAATTGATGTTTTGGGTTGATGCAGTTCTATGTGCTGTTTACATAAAGAATAGGTGTCCTTCAAGTTCAATTAGAAACAAAACTCCTTTTGAAATGTGGCATGGCCACATTCCTTCGGTAAAGCATTTCAGGGTCTTTGGGTCCACCTGTTATGCCTTGATACCCAAGGGGTCAAAGGAACAAACTTGGTGCTAGAAGTAGAAAATGTATCTTCTTGGGGTACTCCAATACCTCCAAAGGATATCGTCTCTATGATGAAGCAAATAAGAAATTTGTAATAGCAAGAGATGTCATATTTCTTGAATCTTCCAAGAGTGACAAGGTTTTTGAGCGGCAACTTGATCGCCTGGATAGATTCACACATGCAAAGTCCTTCCAAGAATTTGATAATGTGATTCCACATCTTGAAGGGGGGATTCCGATATTGAATCAAACTGTGGAATCATGTCCTGAAGCACTCTCTCCCCCACATGAAGAAACAACCACAGATGACACATTGGATGATGTGATTGACAGAATTGGGAGATTTAATCTTGAATCAATCCCAACTCAGTCAAATGACCAGCCTGGGCCATCTCAGAAAGGTCCTCCCAAATGGCTGACAAAGACACTGGAGAATGTTCATCCCGATGAGGTTGGAAAAACAGGAACAAGAAGTTCCACTCAACAAATCGAAGGTGATGTAGATAATTATGATTCCCCTGTTGATATGGATATTGCTTATAACTGTGAATTGAGTTTGTCTACAGATCATGAACCAACTTCCTTCAAAGAAGCCGCTTCTCATGATGAATGGAAAGAAGCGATGTAGAAGGAGTATGATGCCTTGATAAAGAATGGCACTTGGAAGCTGGTTGATCCGCCTTTGGGAACAAAACTAATTGGCTGTAAGTGGGTCTACAAGAACAAGTACAAAGCAGATGGCTCACTTGACAAGCACAAGGCCAGGCTTGTGGCAAAAGGATTCGCACAAAAAGAAGGAGTCGATTATGAAGAAACTTTTGCTCCCACAGAAAAATGGACCACCATCCGGACTCTCTTTGCCTTAGCAGCTCAGAATGGATGGAAAGTCCATCAGATGGATGTAAAAATAGCCTTCTTGAATGGAGATCTAAAGGAGAAAGTTTATGTGTCCCAGCCAGAAGGATTTGTGATAAAGGGTCAAGAACACAAATTTTGCAAACTTGTAAAATCCTTGTATGGCCTCAAGCAAGCACCACGAGCCTGGTATGAGAAATTGACCGAGCATCTTCTGAAACTTGACTTCAAACATTTTGATCTTGATGATGCAACTTTGTTTGTTAAGAAATTTGGAAAAAAATTTGTATATCTTGTGGTATATGTAGATGATATTTTGATAACAGGAAACAATGAGAGCTATATTGCATCCATGAAGAAAGAGTTGAAGAAAGGTTTTGAAATGACTGATTTGGGTCATGTTCATTACTATTTGGGTATTGAAGTTAATCAACATCCTAAATTCATATTTCTTTCTCAAAATAAGTACATTGGAGATCTCTTGAACAAGTTTGGCATGGATGACTGTAATCCCTTAACCACTCCAATGGAACAAAACTTGAAGCTCACATCTATTGAAGGGAAGGAATTTGAGGATGCAACTAAGTATAGACAGCTTGTAGGAAGTCTTATCTACCTGACCACCACCAGACCTGACATTTCATTTGTTGTTGGTATCCTCTCAAGGTTCATGCAAAAACCTTGTGAAGGACATTGGTCTGCTGCAAAAAGAGTGCTATGGTACTTGAAGGGGACTCAAGACTTTGGACTCAAATATACACAGGTAGGCGACTTCAGCTTGATCGGATACTCTGATTCAGACTTTGATGGCGACAAAGAAACAGGGGTGTCTACTATAGGTTACACCATGAGTCTTGGATCAAGAGTTGTCTCATGGAGATCACGCAAACAGTCAGTTCCAGCAGATTCCACGACCGAGGCAGAATATGTGGCAGCAGCTGAAGCAACAAAGGAAATTGTGTGGCTCCGGAAAATCCTGGAAGATTTGTAGATGAAACAAATGTATTCCACTCCACTCATGATCGACAACACTTTTGCAATAAAGTTGGCCAAGAACCCAAAGTTCCATGATCGAACAAAGCACATCAATACAAAGTACCATCTAATTCGACATCATGTTTAGGCCAAAACCATCCATCTACATCATTGTTCCACAAATGAGCAAACTGCTAACATCTTCACCAAAGCACTTGGAAGAGAAAAGTTTGAAAAGTTCAGATCGATGCTTGGACTCACCAACATCCCTTCGGATTAAAGGGGGGAATGTTGACACCTAATCCTATGGGATGGGTGTGGATATTTAATTTTGTATAATAAATAATATTTGGAAATAAGGAAGGTCAAGAGTCATTGGGAGATGAATCCCAATAGCCTCACCTCCATGTATAAATGCATGTTCATTCTTCATTCAATAACACATTCTGATTTGAGGAGTTACCTCCTGGTTTGACAATTCCCCCCCCCCCCCCCCCACACACCCTTCGAACCTGATGGTGACATCAGCTTATTTTTCCTCTAGGGTGACATAATGATGATGTCTCATGCCTAAAGCATAGGGATGACAACATGCTAATTTCATGCCATCAATGTGGCCTCCTCTTGTGTGGCCACATGTCACTCATTTTTATCCCATTTAATGGACCCACCAACTGGCCAAATCTAGGTGCCACATGTCTCGCCACGAGGGCATCACATCACTCTTCGAGCCACATCATACACCACATATCCTGGGTCTCACTCAGGGCTCTGACACCCTTGCAATTCACATTTTTCACATTATAAAAAACAAATTAAGGTCCTCCTGCCTTGTTATGAAAAGCATTAATCAATCATCCCCACTATGTCATGTCGTCTCGAGCATTAAATCCTTGTATTTACAAACAGAGCCTCCCTTTGAAATCTCAAAGGTCATCCAACAGTGATAATGTGCTCAACCATTCGATAACCCAAATATCTACCACCTTAACACATTGTCATAGTGTATGTCCATATGGGTGTATGATTCAAGCTCCAATTCCCCTAGATTCTAAGGTTTCTAGCCCCGTACATTAAATATTTATAGCATCATTTTATTTAATAGAGCCTTCACCTAGCGCCTTCAGAGCCATAACATATGGGAATATGTATATTTAACTATCGAGCTATCCCTTCTGGGATGTATAGAGGCTCGAGGTCATGTAAACTTAAAATATATAATGTGTGGTAGGCATATATCGAACATATGCACACCTGTACATTTGTGTGTGTGTGTGTGTGTGTGTGTGCGCGCGCGCGCGTGTGTGTGTGTGTGTGTGTGTGTGTGTGTGTGTGTGTGTGTGTGTGTGTGCGTGCGTGCGTGTGTGTGTGTGTGTGTGTGTGTGTGTGTGTGTGTGTGTGTGTGTGTGTGTGTGTGTGTGTGTGTGTGTGTGTGTGTGTGTGTGTGTGTGTGTGTGTGCATATGTTATATATATGCCTACCACACATTATCTCTTCTGAGCTTACATGACCTCGGCCCATTTTGGAAATACATCCATATATGTTTTGTTTATATAGGGAATAAAGCTACCCCTCTTGAGCTTGTAGTTCTTAAACCAAAGCTCAATGGCCAAATTTCATTTTAGTATAGACTTTCCACTTTTATTAACATAGATTTGTATTTCTCTCCATACTCAGGCCATATAGACCAGACTCCATGCTCAAAATTTACACAAGAATAAACCCATTCCTGAGATAATTATTCAGGGAATCAGTCTCTCACTTTCACACAGGAAGAATCAATCTCTCACTTTCACACAGGAAAAATTCCACCCCTTGTTGTTAATATAGGAAATTTTATCAACACAATAAGCATATAAATGATATCCACTTTCAATATAATGAAAACTCCATGCCTTTAGCTTACAAATGCATAAAATAAATTCATAAAAACCAAAATACATTCAAGCAATTCATCCAATCATTTCATGCACTAGCATCATACATCCATGCAACATTTTCAGAGTTATACCTTAAATTCCACAAGAAAAATATTTAACTTCAAATATTTTAGCTATATGCATTCATTTACAAAAAGGTAGATGGCCAAACAAAATATGGGACTTCGATTTTCCACCCAACCTTAGACCTATTGCAGCCAATAACACTTGCAGTAGTCACCCTCGAGCCAAATCCATGATCTAAGAGGAATTTTCTTTCAACAAATTAAGCAGAAGGCCACACTCAGCTCAAAGAGGATATGAATCACTTATATGTTCAGGTGGTTTATTATCTAGGCAAGCACAACATAAATTCACAATACATGGTATTTTATCAATTGTGGAAAGCACTCTAAAAGTGGTTTATTAGCCCAATAGAAAGCACCCTAGTTGGTTTATAAGATCTCTCTCAACAAGGACCATTCTGCATGTGGTTTATCAGCCCTTTAGCAAGTACCTGAGTGGTTTCTTGTCCAATTATTGGCAAGCACTCATTCCCATTTCCTCAAAATTTTATTGAGTGCCTCCAAGCCTGGGCATGCTCAGTCCATAATTTCACATCTTATGGAATTTCATTCCCTCAACCTCGCGGGACTTTCCAGCTCTCCTCATGCGCTCCATCGAGACAATTCTACATTGCGTAAATCCCTTTTTATCATTGCTCATGGGTGCCCTTTTGTGCTCCTCTTAGACTCTTCGTGCACCTCATACTTGCTAACTGCCCAAAAGTCTAGCAGTGGTGCCAACTAACACCACACAGGTCCATTTTTCCCTCTTATATCATGTATTTTTTTTCCCACTCTTTAGGCCAATACATAAAAAAATACTCATTTATAATTTAGTGTATCATTGCATTACAAAAATAAGGGGAAAATTATACCACGGGCATTACAAACCCCACCCCCTTAAAGGGAGTATTGTCCTCGGTGTTCTTATTCACAAAGGAAATAAACAAAATTGATCTTTATAGAAAACTCTTACATCAACTTATTTAACAAAAAAAATATGGGTATAGCATCCTTATTTGCTTGGACATCTCCCAAGTGGCTTCATTGGGTCCAAAGTGCTTCCAATGCACTTTGACCTACTCTATTTCTTGATTTTAGAGCATGATTTTCCTTTAGTCCAAGATGCACAATGGTTCTCTTTGGAACTGTCCCTCGAGTTCCACCTATATCATAGACTAGTAAACAACATGATTAGTATCATGAACATATTTATTAAGCAAGTAAACATGGAAAACATTGTGTGGTTTCAATATGGGTGGTAAGGCCAATATATAGGCTACTGGCCCCACTCTCTCCAAGATCTGAAATGATCCAAAATATATGGGTGCCAACTTGGCACATGAGCCTACTTTCGATGAGCTTTTCTTTGGCTTATAATGGAGATAAACATGCTCTCCCACTTGAAACTCTTGGTGAACTCTTTCTTGGTCTGCATAACTTTTCTTCCTGTCCTAGGTTGCCTTTAAATTTTACTTGATCTTGATCATCTCCTGCTCCATTTATTTTAGTAAATTTGTCTCAATGATTAATCTATTTGTTAGATCATCCCAATTGATAGGGATGTTTCATTTCCTACCATAAAGTGCCTCAAAGGGACTCATTCCTAATGACTCTCAATATCCATTGTTTTATGTAAATTCTACTAGTTGAAGGTTTTCTTACTACTTTCTTGTATGATGCATCATATATTCCAATATTATATTCACTCTCTTTGTCTCACCCTTTGTCTGAGGATAATAAGCAGTGTTAAAGGATAGTTGGGTTCCAAAACCAGCAAACAATGATTTCTAAAACTTTGAAATGAACTTGGAATATTTTCCTGATATTATCTTTTTACATACTCCATGCAACATAAATATCTCTTTCATGAATATTTGAGCTATATCCATCACTTTATGAGTATACTTAACCATTGTAAAGTGATTTTCCTTGCTCAACTTATCCACTACCACCATTATGGAATCATGTTGTCTAGTTATTTTGAACAAACCAATAATGAAGTCCATATATATGAACTTTCATTTCCATTTTGGAATTGGGATTGGTTGTAGCAATCCATCTAGATGTCTCCACTCTACTTTCACTTGTTGACACTCTGAACACTTTCCATTGTATTCTACAATATATTTCTTCATTACTGGAAAAATATATATCTTCTTCATGTTTTTCATCATCTTTTGATATCCAGAATGACCTGAGTAAAGTATTTTATGAAATTAATCGATGACAAGCTTCCTTAAATCATTTGAATCAGGCACATATTTTATGTTCTTGAAAACTAGTATTCCATCACCAGTGAGTTGATAACTTCTACATACAGATCCGCCTAGTTGCTTCTGCCAACACTTTTTGACATATTGGTAGTGTTTTTTGTTAATTATCCTTTCTTGAATTATTCCTTTGATGTCAAATGAGCATGTGCTCAGGATGACTAGTTTAACGTATATCAAACATTTTTTTGTGCATCTGCCAACTTATTCCATTTTCCTTTTATATGCTTAATTTCAAAGTCAAATTCATTGATCAAAGAGATACATTTTGCTTGTCTTGCATTTATTTTGGGTTGGTCAAACAATTATTTTAGTCCACCGTGATCTATCATAATCACAAATCTCCTTCCCAATAAGCAATGTCTCTACATTTTTAGTGTGTGCACAATAACTGCCAACTCCAAGTCATGAGTGACATAATTCCTTTCATGCTCATTCAACTTCCTAGATTCATAGCATATTACATGTCCTTCTTGAATCAAGACTCAACCAAGTCCCTCCTTACAAGCATCATTTCAAACTACAAAACCTTTTTCTGGGTCAACTATTCTCAAGATAGGTACACATGTAAGTAACTTATTCAATTGTTCAAAACTAGGTTCACATTATGGAGTCCATTGAAACTTTACTCCTTTTATTTGTAAATCAATGATGGGGTGCTCATTCAACTTACTAGATTCATAGTAGATTACATTTCCTTCTTGCATCAAGACTCAAACAAGTCCCTCCTTACAAGCATCAGTGAAAACTACAAAATCCTTTTCTGGGTTAGTTATTCTCAAGATAGGTGCACATGTGAGTATCTTATTCAGTTGTTCAAAAATAGGTTCACATTTAGGATTCCATTGAAACTTTAATCCTTTTCTTTGTAAATCAATGATGTGGTTCCCAACCTTGGAGAAATTTTGAATGAACTTTCAATAGTAGTCGGTTAACCCCATAAAGGATATAACCTCGATCACATTTCAAGGTGTGAGCCAGTCCATTATTGCTTCGATATTTCATGGGTCCACAACCACTCCTTCTTTTGAAATTGAATGCCCTAAATAGTGAACCTAAGTTTGAAATAAATCACACTTGTTGAGATTGGCATACCATTTATGCTCCCTTAGGAGTTCTAGAACAACTCTCAAGTAGTCCTCGTGCTCTTCTTCATTTTTTAAATATACCATTATGTCACCCACAAACACCAATATAAACTTATCTAGGGTATGGTCTAAGCACATTATTCATCAAACACATAAAGGTTGTTTGAGCGTTTATAAGTCCAAATGGCACCACTACAAAATCATAGTGTCCATACCTCATTCTGAACGCAGTTTTGTGGATTCCTTCCTATTTGATTCTAACTTCATGGTATCCAATCCTTAAATATTTTTTGGAAAATAAAACAACCCCTCTCATTTGGTCGAATAGATCATCAATTCAGGGTAGTGGATACTTATTTTTCATAGTTTCCTTATTTAACAACCGATAAGTTATGCACAGATGTTGTGTCTTGTCTTTCTTTTTGACATAAAGTGTTGCCCTTCCCATGGTGAAACATTGGGCCACATATACCCTTTTTCCATCAAATTCTTCATTTCCATGAGTTCAGGCGTGCTCATACGATAAGGGGCATTCACTGCTAGCATTGTTCCCATAACTAGCTTGGTAGTGAAATCAATGTCTCTATTAGGTGGAAGTCCCGAAAATTCATCTGAGAACACATCATTGTACTACTTTAATACTAGGTAATTTGCAAAGGAGTCTAATATGGATTATTTTTCCTTAATTATTTGGATGCAATAAAGGACACAACTCTTTCTACACTACTGCTTTACTTGCATTGTTGATATCATTTGGAGTGCAATCGACCTCTTAATCCCCTATAACGTTATTGTTTTGCCTTCGTCATGAAGGCATTATATCACTTTGTCATAACAATCCACCTTGTTCTAGTGGGCTACTAGCCAATCCATACCAATCAGAACACCATATGATCCTAATGGCAATAAATTTAGTTTGAATTTCATGGCAATGCCTCCAATTTATACAAGGAAAGACTCAAAGATGTTTGTTATCTATCTCTTTGTCCCAGTGGCTAGTCGAACAAGCCATGATTCTTCATGGTTTTTCTTTGGAAATTCACATCTTTCTACAATCTTAGGGCTAATATAGTTGAAATTAGATTCTGGGTCAACTAAAATCAAGAATTGTATGTTTTTTACCTTACCTTACATTTGTATAATCGCTACGTGTTGGTTTTCTTACCTATTATCTAATGTAGCGTAAATATTGAGCGTGCTCTGGACCACATATTTGACAGTTCTTGCCTCTTTTAAGTTTTAAATCCTTATGCTTCTGTAATTGAGGAAAATTTATCTGCTAATGGTTCTCTCCACATTCTCAGCATTGCATGGTCCCTTTCCCAGACCCTTGAACCTTTTCATTTACTTATTTTTTTGGTTCATTTATGTTGATTGGGGGGTTTTGTTAAAAAAATTTACTAATGGGGGTATTAAACTCTCCAACCTTTCCCCCTTGTTTATATCCTAAGGGCCATTATCACTTTCAATTATCTTTCTTATTCCAATCAATCTAAACCTTAGTCTTATGCCTAGACTATTCATAGCAATGCTTGGTCTTCTAAATAGCCTCCTCTAGGTTCTTGGGTTCATAAAATTCTATTTTGTCTCGGTATACATGTGATAACCCATTGATGTACTTTTGGATCTTAGTCTTTTATTCCTTGATGTAAGGTGAATACCTTAGAAGTTCCAAGAATTTTCTCGTATACTCCTTAGGTGTCAGTTGCCCAATTTTGTGTTCCCATAATTCCTTGGCCCTTTTGTCATAATATTTTTCAAATAGGTACTTCGCTCAGAAGTAATTTTCAAACTTCCTCCATGTCAACCCCTTTTATCTGATATTTTTAATGTTTTTGAAATCCTCCCACCATAAATAAACCTTTTCTTTTAAACTAAAGACAACCACCCTAGCCTTCATGTTCTCTGAAAAATCATGTAGTTTGAAGTTCTTCTTTAATCCCAAGATCTAGGCATCTGCATATTTTGTTTTCCTGACTTCTCCATCATATATGGGAGGTTTTGTTTTATTAAACTCTTCTTGAATGTAAATCCTTCTGCTCTTTCCTTGATAATGATGCCTCTTAGTTGCAATGTCTGATGATATGCAAGGGTTGCTTGATTCTCTTTCCAAAGTGTTGAGCGAGATTATTCCTCCTTCTACATCTCTTTTCCTCTTTCTTGATCGGCTAGCTTTTGATCTCTTATTATTCAACTTATGATTTTGGATATTTTATGGACTATGCTAAGGCTTGTACCTATCCTTATGGCTAGTTCCAATTTCCTATTGTATTTGTCTTTGTAGATCTGATAGGCATTCACTTTTGCTTCTTCCCTGAATGTCTTTTCAGTATTTTCCTTGCAACTTCTTATTTAAGCTCTCAGACTTCTAAGAGTGGCATCTTATTTCTTCTTCCCAACTGACTCTTATTTGGGACCTTGCTGGGATATGTTTACACCATACTATTTAAATATATTGCTCATTCTTTCTCTTTCTTACTATATCTTGACGACTATCTACACACACAGATGTTAGCCAACTAGAAGAAAATGTGATTAACCTAAGTACTTATCATCTTGTTCTATATTGATTTGAAACATCAAATATCAATTAACACATAGATAATATTCAATCAACAATCCTATGAAGCCATACATCCCATTACCTCATATTTTTAATATCATCACACACCTATCAACAAAATGGAAGTCTACAAAATCAAGAATTTATCTAGTGTGTGTATGTGATGTTCTTTAGGTATGGTGCTTGAACCAGGTTTTTATGAATAAAATATAGATATAAATAATGTATATATAAATAATAATAACACATCATAAATAACAATTAATTAGTGGTTAGTCAGTGAAGAGGTATGTCCCTAAGGGCGTGACTATTCATAAAGGGACACCTACTTAAGTATATAAAGCAGGCCCTCATTGTAACATTCATATCCTTGTAAATTCATCTTATTAATAAAAATATGACTACAATACATTGTGTAGTTTACATTTTAAAAGCACAACAACTCTAAGTTTTGTCACTTCGTTGGTATCAGAGTCATTTGATCCTCTAGATGTTATCCGCTGCACAGTCTGCCATTAAGTTTAGGTCCTGAAATCGTGGAATTAAGTGAATATCATATATATAAATTTTTAAATGAAATTGGATAAGCATTAAAACAAATACAAAAAACAAAAAAAAATCATTTTCAAAATCATTAAAGGCTTTGAAAATACCGGATTCAACACCTACAATAGAAGTTGACATTAGCGTCAAAGAGAATGAGTTTGAGTCAAGAATTTTGGCAGTTGAAGATGAAGATGAAAGTAGGGAGGAAAAAAATGAATCTATAAAAATTATTCAAGAAGAATCACTACATTCTACAGAAAGAAATTATGTCAATTTCATATTATGATGAGAATGAAGATGATATTAAAGATGAAGATAACCTTGAAACATTTAAAGGAATTTCATAAATTGACTCTTGCAATGATTATATAACAATGAAATTTCTTGTTGTTTCTCTCGGTGGGAATGACAATGGTCCTAATGAGCTAAAAACTACTATTATGTTGGAAAAAGAAGAAACAAACATTCTTTGGTGTCAACAATGTTTGTGGTAAGAAGAAGCCTTGTGTAGAGTTGGAAAAGGAGGATCATGTTTCCTCAGGATACATCCATGGGCATAAAACAATGTTTCCTAATTTGGTTGATGATGAAACCACATATGAAGCCAATGTGGAAAAAGCCAGCTTGTCTACTTGGGAATTGGAGAGATATCATTCAACAGAGATCCACCAACCCTACAAAGTTGCTATAGCAGATCATATATTTCAAATGGTTATGAGATGTGTACGACTCAAACGAAAACCCTTAGAGAGAGAAATTTAACATATATCTTAGTCAATGTAGCTTCACCAAACTCAAAGAGCAAGGTGGTCAGTGAAGAATCACCACACTCAAAGAACAAGGAATTTATACCAGATGCGACAGGCGACCAAGTATAGATGACGCCTTTGGAAAAATACATGGATAAGAGAAACTGAAGTGCAAAGGATGTTGGTACTCCAAATCCATCAATGTTTAGTGTGTCTTCTTATGGTTCTTTGTAAACCCACTCTAGTGTTGTTAACTTTTTTATTTTCCGAATCACACCAACATTATGCATATTATTACCATGCCTGAGAAATTTTCCATAGCTAATTTTGTTGCCAATAGGTTAAGGTTGGAATATGTGGTTGTTGTTGAAGGGATTGTAAGATATCGACCAAAGGAAGCTTGGAATCCTGCAATGAAAACCAACAAAATTGAGGATGTTGTTTGGCCAAGGAGAAGGTACATTTTACCCCTATCTTTACCATGATTTGTCATTTACTTTTATATATTGTTCCTTCATCTTAGCAATAAAGTAAAGGAAAATGATGCAAAAGTAAGGTAGAATGGATTATCCATAAAAGGTGTGTTTATTAACATAAAAACTGATTTGTTGCTGTCTTTATTGATAGGGAAGCGAAACAGCCAAACTGCTGACCAGGATGCCCAAATGACACCAGATAAGGAAAGCGAACAGAACCATGTCTGCTCCTATCAATCAGCGGAAGATGTAGAGGCACACCTACTCTTAGAGTGTTCAGTTGACAGCCACGAAGCGGCAAGACCTCATGATGGGAAGAATTTGTTACTCTGTTTGAATTCACCTTTAAGTTATAAAAGGCTGAAGGTGAAAGAGACAAGAGACAGTTCATGTATTATAATTTTCCTGTAATAAACGTATTCGGACAAAATCATCAAGTTCATGCTAATGTATTGCTCTACTGATTAAGGAAGAAATTGGTGTTTTTAGTATAAACAACTTCTGAGTATTCCTTAGTAGAAGGCTTCTAGAGGCTTCGGGACCAACCCTGGGGGTTCTCCTGCTATTATGTGCTATAAGTTTATTTACATAACTTGCATTTACAGCTATCCTTTGTGTTTCATAACATTATCGTTAATTGGTTAATCGCAAGCGTGAGATGTTATAGCTTCATGTTCACTAGATTAGATTTATCATTCATGTTCTCTTATCAGTAGTTGATGATTTTACATTCGTTAGACTAGTTTCGGCGCATTTGATGTTCAATTCTGCATATAGTTAGTTCTTTAATCTTTTCATCATAATTGTGAACATTTGGTTTGATATTTAGTTCTGAATTATGATATTAGTATATTAATAGAGAATTTCATTGCAAAATCTAGAATAATTGATTGTTGTTCAATTTATGAGGATTTTTGTTCAATTCATTAAGGTAGTTGTTTAATTCATCAAAGCGTGTTTTTCAATTGCAATCTATTCTTTCTAGGCTTGAGTAGTTATTTCTACATAAGCTTAGAACAAAATATGCTCCTTTGATTGGTCTGAAGTATTTCATAGTTCACTTTTAAGTTGGTTTTATTGAACTTCGATAATTAGACAATCTTTCTTACAACGATCTAGAGTAGTTAACCTCTGATGTCACTTGCATACATTTTTCATACACTTGAAATAAAAAGACTTGCCCTGGGTTGATAATTAATGTAAAGCATTAAGGTTACCTTTAAAACAGTCACCTTTTTTACCCAACATTTTGGCGTCATTGTTGGGGAGAGTGTTTAAAAGTGATGTCTTTTACTTATTTTTCCTTTTGTTGTGAAAGAATTGGGTATTGAAAATGACAGGTAAGAACCTGCGTACTAGCAAGCAAAGCGCTTGCTCTCCAACCCGCTTCTTAGCAATTGTGCAGAGGTTAATAGGATAGGTGTTCTTGTTTTTTTTATGACTAGGAAGAAAAAGATAGAATTAGATCAAAATCCCCCACTTAAATCCACAAAACCCAAAGGATCAATGGTCCTTGGCAGAACAACATATACAGACGAAATCATTAAGAAGGTTGAATCCCAAGAATCCGTATGACCCAAAACCATTCCTACACAGAGTCCTGCTATAGTCCCTCAAGTAGCAGCCTCACCATTTGCCTGGATCCCCTGAGAGAGTGATTGAGACATAAAAGCCTAGTATCCTAGGTCAGGTAAGTGTTGTAAGGCCTCCTCCAAATCCACTCCCTAATCCCACTCAAATTATTCCCCCAGATCAAGAAATCCCTAAAGATTATTGGCATTGTTGCACTTAAAATTGTCATCTTCACATTATGCTATTTATATGAGTTCATTATCACTCATCCTTCCTTCTTTTCAAGTCTAACACATCAGTTCCTCATGTCAAGCCTTGAAAATAAGAGAAAATTTCTTTAAAATCTCCTTAACTTTGGTATCGCACTTTCTCTGTATCTTGCCTGCGGTCCCGCACCTAATGTTCATGGCTCCTGCGTACCTGAACGCACTTTCTCTGTGTTATGGGTGTGGACCCCTGTAAAAGATTAAAAAGGCGCAAGTAAACTCAAAAATCTCACTTTCAGTAATTTCTAGAAGCCTCTCGAAAGAATCTTGCGGTGGCAGAACCAATCTTTTGAGGTTCATGTATCCCTTACCTTATGGAGCTAACCCCTTGATGTGAGGAGATTATCCCTTTGAAGGAGGATTCTATCCCTTCATAGTTGGAACTTAAAACTCCTCTTTTGCACTATAAAAAGAGGCATTGGGTAGCCTCAAAGGGAGTTCAAGATTTAGAATTATCTGAGGTTAAGTGTTGTTGGGATTCAAACTCATTTAACTGAGATTTTGTGAGGAGAGCTCACATACCTCTATCTGTCTCAGTCGGAAGAGTGCAAGGCTTGTCGGAGTAGAGGAGATTCCTGCTTCGGACCCCGGGAAGGCTTGTTCAACATCAAGGCTAAGGTTGTAAAGTTTTCCTTCTTTCAAAGTTAATACAAATGAATTCATTTTTATCAATAAGTTGTTAATTAACTGTTTATTTCATGGATTCCTTGATCACCATGATAGGCATGATTTATAATATTTACTATACATGTGCTATTTAATGTTTGTTTGTTTGTGACTGCAGGTTTACAAAGATAACTCCTTCAAGTGTACAAAGGACAACAACTTCGAACAAGCATTGGATCTATGGTAAGACCTTGACACCTTTATAGTATTCTTTTGTAAATCGCATATGTTTAGAGAAAGATAGGTTTATTTGGTTGTTTGCTGCTAGATTACCTTTTGGTACTAGGGAGATCGATCTTGTCCGCAAGATTGATTTATCCGCACAACAAATTGGCAACCATACTGGGGAAATAACTTATTGTTTTTGGTTTTCCTTTATTTCGATTTGAGAAAATGTCTTTCCTGGTTTTTGATTGATGGATACTTGACTAGGTAGCTTAGCTTTACTTTTATTTTAAAAAATTTGAAGTCTTTTGAGTTTTTCTTAAACTTTTCTAGGGACCGCACTTTGTTTTCTTGCACAGTGCAGGTAGTTTCGCAATTTCCTTTAGTAAACAGTGCGGGACCGCACCTGTTACTTCTGGGAGCCTGCGGACCCTGTTAAAATTTTTGAAAAATTCTAGATTTCTTCTTCCAGTTTATCTTTAATTCAATTTAGGGTTTCTAGTTTCTGCCCAGATTTGTAAATTTTGTTGTTTCTGTCAAAAGTCTCTTGTGAGTGAGTTCCAACAGTATTTGTGTTTTTGATGATTTTCTAGAGGTTTTGCATTTTGGATTGCTTTTCACTTGGTCTATGTAGTGACTCAAAAATTGGAAGCTTGAATTACCTCAAATCACATTGTTATTTTTGTCTTCTTGATGAGTCTGACCTGGTTGTGAAATCCATCCTTTCTTGAGAAATAGATCTAGTTGTTTCTTTGCAAATCTTTGAAAAAACTTTGTGATAAGTTTTGAATTTCATTTTTATAAAAGAAAACATATCTAGATGTTTTTTTATTTTTTTTTTATTCTGGACAAATGAATCCTTATTTTACTGAACAACTAAGTAAAACATTCTCAAAAAAAAATTAAAGCTTTTATTCAATTAGATTTTCAAAGTTTGTAGATCTCAAAATTAGTTTTTCTTAGTTTTGAGTGTTTTTTAAAATTTGTAGATCTCTTTTGAAGGAAAATTGTTTTTTGTAGTTTCATCTTTTGAAAGTTAAAGGGATTTATTGTGAGCATTGATTATTTGTCTCATTTTGAGTTATTGTTGAAAAGACAAAAAGATTTTCTTCCATTTATTCTTTAAAAGAAGGAATTGTCTCTTAAAAGAATTGCATTCTCGAACTCTTTATTTAGCTAGAATTTCATTGAAATAAAAACGAATTGATTATCATTTTTAGGTGATTTTTAGTGTTTTTGGAAGTCGAGTCTTCACACCATCAAAGTTTCATTTCCATACCTATTGACTTAAAGAACAACCCATAAAAACAACGCTTAATTAAAATTCATCTAGTAATATTTTTATTTCTAGGGCTCTTATCACCAATATAGCTTAGGCTAGTATCTTGGAGTAGGGAGTAATTAACTCTCCAAGATAGTAAAAACAAACAAGTAGATAAATCTTGCGGTAGGGAATAAATCCAATTGTAATTCGTACAATCTGGGAAGCCTCTCTTAAAGGAGTTAATCACGAGATCATGTCCGAACCTTTGAGACAATCAATTTTGTTTCATTGGGAAAGATAGAAGATCTGTGCGCATTTCAAACGGTAAACCTTGGATTAACCATTGTTCGGGAGCCTGGGGTCACTTGTCGGTAAACCTCAGATTGACAATGTCGAGGAGCCTTCAAGGGGATTGAGCTTTGTTACTCTACCCTTGCGCGTGGAATCGTATCGTAGACTATTCCCCCAGTTGTATTTGTCACTGTTGTTAACCTTAGTGTCCATAAGCTTAAGATTATTTCCTAAGGTGACGGTGAAGGAAATATCTCACTGTACCTGGAGTAGACATCGACTAGACTCACTTGGACTCTCTAGGGGGTTATCTTCACTCGAGATGGTTTTGTGAAGAAACTTGTGCCAGTCTGTTTCATTAAGCAGGTTGTCGGGGTAACTGTCCCAACCGCCCTTTCTGTATTAAATTTCTACTAAGTTGGATTTCATCACCAACTAGTGTTTTTAGTACGGGAAGTTACTGTTTGTGTGTGGTTTGAACTCTTAGATTTTTTAGGTGTGTGATTCAGCTGTTTGTTTCTTTAGAGACTTTAGGTGTTTTTATTGAAATTTTCATTTTTTGCTTGTGATTAATTAATATTTAATCGTGGCAGAATTACCGAAACAATCCCGGAGACTTCAGGGGAAGCCCCCTGAATATACACCAAGTCAGCTTGAAGAGCTGCATGCTCTAGTATCATCTAGTAGCGGTAGAATTAGATCAACATAAATTGGAAGTTCATCTATAGTTGTTCATCCTGATCATCAAATACCCACGACATAAAACATTCAAGAACCGACTTCAGTTTCTGAAGTTACTGGTAGTATTTCTCCTTCCATTGAACTAGCTGACGAACCTAAAATTTCTGAGCCTGACACTGAACATTCTGTTTTGGAAACATCCTCAGGATTTATTACACCAACTTCTAGCGATCCTGGTTCACCTAGGGTAAGAAATATTGTTACTGAAGATCTTCCATCTAGCCTCATTTCCATTGAAGAACTTGCAAGTCCAGACGAATAATTATCTCTTCCCGAATCCCCTCAGTCTTTAAATCTGAGGGAGGGTGAATCTATTTTCTACAGCCCTATTCAGAGTGACGCTTGGTATCTATCTTTGACAATTTTTTTAGAAAACTCGGGTTTTGATTTTTCTCCACCTCGAATTCCATTTCATCTTATGCCCAGAGGTTACTATCCTTCATATATCATGGTAGGAGAGTCATCTATGTTTTCCCAATCACCGGAAGCATTCTTACATAGTGGTCCTTCTGTTGCTTCGGGGTATCAGGCTCTTTCTGGTACTTTCTCAGGAGCAGCTCCTCGACCGATTGAACAAGTATTATCATCTGGTCTTAATGGTATTAAAACTGAAACGTCAAGCGTAGAGAAAATCTTTATGATGTCTGGTAATATTCTGAATCCTCAACCTCAAGGTAGTTAGTTACCGACTGGGGGACAATTTCAGGGAAATCAGTTACCGACTGGGGGGCAACCTCAAGGTAGTCAATTATTGCCTAGGGGACAACCTCAAGGCAGTCAGTTACCGCCTGGGGGCCAACCTCAAGGTAACTTTTTCCCAGGACAAACTATGGCACAATATTATTTTGGAGAACAACCTCAAGGATAGTACATACCTCAAGGTTATCAACCTTCAGGACAGTACATACCCCAAGGTCAACCCCAAACTCAGTATGTTCCTCAAAGTCCTTATCAACCCCAGATTCAGTACGCGCCTCAGGGTTATCAACCTCAAGGTTAGTACCCAACTCAAGGTTTCCAACCGCCTTCTGGTCAATTATTTGTACAAGGAGCCGAAAATTTGCCACTTACTTATCAACCCTGCGTTCAACCAGGCTATGGTCCTTATGTTCAACCTTCTGCGGGACAATACCCCGGAATAAACATGGTGTGGGATCCGTCCCAAATTCAACAGACTATACAACCTAATGTGCAATTTTCTACTCAACCTGGACAGCCTTTGGTTTCTGGTCCAACCCAGTAACCTATCCAGCCTACTATTGAAACCCCTGCACCTGGTTCTATTCAGCAGTCTGGGCCTAGTACACCTCAGACTCCGCCTCAAACTGCTGCAAATGTTACAAAATCTATTCAACCTATAACACCTATTTTTGGAGTATCTGTAGCTCTGAGTTCTTCTATCCCTGCATCCGTGCAAATCCCTCAAGTCTCTGTACCCCAATCAGGACCTTCAGTTCAGACTTCGGTCCAGATACCTGCGGGACAAGCTGGTACAAGTAAGATTGTCACAAGTCAACCGCAATTCACGTATCAACTGTACCAGGGACAGTATCAATTCGGTCCCATTTCACAAAACCCAGTTTATCAGTATCAACCGTACCCTGGCTATACTTATCAACAGCCTCAAAAACCCTAGTTTGGTCCAGTTAATCCTGGTTTCCCGGGAGGTTATACCATTCCTAATGCAAATCCGATTCCCAGTTATCCTGGGTATCCTCCTCCCAAAACTGCTTTGGTTACTCAAGGTTTTCACGACCCTAACCATCAGTTACCATTTATTGCAACTTTGGATTTACCTAATTTGACACGCCTTACGAATGATCCAATTTTCTATTATCCGTACTGGCTGCCAATGTCGCATAAGTTGCCCAGTGATATACCGAAATTTGAGGGTAATTTAAGAGAGGATCTGTCAAATCACGTTATGACTTATCACCTCTGGTGTGCATCTAATTCAATAATTGATGATTCAATTCGCTTACGTCTTTTTCAACGAACTCTTATTGGTCTTGCCACCAAATGGTACATTAAGTTACCACGAAGCTCTTTTAATAATTTCAGTCTGTTAGCAACTGCTTTCTTAACTCATTTTCAGTTGCATGTTAGATACGACAATGGCACGGAACTATTGACTTCGCTAAAGCAATCCACGTCCACGTATATTTCTGATCATATTCATGAATGGCGACATAGAAGGTGTTTAGTGAAAGTTTACATTCTGGATCAAATTTTGGTGGAATGGTTTGTTAAATCATTATTACCCAAAATCACTGAAGATGTAGCTAAGGCTGGAGTTCTTACTGAGGAGAAATTCATTGCTCAAGCTCAGTACCTTTCCCTTGTCTATACGCAGTCAGGTACTTTACATGAAAAAATCCTCGATCTTCCAAAACAAGGTCAAATAACTGCAACTCCTTCAGGGTCTCATGTCGTTGATGGTATGATTGGTACAGTTAATACTAAAAGTAAGAAGAAATATTCAAAGAATTATTCTCCTATAATAACTTTGCCTGATTCCCCGAAAGGAGAGTATTCTGCGGAAATTTCTGCCGACATTCATGTCGTAGAGACATCTACGGCCAAATCTAAATCTGGCAGTAAAAAGAAGGGGAAGAATAAAAACAAAAAGAATTCAAAATAAAAAACAAATAAAACTGAATCTAATGAAGAAAAACGCAAGCCTCGCTATCCTTGTTTCATTTGCGACGAGGATCATTTTACTAAAGAATGCCCACATCGAGTGGAGGTTTCGAAATTCATTAAAGGTTCTCAACAGCCTGCTGTCTTGAAGAATCCTTTTCCGACTCAAGACAGTAAGATGATTGGTTCCACCTTGAATGCCTCAGAAGAACCTATTATGATGATGTCTCATGTCAGGATAGCGACGCAATCACAAGAGTATGGTAGTAAAAATCCTGTCGGTGGTAAAGAAGCAAAATATTCTAGTTCAAATACATCAACTACACCTCCTTCCGTTTCCGATCCACTACAGATCGAGAAACCTATTCCAGACTTAGTAATCAAACCGCCTGCTAAAGGTGTACTTCGTAAATCATCTTTCAATCCACATGCGAGAGCTGCTCATAATTACAACATTGTTGAGGACTTAGCTATTTCCCCTTCAGCAATGTCGGCTTTGGAAGTGTTGCAATCATGCCCAGCACAACATAAATTACTTTTGTCTGCCATAGGAGCTATCGATATTCAAGACTCGAACCTAATAATCTTCGATTTAGAGAATAGTACACCTTGCCTACCTCATCAAATGGCTTTCCAGATTCCATTTTTAGTCAAAAACAAACCGATCTTTCGGACTATGATTGATGAGGGAGCTTCAACGTGTATTATGTCGATCCAGTGTTGGAAATCGCTTGGTTCTCCTACACTCAATCATTCTCTGACAATTCTAAAGACTTTTGATGGCCGAGGATTCCATCCTTTCGGTATTTTTTAGGATTTACCTATAGGGGTCGAAAGAAAAACCGTAAATCTAGATGTGGAGGTGGTTGTTGCCCCTCTAGATTAAAACCTTCTCCTGGGTCACAGTTGGTCTTATGCTATGACTGTTGTTGTTTCATCGGTATTTCGGCTTATCAAGTTTCCACATCAAGGAAAGATCATTACAATAGACCAGTTAACTTATTTTTCTTCTGATCCAGCCTCTACAGAAACTATCCAGCACATCAGTAAAACGGCTATCCCTTACAAGGATGTTGGGGTAGGTTTGATTAAATATTTTGGTTTACTAGGAACTTTTTCCTTTCCTCCTCCTAACGTATTGCCTTCTATTGGTACTATTCATATGATTTCGTCGAATACCATTATGTTTGATGATCCTTGGATCGTACCTTCCGATTTCGAGTTGGATTTATTTGATGGCGCCATGCCTTTGAGTCCATTTGAAATTGCATATCAGGCTGTACAGTCACTTTCTGATCCTTCTTCAACCGAAATCGATCCAATGAATGGAATCCATGAGGAATCACTTTCTATATCTAGCTCAGCCACAACAACATTTCCTGATCTTGTTCATACTGATGAGCAGATTCGTGAACTTTTGTCTATTGACGATTTACCATGGGAAGATCTACATCACTGATCTCTATTTTTACCTGAGCTGGATCATTTTGAAAATGATTTCGCTTCTATTTTTACTGCTAAATATGTCAACGAACCGCAGAATCCATTGCACAATCCTGATTCTGAGTTAAATTTGGAAAATATCTCTCGGACGATTCCAATTGACATTTCAGTTAAGCCAGGAATAATTGAAAACATTCATATAGGTGCTTGTTGTACGAAAGATGAAATCCAAACTTATAAATCCCTATTTCAAGAATTCCCTGACGTGTTTGCCTGGTCATATGAGAAAATGCCAGGAATCGATCCGTCAATTGTTGTACATGAAATCAAGACTTACCCGGATGCCAAACTTGTCTGTCAACGTCTACGTCAGACACATCCGAGAAAAGTTGCTGCTATCAAAGCCGAAGATGAAAAATTACTTCGTGCAGGTTTCATTTATCTAATTACTTTAACCGATTGGGTATCGAATATTGTTCTTGTTAACAAAAAACAAGGAACGATAAGAGTATGTATCGACTATAGGGATATTAATCGAGCTTGTCCTAAAGAAAATTATCCAACCCCTTGTATCGATCAAATAATTGATGATTGTGCTGGCAGTGAAATGTTCTCCTTTATGGATGGTTTTTCCGGTTACAATGAAATAAACATACTCCCTGCTGATCATCCAAAAACAACTTTCATTTTTCCATGGGGGACATTTGCTTATTTCAAACTACCCTTTGGATTGAAGAACACTGGGGAAACTTTTCAAAGGGCTATTTATTACGCATTTCATGACATTAAGCACATTGTGCGGCCTTGTCTCAATGATTTACTTGCTCATTCATCACGTAGGGCCAACCATCTCACTCATTTACGAGCTATCTTTATGAGATGTAGGCATTGTTGAATTAGGCTGAATCCACACAAATTTGTTTTCTGTGTAGAATCGGGTCGCTTACTGGGATTTGTTGTTATGAAAGCAGGCATTCGCGTTGATCCATCAAAGGTCGAAGTTATTCTCAATCTACCTCCTCCTTCGAATTTGCGCCAACTCCAAAGTTTGCAAGGGAAAGCAATCTTTTACGTTGGTTCATTCCTAACTATGCCAAGCTAACAAAGGGTTTTACCAGGTTGTTAAAACAGAACGTTCCATTCTTTTGTGGTGAGATCGCTAATCGATCTTTTGATGCACTCAAACACGTGTTGACCCATGCACCGTTATTGCATCCTCCCAATTACAACCGGGATTATTTTTTGTACCTCGCCGCTTCTCATTCCACTATTGGGATGATTTTAGTTCAGGAAGATGAATTCTACAATGAACATGTCATTTACTATCTTAGTCGAAATCTGCATCCGACTGAGATTAAATATACGCATGTGGAGAAATTGGCCATGGCAACTGTTCAAGTTATCCAAAGATTTCGACACTAAATCTTATTACGCAAAACCACAGTAATTTATGATTGTAACCCTATGATGTACATCTTGACCAAACAATTGCTAGGGGGAAAGTATTCCAAATGGATAGTTATCCTGTAGGAATTTGACTTGGAATTTGAAAAGTCCAAGGCAAAGAAATCTTTGGTTTTTGTCGAACTTATGTGTGATATCTCGTCTACTGATACTGAAACTGTGGCGGAAGAGCCCATTGCGGATGAATCCTTGTTTCTTATCAGTACTCTTGATCCTTGGTATAGGGATATTATTATTTATCTCCAAACCCAATATTTTCGTCCTGAAATCTCACGATCTCAGCGACGGAAAATACGTTTCCAATCCCAACAATACAATATTATTGGTGATACACTCTATTGTCTTGGAGCGGATTCTGTTTTCCGACGTTGTCTTACTCATGAAGAAGCTGAGAAGGTTCTAAATGACTGCCATTATGGAGCATGTGGCGGTCATATGTCTGGGTATGCCACAGCCCAAAAGATATTGCACAGTGGTTATTTCTAGCCGTCGTTATTCAAATATTGTATCTATGCAGTCCATAAATGCCACAATTGTCAAATCTTTGATCGTAAAATGTGTGCACCACTTCACCCTATAATTGTTGTCGGTCCTTTCGCAAAGTGGGGTATCGACTTTATTACATGTAACCCTCACTCAGCCAGGGGACATGCGTATATCATCCTAGCGGTAGATTATTTTACTAAGTGGGCCGAGGCGATGCCTACATTTTCGGCAGATGGAAAGACTGCTGCAAATTTCATGTTCAATCATATAATTGCTAGATTTGGTTTTCCTCAAGCCATTATTACAGATCATGGAAGTCATTTTCGAAATATCATGATGATTGAACTGACATATCAACTTGGCCTGCGTCATGATAGTTCTATTCCTTATTACCCGCAGGCTAATGGTCTGGTTGAAGCTATCAATAAAGTTTTAGTCACTATGATCAGACGAATTATTGGTATTCATAAGTCGAATTGGCATTCCATGTTATTTTCAGCACTTTGGGCATATCGGACCTTAGTAAAAACATCAACTGGTTTCAATCCCTCTCAACTGCTTTACGGTTTGGAAGTTGTGTTGCCTATTGAATGCGAAATTTCGTCGTTGAAATTAGCCATAGAATTACTCCCAGCTATGTCTGAAGAGGAGAAGCGTTTTTTGTACTTGGCTCAGCTAGATGAGAATCAACGAAATGTTGCATTAGCAAACAAAGCTCATGTCAAACGAATAAAGGCTCAATACGATAGAAATGTTACCCCTCGTAATTTTTCAGAAGGAGACCTAGTCTTAGTGTATGATCAGGCCAATGATAAGCTAGGAGCTGGAAAATTTGTGCCCATGTGGCATAGTCCTTTCATTCTTAAGCGAAAGCTAGCAAAAGGGGCCTATGAGCTGATAGATTTCGACGGTGTCCCTTTAGATAAACCCAGAAATGGGCTTTATCTGAAGAGATATTATGCTTAAATTTGGTGTGGATATTTTTTATTAGATTAGATTTCTTTACTACTGGTGTGTCTTAGATTAGAAAATCGTGCCTAGTTTAGAGTGTGTTTTTATCACTATTCCTGCTTATCTGAGTTTTACTCTTGATATTGCAGATGTCAACATCTCTTCAAACCTACATTGGTTTTGCTGATGGTGCTTGTCGTAGTACACGGAACATTTCTTCCGCAACTTGGGTTATCTATTCACCCTCTGACGAGTTAGTATCCATGCATGGGGTAAGCCTTGGCCAAACAACGAATAACATTGCAGAATATAGTGCAGTGATTGAGTTATTATCTGAATCCATATCGTTTGGAATTCGGAGTTTGATTGTTAGGTTGGATTCTGAACTTGTTGTATTACAGCTTAACAGGGTTTATGCCATTAGAAATCTAGTGTTATTATGGTTATTTTTAAGAGTTTGTCTCTTGGAACGTGAATTTGATTACATTGAATATCAGCATATTCCAAGACATTTAAATACATTAGCATATGCAATTGCTTCTAGTATGATAAATCGACATTTGCAATAATAAAAACAGTAAATTAAACAACATTCAATAACATGTACACAGATAGCCGGTAATAGTGATATATTATAGCATAGAAGTTTGTTTCAAAAATATACATCGTCGTCGATCATAGGTTGAAAACACCTTATGATCAGCAAAAATGATAATACAAAAGGTCAAAAATATGAGTCTACAAAATTATCATCCTATCCCTGATGATGATCATGATAAGACACCACTGCCCGGGCCACCCTACACAGGAACCTCCTAAAAGGTCCTGGGACACCAATCGAATATCTCTATAATCTGAGTGGAATATCATCTATGTCGGTCTCTGGAATGTCCAAAGTCAGGCACTCTAGGTGATGCTCTAAATCAAACAGGATCTCTACTGATTGGCCTTCTAGGGCTGGTGCGGCTACAGCTGGATGCCTTCTCTCATAAGGCTGGAGATGGACTGGTCGCCGTGGGCCCACATTTTCATTTAAACTTTTGATTATTAGTTTTGGGACGATTAAAATACAAAAAAAAAAATTAGAAATTAGAAATTGTTGAAAATGATTTTTACCTGATTCATCCCACTGTTCCCCTGCTGGGAGAGCCATCTCTCGGTTGCCGCGGAAATCTATCCCGGCGTATGGAAAGTCCTCTATGAAAAAAATTTGGCATTCCAGCCAACGAAAATATGAAGGAGGAAATCGAACAACCTCGATGCCCTCAGCAGCGTGACGGGCCATCAAAGCAACCCAACGAACCATCCTAGGTTCTCGAGGTTGACCAGCATCAACAGGAATGTTCTGCGGAGTTAACATGGGGATCCTCTACAGAGAAAAGGTGACTACAATGGATCCATATCCAAATTTGTTTAGCTTTCCATTATTTTCTCTGGTTAGTTGGCCTTTTACATTGGCCAACACAGCTTCGCACCAGTTGAAAATGGTGCCTCGAAAACAGTCTACAGCAATGCGCATTTGGGAACTGGTAACCACATGCAACGCTACGCTCCCACACAACCTGGTGACAGTAAATGCAATAAATTTAAGCTCGGGACGGATGATAGTTTTTATGTCAATCCTTTTGTCCCGGGGGTCTACCTGATCATCACAGAACTCTAGTCGAAGACTAGCGACAGATTGGCCACCTGGCCTAGCCCCAAATAGAGAAATTTTTTTGCCCCTCTTGGAAAAACCAGTCAAAAAATAGATTTCCTCCAGCTCGATTTCGAGCCAGTGGCCACCAATAATAAAACATTGGTCCTGTACATTCCATCTATGCACCAGCCACGTCAGGAGGTCTACTTGTTCCCTCATGCCCTGAATGGCCTAGAATTTATACAAACCGCATGCTCTTAATGCCTACATTGTAGGAAAATGATTCATTTCAGCATCATCTATGCCTTCATGCTCGCGTTCTCTCCAAACAAGCATCTTGTATGTCCTACAATGCATAAAAGGACATATTAGAACAAAAAATTTTGAAAATTTTTGGGCGGGGTTTGAGAAAATTTGTTTTGAAATTTCATTGTGTGGGGTCCGCACCTGAAGTTCATACACAGTTCTTAGATACGCATGGGCGCTATGGAATAGGTGCAGACCTAAGACTTTTTCCCGTGTAGAAAAAAGTCGGGGTCCGCAGGGCCCGCGTGTTGCACCTGCGGACCCTCGCGGGTGATTTTTTTCAACATATTTTTTCTTTAAAAATGAAATCTAAAGCCCAAAAACGAAATATAAACAGATGAAATGCAAGATAAGGAGGTCCTGGATTACCTGGAGCTGACGGTTCTCGATTTCGTCGGACGGATTTTCCAGAATCTTAGCAGGAACTTTTTTACCCAAAAGCTCTTACTTTTCACTCTGAACACAAATGGTAAAAATGAAGTTAGAAAATTCCTTTTTATAAGTTTTTTTGAATAAATGAATTTTTAATTTGTTTATTTTTCACTTTAAAAAGGTTATTTTTGAAAGCATTTTTATTTATCTTAAACAGGTATGTGTAATGTTTCGAGTTTTTGTGCAGAAATTGGATTTTTCAGGAAAATTGATCGTTTTTCAACAAAGAGCATACTTTTATCACTATTTTAGACTCTTTCAAAAATTTACGAAAAAGAAAAAACTTGGAGTCCTCTTTTAAGCTCTTTTCAGACTCTCGAAAATTGAAAATATTGTCGAGCACTTGATTATTCGAGCTCATTAAAATAAATGAATGATCGTCCCTTCAGTATAAGTTTACCCCTTTTATAGACTGAAATGGACTATTTACGAAAATGGTATACGTTGACTAAATACGGTCAATAGAGTTCTCTCTCGCATTATTTTATCCTTTTTCGGGCCCGAGAGACTAAATTTACGAAAAAGTACCCCCATGGAGTCTTCTTAAGTTTTTTCTTCTGACTCCCTAAAATTGAAAAAACGTCGAGTTTCTCCTATAATGGACTCGTTAAAATTTAACAGTAAAGGACCTGATCAATTTTAAACAGGAACGAACCACTCCTTCTTAGGGTTCGAATCTTAAACTAAGTTGGACTCATCCAAAGGATGAGCTTATAAACAAGCAAATTTTATCCTCCTCAAGCTTGTCAAAAATAAAGAGGTACTTGCCAGAAATGGTGGGGGAAAAGAGAGAAAAATGAACCTGTTTGTTGTATTTTGATTTTTTGAAAAGTCGTTAACCACTCTTGAACATGACACTTTTGTTCACCTGGGTTGGGAAATCCTTTGTCTAACAGTTAATCAAACCATATTGAAAGTCTTCAGCCGGTTTCTAGGTATTAGCTTTGGGTCAATTGTCACCAAGCCATCTACAGTGTCATTATGTGTTCAAGAGGACAGTTCAAACAAACCATTCATATGCAAAATATCTGTCATCCATTTTTACCATCCCTGAGTCAGTCTTTGCTAATATATTTCTTCAAAACTTGATCTATGATTTCATGTTGTGGGCTTGCCTACGACGGATCACTTTCTATCGACGACAGCTCATTATCTAGGAATTTGATCTAGAAATCGTCAGTACCTTGAAATATGCATGCCTTAATGGCAGGTTTCTCGCCTTCGATGACAGGTTGCATCATTGACCTTCGATCGAAAGATTCTGTGACTTGTTCGACTTCAACTTATTCATTCACATTTCATGGTTTGTACTGAGTACTTTGAGAGCCATTGACATTACTGTTGGTTACTCTCACTCTTGTTAACGGTCTGCATCATTGACTGGTAATCAAGTGGTTTCTACCATGTTCGATTTCGACACATTCATTCACATGGATAGAATCGTACTGGTTCGAGAAGCAGAAATCAAGACCCTGGATCTAGTTTCTACGATCCAGGCTGCGAGGAATTTTGTTATCATCTGTATAATGGCCTATTCATAAATAGATGACTGCGACCATACTATGACTACACATGTCTATACTGTTGATGTATTCAAAATCATTCCTGTATCAGAACAGTTTAAATCAGTTTTCTAGTTAGTTTTGATCTGAGTATGGGAATGCCTACCTCAGCGATGATATGTTTACATATATATATTTTGCATTGAATGTTTTTACAGGTTCCGACTGGGGTGTCCACAGGATGATCCTTGAAATGATAAAGTACTGCACTCTTCATATATGACAGACTTCAGCTTCATCTATTCCAGACTTTGCACTTTAGGGGGCAATCTGTTGCACTGAAAATTGTCATCTTGACATTCTGCTATTTGTATGAGCTCATTATCACTCATACTTCCTCCTTTGCAAGTCTAACACATCAGTTCCTCATTTCAAGCCTTGAAAATAAGAGGAAAGTTCTTAAAAATCTCCTCAACTCTGGTATTGCACTTTCTCTTTATCTTGCCTGCGGTCCCGCACCTAATGTTCATGACTCCTGCGTACCTGAACGCATTTTCTCTGTGTTATGGGTGTGGACCCCTGTAAAATATTAAAAAGGTGCAAGTAAACTCAAAAAGCTCACTTTCAGTAAATTCTAGAAGCCTCTGGAAGGAATCTTGCGGTGGCAGAACCGCTCTTTTGAGGTTCATGTATCCCTTACCTTAAGGAGCTAACCCCTTGATGTGAGGAGCTTATCCCTTTGAAGGAGGATTCTATCCCTTCATAGTTGGAACTGAAACCTCCTCTTTTGCACTATAAAAAGAGGCATTGGGTAGCCTCAAGGGAAGTTCAAGCTTTAGAATTATTTGAGGTAAAGTGTTGTTGGGATTCAGACTCATTTAACTGAGATCTTGTGAGGAAAGATTACATACCTCTATCTGTCTCGGTTGGAAGAGTGCAAGGCTTGTCAGAGTAGAGGAGATTCCTGCTTTCGGACCCCGAGAAGGCCTGTTCAACATCAAGGCTAAGGTTGTAAGGTTTTCCTTCTTTCAAAGTTAATACAAATGAATTCATTTTTCTCAATAAGTTGTTAATTAACTGTTTATTTCATGGATTCCTTGATCACCATGATAGGCATGATTTATAATATTTACTATACAGGTGCTATTTAATGTTTGATTATTTGTGACTGCAGGTTTACAAAGATAACTCCTTCAAGTGTACGAAGGACAACAACTTCGAACAAGCATTGGATCTATGGTAAGACCTTGACACCTTTATATTATTCTTTTGTAAATCACATATGTTTAGAGAAAGATAGGTTTATTTGGCTGTTTGTTGCTAGATTATCTTTTGGTACTAGGGAGATCGGTCTTGTCCGCAAGATTGATTTATCCGCACAACAGGCACATCTTTTATCAGATGGAGAACAACCAAAATCAGAGATAGACATCAACATTGGAGTATCCCATTGTTTATCCAGCCGTAAACGCCCCTATGAAAGCTATTCTGTTACAAAACATCCCCACCTTCCATGGGCTGACCTCGGAAGATTCGGATGCTTTTTTATTTGAATTTGATGTCTTATGTAGGGGATATGACTACACCACTGACCCTCAAAAACTGAAACTATTTCCCTCTACTTTGAAGGGGATAGCATTACGTTGGTTTATGGGGCTCGGTGGAGGAACCATTAATAGTTGGGATCAGATGAAAAACTGTTTTCTTAACTAGTATCAAGACTACTGCTGGAATCGAGAACTAAAAGAAGAAATCTTCAATATGTCTGCAAAAGACAATGAGACATTAGAAAAATATGTTGAAAGATTTCAATACAATTTTCAAAGATCTCCATATACTACATTGTCTAAAGATATTTTAAAAGAAATAATGATTAAAGGAATGAAATAAGAATGGGTCGAAACACTTAATATAATGGGAAAAGGAAAAATCTATCAAGAATAATATGATGACATTATTGCATTGTGCATCAGGTGTTCTCTGGGTGGTACGCGAAGCAGGAAAACCAGACGGGATTCTCCTACAAGGAATTATAAACAGTCAGGTGGAAACGTGACCATAGCAGAATTCAGTAATCTTTTAGAAGATATTAAAACTGATATCTTAGTCACCCTCACAATGCAACTAGATGTCCTACAAGCCAAGCAGAAGCAAGCTTTAGCAGAACAAAACTTGGTTGTTTTTTTCCCACGCAGTCGGAAGAAGCACAGCCAGCGGGAGTGTCCATTAGACATGGGATAGACATGTGCTATTTGTACCAATGACCATGCCACTAACCATTGCCCTTCACTCCCATGGTTGAAATTGGTTTTTAAAGAGGCAGAAGAAGAAACAGAACTAGTGTATCTAATGAATTAACGTCGACAGTGGAAAGCATGACCAAGTATGCCACAAGACCCATCTCAGTGCTTTTCTCCTCCACAATTTAATCAACAGAACCCTGGAACAGCATGGCAGGGCCAATCACCTTTTTCTTTTTGGCCATCCCAATCATTTTCCATGCCTCCTTGGCCAACAAAATCCCCTTCAGGTAATATTTGGTCAAGTTGTTCTTTTTATTTCCCTTATTTGAAAAATAATCCATATCAGTCCTAGTGGCCTACCTCCACTTCTCAAAATACAAATTGGTCTCAAAACTGGTAGTGACCACTAGGAATGACCAGTTTACCTATGGGAATAGGGGCGTAGAATCAACCCACATTACCAGCCCCATACCAAGTCAAACACAATCCTCAGCCTATTATGCGTCCTCAACTACCAGCTCAACCCAATTCTAATCCCAATAACAGACCAGTTCAGCTAATACAGATCGTTGAAAACCCAAATCTCAAAATTGAACAGAAGCAATGCAATGAAATTAGGCTGAGATCAAGGCGTGTTATTTCACCTGAAAAAAGATACGGCCCTGCCACAACTTCAGTCTGAAATTCCAACAGTACCTAAACAATCAATTATGACAGAAACAGAGATAGAGTAGGGGAGGGACACAGTTGACCAAAAAGATCCTGAAAACCTTATTATTTCCTCCCCCCCATTCCCTGAGATATTAACACTACCTAAACCAATAGTCTCTTTAGATTTTGATCTCCTAGGGGAATTAAAAAATATTTGCATTAAAATTCCTCTCCTACAGGTTATACAAGACATTCCTATCTATGCCAAAAAAAATTAAAGAACTGTGCGGAAAAAAACATGTGAGGAAAGCAAAGACAATTGTTCATGTCGTGGGAGCACTGTCAGACTTACTCTTGGATAAAGAAACACCAGTAAAATATGAGGATCCAAGAAACCCCATAGTCATAGTACAGATCTCTGACCACTCCTTTTCAAACACATTAGTTGATTTGGGGGTGGCCATCAACATATTAACTACAAGTACCTGCAAGAAGTTAGGTATAACAACTTTGGAACCCACATCTACCTTGTTGGAACTTACTAACAGATATGTTATCAAACCAGACGGTATATTACAGGACATCCTAGTTTATGTGGACTCATGGGATTACCCGACATATTGTTTAGTTATTAACCCAAAAAGTAGGTTGGATGGACATCCCTTGATATTGGGACGACCTTGGTTAGCAACGGTCGATGCTTACATAGGCTGTCGAACAAGCAACATAACCATTGCTAGAGGAGATGCCATAAATAATATTGTCATATACCCCCCTGCCAAACCAAGTCTTCCCACTGTAAATATTCACAAACAGCCACATACATACTAGGAACAAAACATCCATTCACCGCTGGCAATAGTTGAAGCACTCGAATTTAAAGATCAAATAGAAGATGATGTAATCAATAACTTCATGAGCCAGCCATCTACTTCATAAAATTTAAAATGCCAAATGTTAAAAGCATCTCTTGATAATGAAGCACAGGAGGACCCCTTAGCAGGCATTGATGACCAACACATACCCACGACTGTTGTTTGCAATAGAATGCCAATTGAAATTGAGCCAGGAAAATTTTAATTATCAATGTCAGTCTGGATAGTAACCATCAGCAAAAGCTCATTAAAATTTTACAAAACTATAAGGGATCATTTGCTTGGGACTACCCAGACATGAAGGGTATAGATCCTCAACTATGCACACATCACATTTATACTGAAAAGGATGCTCGGCCTATTCGGCAGCCTTAGTGGAGGTTAAACCCGCATCTAAAAGACATTGTAAAATATGAATTACAAAATTTGTTATATGTAAACTTCATTTATCCTATTTTAGACAGCAAATGGGTCTCTCCTCTAGTAGTCATTCCTAAGAAGAATGGTAAGTGGCGAATCTGTGTGGATTACAGAGAGCTGAATAAGGAAACACAGAAATACCACTTCTCCCTCCCTTTTATTTATCAGGTCCTTGATACATTGGCAGGAAAGTGGTTCTTCTCTTTTCTTGATGGTTTCAATGGTTACAATCAAATCTAGATAGGCCCTGAAGACCAAGATAAAACGACCTTTACCTACCCCTGGGGTACATTCGCCTATAGTGTATTGTCATTCGGATTATGTAATGCCCCAACAACATTTCAAAGGGCCATACTCAGCATTTTTTCTAATTTAATAAATGAAGGGCTGGAGGTTTACATGGACGAATTTACTCCATATGGAGATGACTTTGATCAAGCACTACAAACACTAGAAAAAGTATTAGAATGATGTATTTCTACCAGATTGTGTTTGAGAAACGAAAAATGTCACATGATGATGACTGAAGGAGTAATCCTAGGACACTACATCTCTACAGTTGGAATATAGGTAGATCCGAAAAAAATAGAGGTAATTCTTTTATTAGCCACACCTTGTACTCAGACAGAGGTACGTAGTTTCCTTGGATATGCAGGGTACTACCGTAGCTTTATAAATAATTTCTCAAAATTGTTGCGCCCTTGTATACATTAACTGGAAATGTTGAATTCCATTGGTCTAAAAATTCTGACACTGCTTTTTCATATTTGAAGAAACTAGTCTCGACTGCACCAGTCTTACACGTCCCCAACTGGGAGCTGCCTTTTCATATTTCCTCATATGCATCCGACACAGAAAAGGGGTGGTTCTCAGTCAAGAAGTTGACAAGAAGCCCTACACTATTTACTATATCATCAAGAATCTCACTCTTGCCAAATTAAACTATACAGTGACCAAAAATGAGTTCTTGACTATCATTTATGCTATTAATAAATTTAGACATTATATAAATGGCTATCAAGTGTTCCTGTATATTGATCATTCCGCCATTAGATACTTAGCTAATAAACCTATTACAAATGGAAGAGTGACTCTTTGGTTGTTGCTTTTACAGGAGTTTGACATAACTATCAAGGACCGTCTAGGAAAAGAGAACGTAGTTGCAGATTTCATGTCTAGAGTTCCAAATTCAGATGACCCACTAGCAGTGGACGATAAGTTCCCTAATGAGAATTTTTTCGTTGTAGCAGTAAAAATGCCATGGTACGCAGATGTAGTGTATTATCTGGCAATAGGAAAGCTTCCAAGACACTTGACATCAAAGGAACGGAAGCTGATTGTTCAGCGCAGTGCTATATTCTCCTGGATTGGTGGATATGTTTTCCATACAGGAGCTGATATGCATATACGCAGATGCATCCGAGAAGATGAGATTTATGACTTATTAAGGGCCTATCATGATGAACCATGTGGTGGCCATTTTTCAGATCGCAGGACGGGGCGCAAATTATTACAAATGGGCTATTATTGGCCTACAATTTTTAAACATACCAAGAAATATGTCCAAGCCTGCGAAAGAATGGGCCACCCTAGCAAATCTGACGAAATGCCACTGCAGCCACAATTGGTAGTAGAACCTTTCGAATGGTGGGCACTGGACTTTGTTGGACCAGTCAACCCGCCATCGAATCAAAATACCTACATACTAGTTGCCACAGATTACGTGATGAAGTGGGTAGAAACAGTGGATTTATCGAGAGCTACAGAAGAAATTGTGATCAATTTTCTTTTTGAGATATTTGTGTGGTATGGCTTACCTCAGGAAGTGATAACTGATGGAGGGGCACAGTTTGTGGGAAATAAAATCACAGCCACTCTGAAGAACCACCATGTCACCAATAGATTCACCTCTCCCTACCACCCGCAAGCGAACGAGCAGGTTGAAAGCGGCAATAAATTCCTTGAGGTAATTTTCACTAAAATAGTCTCAACACATTGCCGAGATTTGGCTACTAGACTAGACTTCCAGAGGCCTTATGGACTTATCACACAACGTGGAAAAACACCACCGGATATTCTCCATACCATTTGGTATTTGGAAGGGAACTATTTTTTCCTATTGAATTTGAAATAAAGACTCTGAGAACAACCCAGGAAGTGGGGATGGATTTGATGGAGGCCCCAAGTTAGAATAATCTAGAAAATAAACAAATTGGATGAAGCACGGCTACTTGCTCTACAGCGCACTGCAATTATTCAACAACAACGAGCTAAGTGGCATGACAACCTCATCAAAAATAATACATTCCAGAAAGGAGATTGGGCACTCCTCTATGACTCCAGATTCTAAGACTTCCTGGGTAAGTTACAAACAAGATAGCTCGGGCCATATGAAATTAAAGAAGTGCACAGCAACAGTACCATTACCTTGACCACCATAGATGGATCTGGCTCTGCCTTTCGATTCAATGGGCATTGGGTGCGCTTCTATCATAAACCACTTACGAAAGAGTCTTTCTGCCAACAGGTGCATGACGACCCCACCATCCAAATTTTAGCTGCAAGGGATGATAGCCTGACAGCTTTAAGTTCATAATTTTTTTCTTTTCTCTTGTAAATATTGTATATATGTTTCCTGCAATTTATAGTTCTTCTCATTATTGTACATAAGACATCCATCTCTTTTTCATTATTTTGATGCTCATGGTTGCATTCTTTTTTATTTTTCTTTCTTTTGTGTGTTTTTCTATTCAACCCATTGAACAGTTGTTATTCAATCGAATGAACAGTTGTTGTTCAATTCGAATAAATGGCTATGCTTTTTTTAGTGTGTTTATTTCTGCTATTCAAAACTTTGAAAAGTTGTTGTTCAATCGATTTGAACAATTGTTGTTCAATAAAATTGAACACAATTCAAATGAACGGCTATTTTTTGTTGCGTAATATTTTGTTGTTCAATCCATTGAACAGTTGTTGTTTAATAGAATTGAACAGTTACTGTTCAATTCGAATTGAACGGATGTGTTTTTTTAGTGTGTTTATTTCTGTTGTTCAAACCTTTGAACAGCTCCTGTTCAATCAAATTGAACAGTTGTTGTTCAATCGAATTGAACAGTTGCCATTCAATTCAAATGAACGGTTGTTTTTTTTGCGTGATTTTACTTTTGTTGTTCAATTCATTGAACAGTTGTGTTCAATCAAATTGAACATCTGTTGTTCAATAGAATTGAATGGTTGATTTCTTTTATAGCATGTTTTTTGTCTTTTGATGATTACTTTTCGAATATCCACTCTTCCTTTACACATCCTCGCCATAAAAGCCATTTTAGGAAAAGGAATTGGCACCTGAAGAGGAGAAAATCATTGATATTACTAATATTATGATATTTTGAAATTTTGATGGAAATCCCTACTCTGGAAGCTGACATGGTTTATCTGTATAATGAAGGGTTGGATATCTCCCGTTCGGACATATTATTACACAATTAATTTATGTAGTCTTATGTTGGTATATCTTTCTACATTCCCAAGTAGTAATTCTCCTTGACATGAGGATATAAGAATAAGAGTACTAATTGTATTGGAATTATTTTTACATCTTACACCATCCCTAACTCTTAAGGAGTTAATGAGCCTCCCTCCATTTATAAATAAAAAGAAAAACATTATGTATATGTGAAAAATTTTAAGAGAGAATAAGGGGTCTCATCACGAGCGAACCTACCATGATCATAAGGGTTTAACAGGTGACATTCCCACAATGCCCAACACACCAGGGTAGTGACCTTCTCGATAGCTAAAACTGCTTGAAGGACAGGAGGTCTCATCATGAGCCGGCCTAATCAATCTATTACAATCCCCGTGAATGGCGCTATGACTGTTTGGCCACCACACCAGCACAGGAGGTCTTTCCATAAAACAAGCAAAATGTCTAATTTTCAAAAAGAAAATTATTATGTCTATGTGCAAAAAAAATTTAAGAGAGAATAGGGGGTCTCATCACGAGCCAACCTACCATGATCATAAGGGTTTAGGAGGTGAAATTCCCACAATGGCCAACACACCAGGGTAGTCACCTTCTCGATAGCTAAAACTTTTTAAAGGACAGGAGGTCTCATCACGATCCAGCCTGATCACTCTGTTACAATCCCCATGAATGGCACTATGACTATTTGGCCACCACACGAGCACAATGGTCTCTTTGTAAAACAAGCAAAATGTCTACTTTTAAATAGAAGATTCTGGCTCATTTTCGAGTTAAAATAGCAACCCTGTCAAGGCTATGAATGCCTGCTGGCAGCAGAGGTTGTGCTTGTGGTATCGAAGTATTTGTCTAACATAGCCAATTACTTTTATATGCCCTATTTCCTATTGATCCATTCCTGAAATAAATTCACTACTTGAATAAGTGTTATCACTACCTACCCGCATAATTAACTATGAGTGAATTATCTTTTCATGTTGAATTAAGGGATGATAGCATCAATCATAATCTATCACCTATCATGCTTCCAGCATGTTATGCCATCAAAATAGGACATCCTTTCATAATAATTGCTAATCCACTTTTCTCCCCCTTCTTCGGTCATTTCCACCTGATGTACAGTTGTGATGATTACCAACTTCTGAATTTTGCTTCGTCTGCATTCATGATTGTTACCATCTTTCCTCTTTTATTGAGCTTCAAGGCCATGAACGCCCTTATCTCGTACATTTGTGATGATTACCAACTTCTAACCTTCACTTCGTGCACATTCATGATTGTTACCATCTTTCCTCTTCTCTTGAGCTTTAAGGTCGTGGACGCCCTTCTCTCATTGGAGGGGGTACGAATATTCATAATAAATAAGCATGTGAATTAACCATGGGACTTCCTTCGAATATGCTGATTGGACTAAAGAATCATTGCATTTACTTCATGAATTTGCATTTTTATAATATATTTTTAAAAAAAGTCGCATGTATTGTTTATAATGTTTTAACCAACAAAGCCGAAATAAACACATACATAAGAAGAAACCAGTTCCGATAACACAGTAGCCATGGGTGGAAATTCTCTTTGCAATGAACCCACAATTTTTCAAGCCTCAGAATCAGCTCACACCGTTCTCCAGCAAGCTGGCTGGATTCTATATCTACACATACTACAAGGGTTTAATACAGAGATAGCAGTTGAATTATTTCAAAACCTGCGGAAAGGGCATACCATAGTCAAAGGAAGAATCATACCAGTCTCTGAAGAAATCATTGCTGAGGTCTCCAGACTTCCAATAGAAGGAGAAAGATGGACTGGAAAACATGTCCTTCTACAAGAAGCAATCTCAATGTACTAGGACCCAGGTGAGCCACTGCAACGAAAAGGGAAAGGTATTAATCATGTGTCCTTGCAGTAGCCTTGGCAAGAATTAGCAGTATTCATTCAAAGATATATCACATGTGACGGATGCCAAGATGTGGTAAAATCCCGTTAACTTAAACTATTAGATGTTCTTAAGCAAAAAATTTAAGTTAATTTTCCCTTTTTCCTAAATTCTGTATTGCATAATATTGTTGTTCAAATTAGAAGAGCTAAAAACCCCCAAGAATTTTTCAGTCACCATGGCTTGATTAAATTGATCATCATTCATGAGTTAAAAAAACATCAGATAACATGGGACAACTTTGTTAATCTTGCCCTGCCTGCCCCTGAAGAAAACCTTGATAGAGCAGAGATTGAACTCCCTAGAATAACCATACCCAAGAGAGAAAGAGGGAAGAGAACCCATGTTTCAACCACAAAACCAGGAAAATGGAGATGGTCTAAAAGGTTGTAACTATGGCAAAACACCTTTGTATTTCCATATGAGGCGGGACCATCCCATACACCACCTTTGAGCCCTAAAAATATGTCCTTACAAGACTACAAAGAAGAAATGGCTCAAGTACTAGAGAAAATGAGAACATCTCGTGAAATTGGAAGCCCATCTGAACAATCCGAGGAACAGAGGGACCTTTTGAACCAGTCTGATGCTGCTAGCAGCTCTGGCCATACTAAAATCCTACCTCCTCATGATGAATTATAGGCCTTGAGGGTTTTATCTCCCTTTTATAATGAATGGGTGAGTAAGGAAGACCAGACAGAGAGAATATCTAAATCTGGAAACCAGTCAGGGGACACTGTTCTATTAGAATAAGACACAAGTATTGAGATAGTTCCCCTGACGCCTGAAGAAAATATTATTCCACCCAGTCATGACATTAATGTTGAAATAACCTCTTGGACGCCTGAAGAAAACATCATTTCTGATAACCTTAGAACTGGCACAACTGTTCCTGAAACCAAAGCCACTGCTACTCCTTCTCCTGCCAAAACCCTGCTAAAAGAAAAATCAGCTAATATTAAGTTAAGGAAAATGAACCGAAAATGCAAGAAATTGAGAAAAACGTTAAAACAACTAAGGAAACGGTTGGAAGAAGTATACAAAGCTTGGAAGCCTGAGAAGGAATTGGCTACCATGGGAACCCAAATAGATTTTGCTACCCAAATGGTAGATACTGCTGAAATTTCTGTACGGGATTTAATATACAATGTTGAAGCCTATGTACAGACTGATTTAATAGACATTGCTAAAGTTCCTATACAAACTGATTTAATAGATAATGTTGAAGCCTCTGTACAAACGGATTTGATACACACTGTTGAAGTCTCTGTGCAGACTGATTTGATACTTACAGGAGATAAGGGGACTCAAACAGAGGTAACACCTGCTACACTCCCCTGGTAGAAAAAATTACCAATCAGAAGCTTCACAACAAATCAATTCAAGTTCAGCATGAATTGTCCCATTGTAAGAAGGAATTAGTACCCTTACAGAAACATCAGGCACTACTAAAGCGATTCAAATACCTTTCTGCAACTGAAGACGAAACCTTTGCCCAAATTAGGGAAGAAAGGGAAAAAGTGAAGAAGGCACAGGATCAATTGGAACAAGCTAAGAAGTAAACCAGTATGGTTTTCTCTCTTTACTCAGATGTATTGACTTGTAGGGCACCAGCCACTAATTATGCTTTATTCTTAATGGAAAGATATTTATTTTTGAAAATTAAAGCTGTCAGGGTAGGGAAGCCCACTACTTTTAAAACCATTGAAGAATTTTTCCAATGTTGTAATGATCAGGATGAGCAAGTCCAACATCTTTTGTGTGAATCGTATTTGCAAAATTTATTTCTAGAGGAGGATAGATACAATAACCCCAGTCCCTTCATACGGGACGTTCAGTTCCAAGCTTTTCTTTCCTTTTCCAAACGTCAGACTAGATGGGCTAAGGCTTACAATACCTTTCAGAAAAGAGAACATGGCCTAGATCTATGGGTCAAAGGGGAATCTACTAAACCCCTATACTTGTTTACTCAACATAAGAAATTTATGCAGTAGACAGGAGTGATAGCCAAATTGGGACCTATTCACAAGGATATTGTGAAAAATGGGCGGGCATACTTCTAGGACATTATCAACAGCCAAACAGAGATGGCTAGCCTCTACAAATAATGTCAAGAATAGAGAACCATTTGGGTATAGGAAATTTAAAGTTGTTGCCTCCCATTTCCTTCTGTATAACAACCTATTTTTGAACATGGGTCCTACATGGATAGGGTGCAAATACAGATGCCCCATCATATGGTACCCTCCTGAATACTATCATCGTGATTACGAGTTACCAAAAGGGCACACAAACTCATCATTTGCACAGATAAAACAGAAACATGGTTTTAGACTTTACAAGGAGGAAGTATATCCTGCATATTCTTTAACCCAGCTACACCTCAACCACTTGTTTGCACGAGGACCTTCAAAAAGGTAAGAAGGGGAGTATGTTGGGCCAAGGAGAAGGTACATTTTACCCCTATCTTTACCACGATTTTTCATTTACTTTTATATATTTTTCCTTCATCTTAGCAATAAAGTAAATGAAAATAATGCAAAAGTAAGGTAGAATGGATTATTAATAAAATTTGTGTTTAATTTTTGTTGTCTTTATTGATAGGGAAGCGAAACAGCCAAACCTCTGACCAGGATTCCCAAATGACAGTAGATAAGGAAAGCGAACGGAATCGTATCGGCTCCTATCAATCAGTGGAATATGTAGAGGCACGCCTACATTTGGAGTGTTCAGTTGACAGCCACGAAGTGGCAGGATCTCATGATGGGAAGAATTCGTTACTCTGTTTGAATTCGTCTTTAAGCTATAAAAGGTTGAAGGTGAAAGAGACAGGAGACAGTTCATGTATTATAATTTTCCTGTAATAAACATATTTGAACAGAATATTCAAGTTCGAGCTAATGTATTTCTCTACTGATTAAGGAAGAAATTGGTGTTTTTAATATAAACAATTTCTGAGTATTTCTTAGCAGAAGGCTTCTAGAGGCTTTGGGCCCAACCCTGGGGTTTCTCCTGTTATTCTGTGCTATACGTTTATTTACAAAACTTTCATTTCCAGTTATCCTTTGTGTTTCATAACATTATCATTAATTGGTTAATCGCAAGCATGAGATGTTATAACTTCATGTTCACTAGATTAGATTTATCATTCATGTTCTCTTATCAGGACTTGATACTTTTACATTAGTTAGACTAGTTTTACCACGGTTGTTGTTCAATTCTGCATATAGTTAGTTCTTGAATATTTTCATCATAATTGTGAATGTTTGGTTTGATATTTAATTTTGAATGATGATATTAGTAGATTAATAGATAATTCCATTGCAAAATCTAGAATGATTGATTGTTGTTCAATTTATTAGGATTGATGTTCAGTTCATTAAGGTAGTTGTTCAATTCATCAAAGTGTGTTGTTCAATTGCAATCTATTCTTTTCATTCTTGAGTATTTATTTCTACATAATCTTACAACAGAATCAGCTCCTTTGATTGGTCTGAAGTATTTCATAGTTCACTTTTAATTTGGTTTGACTGAACTTTGAGAATTAGACAATCTTTCTTACAACGATATAGAGTAGTTAACCTCTGATGTCACTTGCATATATTTTGCTTACACTCTTGAAATAACAATACTTTCCCTCGGTTGATAATTAATGTAAAGCATTAAGGTTACCTTTAAAACAATCACTTTTTTTACCCAATAGTTGTTGTAGAGACTATTCACTCACTCAATCTTGTACATTTAGCATTGCCATTTTTAGTTACCAGTGCAGATTATGCACATGATTTTATAGCATAGGAGGTTCTCTTAAGGTATCATTACCTTAATCTATGGTGTCAACAAATGAATGACAATATAAGGCTCTGACACAAATTTTCTATGTTTATAAGGTGATACTTAGAATACGCCCATGGCTTTATGGAAATTGAAACATCGATTTTTTATAAGTATACACCTGAAGGTGTCCATGACTTCAGAGGAGCCATGAATGTAGCATGTGCAAGTTTTTTTATTAGGCTCATAGTATGCACAGATTGGCTGGAGAGCAACTACCCGGAGAGTAACCGCACCTGTACAAAGGGTATTCATTAATATGAGTTGTTTTGAATGCCCGTGTGCCCTTCCTTTCAAAAAAAATGAAAGGTGACCGACTGGCGCTTGCCTTTGTAGACACCATTACCTAAAAGAGTGCATCATGTACAATATGGGATTTTTTCCCAATGGACCCAATTGTTTATTCACCCACGTCAGGCGATACGGTTCTCCACCTCGATGGTCGATTCGATTGATTTCCACCTCCAAGCTACCCACCAACTCCTATCACCCCAATCTCAACCTACACCATAATTACATGAACCTCCAACATTATCATATGTCAGGAAACAATTTTAGAATGCATCATTCCCACCATTTGAGCCACATATTCAAAATGCACCATTCCCGCCCATCGAGCCACACTTTCAGAATTAACCCCTTGCGTGACAATATGCATGTTTCCCTTCCTTTGGGTCACAGTCTTAGAATGAACAATCTGTAGAAAAAATTTCACTAGTCCCACCCAATTTTCAAGTCATCCATCGCATAAATATCCCTGCACACACCCAAACATTCTATCCATTCAAACTGCTTGAGCCTCCGGGGAAAGTCAAACATAAAATTCGACTGTATACCAAAATAAATTGTTGGGAAATAAATGAGCATGATATATTCATGGTTGTTTTTAAACTCTCACAAAAGGTACATGCCACGAATGTCAAAGGCGAGGGTTTGTGGGGTGCAGAGGTTCCACCTTCAATTCCTATAAAGTGCAAATGTAAATGTTGGCCACCTAAATTTTCATTATATTGTATTAATTTATTGCCATGATAGGCATCAAAAATTCATGTGGAGAAGTCAAACTATACTAAAGGCATTTGTCACGACCATATGGTAGGTGGAATGCATTCGTCAGGGAAGACATGTCCTACGAATCCCTAAGGCAACTATCGACATATATATATAAATATATATATATAAAAACTTTAGCTAATAACTTTAATAAATTATAAAAAAATTTATAAAATAATTATAATTTAACTTTATTATTATAAGGTCATATTATGATATTTTTTTATAAAGTTACTTATAAATATACATGTGTGTGTGTGTGTGTGTGTGTGTGTGTTAAACTCAGCCATAGAATAGGCAGGAATAGCCAACATAGGGAAAGATAAGTGTGAGTTGTATTATTATTCACAAAGATGCATATATATAATACGTTGGAGTGACGCTTGGTTTCACATTCCAAGTGGTCTCTTGGACTCCTTTTGACTCTTCGCCTTCCACACCAACCCGTAGAGGATTAGGTGTCCAACAGTTCCCCCCTTAATTCGAAGGGGTATGTGTGAATCGAAGAAGAGAGTTGTTATACAAATCTGCAAAGTATGCATGGCAACACTAGGTTGAATGAGCTCTCTGAAATGTTGGCATAAAGAGGTAGTTTAAGGATGACCACAAACACTAGAACGCTTAGTGCAGTTCCCGAAACTCTTCCAAATCTAGCAATAAGGCGAGGTCTTTTGCTAGAGGAAGTGCTCCTCATATTTTGAAGAGGGAGACCTTCAACCTGGAAGAGGGAGGTCTACAACCTGCGATGGTTTAAGGATTACCACCAACTCTGGAATGCTTGATGCATTTCCTGGAACTCTACCAACACTTGCAAGGAGTTGAAGTCTTCTGCTAGAGGAAGTGTCTTGAATTCTTTGAAGAGGAATAATATCAACCTCGCATAGATGGTTTAAGGTTGACCACCAACCAAGGCATGCTCATGGGCATTTATGTCTTTGGCTACAACTCTAAATATGGAATGGCAGGTTGTGGCTCAGGCTCGCTTGATGTGGCTTTGAAGCTTGTAGATGACCATCATTTCCCCCCCTGTCAGATACAGGGTGAGATGATGGCGAAAATTCAACTGCAAGACTTTTTAATATTCTATAAGTTGTCATATGACTTAAACATCTTCTTGGTTATTGTTGATCATTGCCAAGAATTGATCCATCCAAGATGAATCTTTGTTCTTACAGTAGGATTATTTCTGAAGCATCTGTGTGAAGAATGAGTGTGTTGACCACAATGCTTGCATGGGTGAAGATCGAAACATTGATCTTTCATATGGCCAACTTGGTCACAGTGTTGGAATTTATCAATATGTTGTGGTTGTTGTAGAAGACGAGAAGAATCTCGAATAGTTGAAGGTGAGCCATCATGAGGAAATTTGGCACTCTAAAATTGAATGGGCTTGGAATAGTTCGGAATATTAAAGGACACCTCCTTGTCATATCAAAGACTTGTTATGTGCTTGTTATGGACAAGCTCTTCCAAAGGCTTGATGATGGGCTTGGGAAGTGCAGGCTTAATTTCTGCATATTTCTGCAAATCTTCTCCTTCATTGGTTACATTATTGATGTGCTGAACAGATCCAGAATGATGAATCCAATGCTGTAATTATTTGTATTGTAGTTGTGTCTCAAGCTGCAAAAATCAATTTTTTCTAGTGCATTTTGTAGACATATTTGAATAGCATAAAGGGTGTCTTTGTTTATTTTATTTGTACTTTTAGTGGTAGACGCCATTAGAGTTCTCAATAACTCTAATAAATTATCAATATTAGCCATTTTATCAACCACTCAAGTTCAGCAAAAGAGATTCAAAATCTTGGATGCTTCATTATCAATGATTCTCACCAAGGTGGTAAAACAATGATGAGAAAATGCTCTTGAGCTTGATATATTGCCTCACAATAAAGACCAAGGGAAATTTCAAAAACCAAGCTTTATGTGGCCAAAATATGAATAAATCTATGGTTTCACTACTATTCTGAAAATGGTGACCAATTTTCAACATTTACCTTCACATTTCCAATATCTTTCATATACTCACAGTTCTATACACACCACAAATCTTGCTCATATTTTCATAATGGAAAAACATAGAGAAAAAACTTCAATTAACTATATTAAATAATGATTGGAGTAGACTTAAAGAGGATAAAAAATCGGTTGCACTCACAACAACTCTTCAAAATGTAACATTTTTGAGAACCTTCGGCCTCCAATAATCTCTCCAAGTCTCTCTTTTTGGTAGAAAATTGTCGATCACCGTGTTTGACCCATATGGGTTGACATTGCTTCAGCAGGTCTGCTCTATATAATGAAATGCAAGGTTGTCAAATATGAGTTTGTGAAGCTTATTGAAGCAACTTATGTGGGTTTACTTTTTCTCTTCTCACACAGGAAAAGAACATATTATGGGCCTTGTAACAAGCAACGCGGCTAACTGCTACTACTCCCTTGTGTATTTTATCGGAGTCTCATTCCCTCCCATCTGCTGGCATTCAGAAAAAACAAATACTATGACTGTAATCTATGTGATGAAGATTAATGTATGTGGATGGGAGGCTGCATATGGAGGGATGGAGGTGACGGCGTAGGGAGGTTGATGCAGGTGTGATGTGGAGAGTAGGTAGGACAGTAGAGAAGGAAAAGTATTGGAGGAAGCAGTCGATGTAATGGAGGAAGGCAGCACATAGTGGGAGTCATAGACAGAGGGAGCAGAGACCAATATTAGCGCAGAGTGGTGGCGCGGAGGAAGGAGTGGTTAAGAGACTGTGTGAGGGAGAGAGCAGTGTCACTGCTTCTCTTATTCTTCTTGCAAGCAATGGCTACCTAAATGATTCAGTGATTCAATCATACGATGTCTATAAAGTTGAAGGTGGGTCACTTCAACCTGTCTGGAAAACTACAAGGAGAAATTTCATGCAGCGTACCCCTTGATCTTGTTCCTTGTTGGAGAATGGAGATTCCATTTCATCACAATATTTAACTAATGGGAATAGAAATCCATTGGGTAAAACAGTTTATCCAGGTCTTCTTAGTCATAAAATTCAATACATCAGGAAGAACCTCTCCCATACACGGTGCCCTACATTAGATAAAAAAATATCAAAGAAGTTCTTGAAAAAAGTTGGATTACCATCGTAAAAGACGAGGACATTGTCTTCAATAGTTGTTGAACATAAATTATGGATATTGAGGAGTGCCAAGAAGTGAACAACCGCAGGGTGGGTCAAGGCCAAGGGTATTCAACAAGAATGGATCTCCACAGGGCTTAGTCGGCAGTCAGGAAAGGACTAAAATTATCTTCATCGGTGGTCTTCCCCCAACCCTATCGAAGGAATATTTCAGGCAGTATTTCCAGCAGTTTGGTAACATAAATGATGTTGTGATTATGTATGATAATGGGACACAAAGGCCGCAGGGTTTCAGTTTTATCACATACTATTCTGAAGAGGGCGGAGTGGGAGCGAGCCACGGAGGGAGCCAGAATAGAATTTCTGAACAGCCAGTAAATTAATGTTGGGAAATGGACAGTGAGCATAAATGACATAACTAAAATGTGCAGAGAGGCCAATGAACAAATGGCTCGGATACCATGTTAAACTTAGCCATAGAATATGTAGGAATAGACAACATAGGGAAAGATAAACGTGAGTTGTATTATTATTCACAAATATGCATATATATAATACATTGGAGTGACCCTTGGTTTCACTTTCCAAGTGGTCTCTTGGACTCCTTTTGACTCTTGTACTTCCACACCAACCCTTAGAGGATTAGGTGTCCAACATATATATATATATATATATATATATATTGAAAAAGGTGAATGGATAAACTCGTGCCAAGAAAGCTACTAATGACAAATTACATGTGCCAGAAATGACTTTTGCAAACTAAGGAAATTGCTAGCAACAAGCTTTGAGGACAAATCTTTTCGAAGAAAGGGGCAATGTTATGAATAAAATATAGATATAAATAATAATAACACATCATAAATAATAATTAGTTAGTGATTAGTTAGTGAAGAGGTATGTCCCTAAGGACATGACTGTTCATAAAGGGACACCTGCCTAAGTATATAAGTAGACCCTCATTGTAGCTTTCATATCCTTGTACATTCATCTCATTAATAACAATATAACTACGATACATGGTGTATTTTAAATTTTAAACTAACAACAACTCTAAGTTGTGTTGCTTTAAGGGCACTCTGATACCACTTTGTAACATACCCCCTCCACCACCTATAGTTCATATTAGGTACAAATAAGGTAGTTACTATGCCGACCCAACCTCCAAAGTATTTTTATGGAAATGGGGTCTAAATTTTTTGGTATTGTTCAAAATTTTCAAAACCAAAAATAAATCTCGCCATTGTGTTTGTCTCATTGAGACCTTTCAGACGATACAAGATTTTCTCAATACGATTCTCAAATCAAAAGTTATGGCCAACTAAATATCATCTTATCAACCTCTATCACCCACATGGACCCCACGTGGTGCCACATGGATGCCTAATCAATTCCATGCAACCTTCCTAGGGTTTGTGTCTTTCTGTTAGTAGTTGTTGACTCCATCATTCCACTTCACCACTCACAGAACCCACCTTTTGTGTTACACACACCAAGTGGTGCAACCCCCAAATTACCGAGCCCACAATGCCATGTAACCCTAGGATTTAAATCTTAGAAGTTTCCTTTGGAGCCCCACTTAAAATTTTAGGCAACCCCCTCTTTGAACTCATCGAGGTGATGTCAACATTATTTTCCTTCTGGGTGACATCATGCTAATGTCTCCCACATAAGACACCAGGATGACAACATGTTGATGTCACACCCTCCATTTGGACTCCTTTGGCGTCACCATGTGTCACTCATTTTTAGCTCATTTTTACATGCCAAATGGCCAAATCTAGGTGCCACGAGGGCACCATGTCACCTGATCCTTCCACGTCATATGTCTCATATCCTAGGTCAAACTGAGGACTCTAAACCCCTTTCAATTCACATTTTTCAAACTATAAAATAAATTTTGGTTCCTTCTTCCTTGTTATGTAGAGCATTAATCAACCGACCTCACCGAGCCACGTCATCTCAGGGATTAAATCCTGCGATTTCCAAATGGAGCCTCCCTTTGAAACCTTTGGGGATATCAAACAATGATAACATGCTCATGAATTTGATGGCCCGGATATCCTCCACCTCGACACATGGTCATATCACATGTCCTTATGAGCGTATGAGATTCAAGGCCAAATTCCTCTAGAGTCTCGGGTTTCTAGCCCCGTGCATTAACAATTTATAGTATAATTTTTATATAACATAGCCTTCGTCCAACGCCTTTGGACCCATAACATATGTGGATATGTATATGGCTCTGTCAAGCTATCCCTTCTAGGCTTTTTAGAGACCTAGTCAGGCACTCCATATCTATATGCATATATGTGTGAGTGTGCATATGCTATATATACACCTATCACACATCGGTCTGGAAATACATACATATAGTTTTTTTTATATGGCGAACATAACTACCCCTCCTGAATTTGTAATTCTTGCCAAGGCCTAATGGAAAAAAAAAATAGTATATACTTTTGATTTTTATTAATAGAGATGTATTTCTCTATACTTAGTCCACTTTTACTAGAACACATGCTCAGACTAGACACGGGAATAAACTCATTCCTGAGAGAATTGTTCAGGGAATCAGCCTCTCAATTTCACACGGGAAAAAGGGAATCCCTTATTTTTAATTTAAGCAATTTTATCCACACATTAAGCACAAAAATTATATCCACCTACAATATAATGAAAACTTCATGTATTTAACTTACATATGCATGACATAAATTCATTAAAACCATAGGACATTCAATCATTTCATGCACCAACATCCTACAACCATGCAACATTTTTCAGAGTTGTACCTTAAATTCCACAAGGCCCAACCTTAAACAAACTATAGCATATATGACTTGCATTAATCACCTCGGAGCTAGATCCAAAATCTAAGATGAATTTTCCTTAAGTAGATTCAACAGAAGGTCTTACTCAACTCAAAGAGGATAGGAATCACTTATATGTTTAGGTGTTTTATCAGCTAGGCAAGCACATCAAAAATTCATAATATTGGGTGGTTTATCAGCTATGGAAATCACTCTAAGAGTGGTTTATCATCCAAACAACAAGCACCCTAGGTGGTTTATCAGCTGTCTCTCAGAAAACACCCTTCTGCATGTGGTTTATCAACCCTTTAGTAAGCACCCTGAGTGGTTTTTCAACCAATTCTTGGAAAGAACTCATTCCCATTTCCTCATAATTTTATTTAGCACCTCCAAGCCTAGGCATACTCAGTCCACAGTTTCACTTCTTAGGAAATTTCATCCCCTCAACCTCGCAGATATTTCCAGTGCTCCTCATGTGCTCTACCAAGAGAAAACCAACCCCAATATTTTTTTGCAAATTCCTTTTTATCATTTCTCATAGGTGCCCCTTTGTGATCATCTTGGACTCTTCATGCTCCTCATTCTTGATAATTCCCATAAGTCTAGAAATGTTTCCAACTAACACCACACAAGTCCATTTTCATCTTCCCTCTTAGATCATGGATATATGTTCCCACTCTTCAGGCCAATACATAAAAAAATTTATTCATTTATAATTTAGAATATCGTTACATTACAAAATTAGGGGGGTGAACATGCCACGAGTGTTACAACGTTTACCCATGCTTATGGAAAGCAAATTAGGAGACTCCATATTATTGGTATGTTACCTCATATACGTGTTATCAGAATACTAGCAACTCCAAATAATTTATTCGTTGATTCTATTGAATATTTGGTTGACTTGTCTCTGCTAGAGTTGATAGAATCTATTGAATTACCTCATTTATTTTACCCCCCTAATGAGGAAGGTGAAGGGTCACAAGGCAATGAAAACCCTAAAAGTGAAGAAGAACATAGCATGTCATATAGCGAGGAACATATATATAATAGGATAGTCGATAATAAATTCCCATGGATGGCTCAAGGGACCTTGAATCTTCAAGATATTCTACATGACTTGCCTTAACATCTTGAAAACTTCTTCTGAATTTTGATCCAAATAAATATACCACTTTGGAAGACCACATTCAATAAATTTACTAGGCCTTGAGACTAATGAATGTTCAACATGAAGATGTGGCATGTAGATTGTTCCCTTTTACTTTTGAGAATAAAGTTGCAACTTGGTATTATAATATTCCTACAAGCTCAAACAAAAATTGGGATCAATTCTAAAGGGTGTTTATGACCAAGTTTGGAGAGGATAAAATGCCTGCTACATTATTGTGAGAGTTGGTTTCCTTGAAAATGGATAAAAAAAATGAAAAGTTAAGGATTTTAACCAATGCTTCACAACAATCATAAACATGTTTCTTCTCAAAAATACTCCTCATGATGCAGTAACAATAGAATATTATACATCATCCCTTCACTCTTCTATACCAATCTTTGTTAAAACGGAAAATAAGGCCATGTTGGCTAAAATTTTTATTGAAGCATTAGAATTTGAAAAGGAAATGATCTTTATTGGTGTTCATCACAATCGAGAAGAATCAAAATCTAGCGGGAAGAAGACTCAATCAACCACAAGTAAACCCGCTAAGAAGGAAACCAATGAACTAGAAAGTGGCTAAGAAGTTAACTATTGAGGTTGTGGACTTGAAGAAAATTTTCAGAGATGCTTCTTCAAGTAATTGATATTCTAAGCCTTTTTACAAATGTACTAATAATCCTATAGCCAAATCTTCTCAATGCCAAAGAATCACGAATGGACAATTTTTGCACATATCATCAAGCTAGTCATTCAGAGAAGACATGTTCCAATAGATTAAATCCATGGTTATCATAATCAATTAGTTGTTGGAGAAATAATAAATTGAATATCAATCATAACAATCATTAGAAGAATAATCCCCTCCAACTGCTGATGATTCCATTGTGGGGTCAACTATGTTGTTATGGGATGTGGTGTTTGATAGAGAAACACAAACAGTAGGATAAGTTTCGATTGGAGAGACTCAACTAGCTAAAGCTTCTAAGTCTTATAACTTACGGTGTAAAGTACCACTAGTTGAATCTAGTCTGTAGGAGAAAGGTATAGTGTTGCTTAGGAAAATACTCCCTCCACGGACTAGAAATCAAAACTGAACTCCTCCAACCAAGTGTACTCCACCAACAAAGGATACAACAATGAATATTAGAAAATATGCAAAAGCACCTAAAGCAACTACTAATTCTACTCCAACTAAAACCAATGTGAACTAAGGACAAAATTGAAGGTAATATGATGGAGTATAATGTAATTGATGATATGAAGAAAACATGAGTGAATTTCACTCTATGTGATTTAAGTCATCTTCCACAACAAAGAGAGTCGTTGCTTAGAACATTAATTCACCTGCCACATAAATCAATTCCACTTCCACATCAACTAAATATGGTAATAAATTATTGGTTTCCCAAGAAAACCAACATACACTAATAAGGATGTAATTAATGTTTCTAGTATCAGAGCACACTCTAGATCTCAGACACTGCCTTTCTTGCTTATGATTGATATTTTCAATCATAATTTACATAATTGTTTAGTATACTCTACTACTTCAACAAATGTTATGCCTCTATTAGTTTGCAAGAAATAAACACAACTCTAGAGAAAATTAATGTTGATATTATACAATTGGATCAAATTGAAGTGCAAGTTGTTGGTGAGCTTCACGATGTGCTTATTTTATTGTCATCTGATTCAATAATTCACCAAGCCCTTGATATCGTGGTGGTCGATATACGTAAAGCTTATGGTCTATTGTTAAGCAAAGACTAGTCTAAGAAGCTAAAGGTTTATTTTTCAACTGATTGGTCCCACTTGTGGCTCCCTTACAAAGATAAGAATAATCAGATTAGGGTGGATAATAAACCACATATGAAGTATATTGTCACCGAGTTGGAAGGACCAAACGAGCCTATAAGTTGCACTCATAAAATTGTGAGAAATTTTTTCTTGGAACCATATATTGGTTTCTATATGGCCCAACCATCACCAGTACCATCATATAAATAGTCAAAACTCCTTCATTGTACTCCAACTAGTGCTAATGGACATTGTACAATAGATGTAAATAGCCATAGTGTAAATAATGATACTCTTGTAAATAATTGTTGAGTCTCAAAGTTGTCTTCCATATTCATCCATATTTCCATCATTCCATAACCATTTAGCCCTCATTTCATGACTATTCAGCCTAAAACCCTACATTAATTAATCATCTTCATGATCATATGGGTTAGAATAATTTTTTTCCAAATTTATTTATTTTATGTATTTTTAAATGAATTTATGATTAAAAACTAGGAAATTAACATGGTTTCATATATCTATATATGTGTTATGAGTTTTGCGACATATGTATGCTTATTTGGAGGTTTTGGAAGGGTCTTACTTGTGGCCTCCCAAACAGAAATTCGAATTTCAACTCAAGAGGTGGACCATATTCCAAGGAGATCTTGATGTGTCATGAGATTTGTATCTAGTATTTAGGGATAAGCTGAGACAAGTATGGATCTAGTATATATTTAAGGGATTTACATTTATTGAGAAGATATCCCTAATTTATGTATAAATAGGAGGAGCATCCTTCAAAGGAAGCTAATAAGTTGTCAATTATTCATTAGCATCAAATTTATGATTGTTCATTCAGCATGACTAATATCATTTTCTCCAAATCATGAGTTATGAGTGTTGTTTGATTCCTAAGATGTGACAGTTGTGTTAGTGTCATTATCTTCATCCCTCCGTCAGTGATCAAAATTCTCTTGTTGCATTGCATATTAGGTGTCTCACTTAGTCAGCTGCATTCCATTAGTAGCATGGATCATCTGACGGTAGTGGCTTGTTGTTCATTTTTCCCTCGTGTCCTTTACCTGCTGGCCCATTTCCTTTCATCAATATCATCTGCACTCACTTTTTGTCCTTAAAGTTCTAAGAGTCATTTTTTAGGTTTTTAGTGTCATTAGGTCTAGGGTTTCATCATAAAGGTCTTCAAAATGTCCAATAATGGTCAGCAGGCGCATGAAGAGGTTGAATAAAGTTCCAATACTAAATAAGTTTCATCATCTTATGCTTAGAAATGTATTTTTCCTCAAAACTCTGTTTTGAGAAAAAATAGAGTATTTTATCTTTTTATGTATAAATCTGATGTAATTTCAAGTTTTCTCATGTGTAAATAAATTCATTGGCAACCCTGGTCACCTTGTCAAACTTCAGCAACCCTGCAAGGCAAACAAAAAGAAAGTAATTCAGTTAATCAGAGGCAAAATGAAGCAAACTACCTAAAACAGAGTTTTAAAAAAAAAAGTGTCAAAGGTAACATTACAAAAGTTGGTTTTTGGAGTGGAAAATTAAAGACTTTGGTATATAAGTCATTTTCATGTTTCAAAGAGCTCATTTGCATTCAAAAGAGAAAGAATGAACAAGAGAAAGGCATGTTGGAGATAAGGAGAAAGTTTGAATGAAAACTGGGCAAATTTCAAGGGCACAGCGCATTGGCTGAAAGGCGCGGCACATACAACTGGCGCGAAGCATAAAGAAATCAGGCGCGACGCATTGGAGGATTTTGCTCATTTTTTACTCAGTAACTCTGTTTTTCGCCTAGTTTTTGACAGTTTGACTTTCTTAATTCTAAATGTCAAACTCATTATGTAATTTGATGTAATTTTGTTAAATTTTCACTCATAGAAGTAGATTCATCCATCAAAAGGTGAATTGCAACTGAATGAATCAGTTTCCTAGTTTATAGAGGCAAGTTGTTCCACTGCCTACTTTCTAGTTCTCAGTTTAGATTTTGTTGGAGCAGCTCCTAAACTCATGAGCTCGACCTCTAGAAGCTAGGATGAGTGGTTGTTTATCTATATCTTGTATTTTTTCAGTCATTAGCATGGTTGGATTTTTGGGAATGCTTTGAATATCATTATACATTCATCTCTGCATTTTGGCAAAGGAATAGACCAGGGTTTGCAGCACTCTATGGGATTCATGTGGCATTTTGCTTTGATAGTGTGTTTCTCTCTGTAAATGTAAGTCTATTGATGCTTTATGTATACCACTTTCTCTCTTATTTCTTCTTAACTTAAACAAACAAGGATAAAGGTAGAATTCATTAAAATTTGCAGTGCTCTACGTAGGGTTTGTTTAATTTTCTATGTTTTCAGCTGTTTGAAGAGGATTCCTGAAGGTTTCTTGCCCTCTTCAACACCTCACATGTCTAAGCTCTCCATTTCATTCAAAATTAAAGTGTCAAATCAATTGCCTACCTTGCCCCATTCAAATCTCTGCAAAACTGAGCCTCATTCCCCAAACCCAAAATCTGCATTTCCATTTGATCCAACAAAACACCCTTAAAATCAATCAAACTCTTTTACAGATATACCTAGCCTAAAATCAGTCTTCATTCAAATCATCTCAAGCCTCATTGATCATTTTTTGCTGAGATTGACAAGGAGAGAGCCCTCTCCCGATCTGGTAGGGCTAGCTACCAGGTTAAGCGTGGTTTGATGTTACCCTAGATTCTGCCTTTCTCGGCCTGAGGTAGATTTATGCCATAACAATTTGTTCATGTGTGTTCATTGAGGAATGGACAGATCCCCATCAACCACAATTCGCGTACATCTGTAACATAGTTTGATTTCTGTTGTTTCCTTTCATGCAAGTGTGCTTTACTTTCTGAAAGTGTGATTTCATTTCCTAGATTCAATTTGATTGTCATTAAACTGCTTGCTTACTAGCTATCTTATTTTGCTTGCTTAACAATTAAATCACTAGTTGCTATTTACTACTTTCTAGATTAATTTACTACTTTCTAGATTATCATAGTTTGCTTCTAATATATTTCCACTTTAGTTATCATTAAATGTCTTGCTTACTAGTTCTCATTGTTTGTTTACTTGATAACTAAATCAATAGTTGTTATAAGTTTACCCGCTTTCTAGATTATCATAGTTTGCTTCTTATAGTTGTTCAAATATTAGTTTATAAGTTTTTAGAAATACCATGGCATTCATTCATTCCACCCTTAGTATCTAACTTCCACCCTTAGAATTTAATTCAATTTTATCGCATGTAATTTCTTTTGTAGTTTTCTTTAGTTATATTTGTAATATGGATTTCCCTTCATTCTTTCCATCCTAAAATAACTTTCTACAACAGTGTCATCTGAGGTCCCATATATTTTGGTTTTCTTCTAAGTTTACAAAACTCCTGGGTTGACATAATTAAATGACAAGGGATTTAACTTACCATTAAATCACTCTAGTTTTTTGGTGTTGTTGTTAGGGAAGCAAACTTAGATGTAACTAAGTTAGGATGATTGTTTAGGAAGCATTTTTCATTTAGGGTTATTTTTATTTAGGGTTAACTACATTTAGGCATTTTCAATTAAGTTTATTTTGCATTTTCATATAGAAAACATAGAAATAAAACAAAACATCCACAAATCAAAAACCCCCATTCACTAAAAAATAAAACATAATAAAAGTCCAATTGCAAAAACAAGATCTAAAGAGTTTTGTGTTGTGACAGTTGAAGAAGATCAAAAACTTAAAGATCACATTCAAATTTGGTCTCAACTAGTCATTAGGCTAAAAATTTTAGCATCAAATCTTCATAATCATGTCCAAAAATTCACTAGGGTTTATTTTTCAAACTTGGATGTGAATTTACTCATGATTTTGTTACGCAGATGGATGCATTGGAAATTCTCTTATACTTAAGAGAATGTTCCATTTCTTTAGTAGGATAGGACTAACAAATAAAAACGAGTTTTTGTTATTTTTAGGATAAATTTACAATTTTGTGGTGCAATAAGAGCTGCCCATTTATTAACCATTGGCAAGAAAATTTGCAATAAAACAAACAATTGTGAACAAGGAGCACAAGAAAAGATTAAAGAGAAATAATTTCAGGTATGAGATCGACTCTTTCCATTTTATTTTCTGCATTCAAATTAAAAATAAATAAATAAATAAATATTGATTAATGAAAATCTTGAGTATGCTCTCCTCCTATGCTTTTTGTGATGTGGAGGATCCAAAAAAAAAAAATTGTTAGTATTATATATATATATATATATATATATATATATATATATTGGATAAAACTTGTATCTAGCTACAGAATTCATGCAATTTTGTAGCTAACTTCTGTTTTCATCATATCATTTGATTTTATTTTATTTTTCTTTTTTTCATCATTTTAAATAAATTTGAAAATAAATAAATAAATTTAACAAAACATAATTTTTTTTATTTAAACAAATTTGAAATTATATATATATATATATATGAATTTTATTTTATTTTGATTTAAAAAAATAAAAAATCCTGGACATCCAAACTTCAAAGGAACCCCTGATCTTAACAACATACAACTTGGTATGGTAAAGTAAGATGAATCTAGCGGCTCTGAAAGTTCAATGCAGTTAGATAGATCTGATTCTTAGGAAGATTGGAACTGATAGCGAAGACTTTGAGTGCTCTTGGTTGGTGGTGCAAGCCCTTGAACGGGCCAACGAGAGACAACTTAAACGATTATATGTTCTCATTCTACTTTTTTTTCACTCACTTCTAAATTAGAAGAAGTCCAAATGAACGATGGCAGAAAAGTGAATGTGGTCGATACGCCACGTCTCTTTGACCCTACTGTCAATCCAAACTTTCTTCGCAAAGAAATTTTCAAAAGTATTGACCTTACACAGAATGGTCTCCATAGAATTCCCTTTGTATTGTCTATTAAAAATCAATTTATTGAAGAAGAAGCAACTGCCTTAGAGAGCTTGCAAATGTTGTTTGGTGATAAAATTCTCAATTACATGGTTGTTATTTTTACTAACGGTGATGAGTTGGAAGTAATTATTTTTACTAACGGTGATGAGTTGGAAGTAATTAAGGGCTGGGAAAAACCATAGTGATCAAACCTATTGATAGACCAATCCATAGCTCCATATCTAATTGATTCACCAGCAATTGATTCTGTTGTCGGAGTAGAAGCCAAAGGAAATGCGTAGCTATTTTGACCCAGCATTTTAAAACCCATTTTGTGACCAAATGGAAGTGAATCTCAGAAAAATAAAACATGGGTTTTTCTCTGAATAAGGTGAATAATGTTCATGTGAAGCAATTTTCTTAAATTCATAACCAATTTAGAGATTTATGCGGTTCTCTGGAGCCTTATTTTCCAGATTGCGTCAAAAATACGGTTTTCATTTAAATGCACATACAGTTGCGGCCATAATGGAAGGAGAAGATTCGGTTTTCCTGATCTACAGGAGATGGATCCACCACGGAGACTTGAACGATAAGTTTTTTTAAACTTAGTTATGCCCTTAGAAGAGTTGCATTCATTTTGGATTTCTAGAAGCATTAGGTCTCAGCAATTTTTTACATTCCAGAATCAACTGCGACCATTTTAGACCATCAGAAGTTGAAGCAGGGATCGCTCATTAATTCAAACCAGCATCCAGTAACCAACCAGAGCTTGTTTACTTTAGTGTGGAACTTTATTAAAACTTTCTTTGGTTCCATGTCCACAGGAGCTGTCGTGGCGTTCAGTTATTCTTTATTGTTCAAGTATGTGAGACTTGGTATTGACAATCTTCAGAACTTGGAGTGATGCTTATTTGTGCTCTTTCCATATTTTTCATACATGTTAGCTGAGGGCCTTGGTCTCTCTGGGATTGTTTCAATACTGTTCTGTGGAATTGTGATGAAGCATTACACTTTTTCAAATTTGTCAGAAAATTCTCAGAATTTTATAGTTGGATTTTTTTTTAATTAATTTCATCTTTGGCAGAAAAATTTGTGTTTATTTACATGGGCTTGGATATTGCAACTGAACAGTAGAGTTGGTCATATTTTTTTTTCGATTCTCTTAATTGGTGTTGCAAGGGCGGAAAATGTGTTCCCTTGTGCTTACTTGATCAACTTTGTCCAGCGAGCAAGTAGAAAAATACCAATGAAACATCAGAAATCCCTTTGGTATAGTAGGTTGAGGGGGCTATGGCATTTTCTCTTGCACTACAATCGATAAATGAACTATCGGATGGTCATGGCTAGACAATCTTCATAGCTACTACTGCCATTGTTGTTTTGACGGTCCTAATGATTAGAGGGTCAAAAACAACAATGCTTGAATATTTGAAGGTTACTGCTGATAGCCAAGGCATCCATTTCAGAGAGAGATCGATGAAGAAAGTGATTATAGAGCTCTAGATGAGACTTCTACCTCAAGCTCTGGCCAGAATCTGAAAAATGAAACTCAAATAATTGAGAAAGAGCACTGCATATTTTACTGCCATAGACAAGAACTTCTTGACACCATTTTTCATAGCTCATAATGGAGATGTAAATGGACATAGAGTGTCGAGGGGTAAGGAAATGAAGCACATCATTCAGACAGGGAAATTTTGAGGACTTCTAATGATAGAGGTAGCTCCACAAGTTCTCCACTTTTATATCTATGCTCTGGTCTACTTACCTAAATCTTTCAAGAATGCAGATCCGAGCGTAATTCCCAGATATTATCCTTGAGCCAACGACTACGTATCCACTTACCTTATGAACCCAACTGCATTGTAATCCATGTAAGCATGCATTCTTGTTGTAAGCAGGCATGTCTTACTAAATTTACTTTGAGTCTGATGGAGAAAAGGAGATTAATGCGCAATCAGACTATTGATTAGTCGATGGAAATTATCTGGATAAATTAATTGTTTCGTGCTTGATTTAGAGATTTATATTAATGGTTTTCTTTGTTTCATAAAATGTTTTATAAAAAATGGTCATGTTTCTTTGAGTCTTGTAGACAAGAGCAGCAAACAAACTATGGTGTCAAAATCTGAAGGTAATAAAATTCTTGAAATTTCTCCTTTTTTTTTAATACATTTAACAAAAATGTCTTTTTAATAAATTTGTTTATTGCATCAATAAAGCAAGTAGGAATTTTCTCATTTTTTTGGAAAATGTATTTATTAAATTCAAATATTGGATTTATTACTTGCGTAGTTGTGTACACCTAATTGTCCACGCAGGATCTTTAGATGCAGAAATTGCGCAATTCTGTCGCTGAAAAACAATTTTGCAGCTATGTATTTAATTCAATGATATATTTAATGACAACACATTCTAATCAAAATTCATGATCAGCATGTCATCTCATCTGCCTACTTCATCTTTCACATCAGCATCATGTTCCCATGCCACACTCACACATGACAATTTTCAATGTTTCACAAAAATTTCAAATAAGCATAACTTTCTCATACGATGTCGGTTTTCGATGATTCAAACATCGTTGGAAAGATCTCGACGAAATATACACAATGAGAAATATTTCATCAAAATTTGAAACATTAAAAGAGTGAAGAAATTGCTGACAATTCATGACACGTAACCTAAGGCACTAGTTTCAAAAAAGGTAAAAATTCATTTGATTTTATTTCTTGAATTTGTTTTGTTAGTACCAATTCTCAGTTTTTTTTGTAAATGTCATAAATAGAGAGATTGATCACCTCTCTCTTTTTATAATCTTACATTTCATTGCATAAAATGTACTAAGTTTTTGCAGGTTCCAGGAAGACAAACAGATGATCATAAGAAAACAGTGTCTCTCAAAGACCACATTTCTTAAGAACATGATCAGGGAAACATCAAAGATGAAATATCCAAAGCACGAGCACATGATTTTGGATAAATAATGATAAATAAGATCCATCATACCATTTCAAAATATTTCAGATACCGGTCTTACCATTTCATTCCTACTTATTTAGTAAATAAAATCTTCATCTCATTGTCCTTCACAGTCATTTTCCTGCCTCACTTTCACTAACCCATAACCCAGCAATAAAACCATTCAGCTCCCCTACAAAGCTGATTCATTTAATTTCCTTTTTCTATTTTGGAAAATAAACCTTGATCCACTGCAAAAAAAAAAATTATCCATAGTCCTTCAAAATCATTATATTATGCTCACGTTAGATGATGGAGGACTCATTAAAGCCTCCCTTCTAACAAGTCTTGGCCTATCGACATCAACACATAATCTAGGTTCAAGGCTAGAGTTCTCTTTCAAGTAACTTGAAGCTTGTATGCCTTAATGACAAGTTCTCTCGCTAACAATCATGGGAATACATCAATGTCCATTGATTATTGGATCTTGCAAGTGGCTCGACATCAGCTCATCTATTTGTACTTCACAAGATGTACTTAGGTACTTTGGCACTCATTGACATTAATGGTGATTTTGTCTTGCACCAGTTAACGGCATTCATTAATGGCCGGTAATCCAATGAATTATCTTCATGCTTGACATCAACACATTTATTCGCATGACTAGAATTTTACCATCGGGTTTTGTAACGATTGAAGACTACATCATTTCAGAAATTTGCAGCAGGAATCAATTTGTAACAGCAGCAATAAAGATCCCAATATTTTCATCAGCACAAAGAGAGAAAAGAAGCAGATCAAATTCCTTTGTTTACATACTCCATGATCCAACATCAGCAACCACACTCTTCAGTAAACACAACTCATCCACATTGAAGGTAAGTGAAGGTATGTTGTTTTCTAATTTGTAGTCATGTATTCCTTAAAATACTAAATTTGTAATTTTGGAAAATTCCTCACCACTTTTATACTCCCTTTCTCATATTGTCATAAACGAAAAAACACCTTTAGTTGGGGGGGAAGGACACTAATTCATATTCACATGTCATACACCATCATACATTTTAATTTCATTCCAACTCGCATATTCTTCCCAATCAACTATTGTTGCAGTATGATTCCAAAATATTATATGCTTTGCAAATTATCAATTCATTGATAGTTATTATATGACTTGAAAATAAAATTGTCAATGTTTTCATGTACTTTGATGCAAAATATATATATATATATATATATATATATATATATATATATATATATATATATATATATATATATATATATATATATATATATATATATATATATATATATATATATATATAAAATTATTGTTATACAAGAACCAATACTCAAAAATTTTGTTTGTCACACAAGAACCAACCATCAAAAATATATGTTGAAATAAAATGTATTACACTTTGCAAAAGAAAATATGATGACCCAAAGTTTGGAGAGAATCAATACAAGTCAAAAGCTCATAAAGAAGCAAAGCATTTCAAGAAGATAAACTTATGGACAAAATAATCAATGCAATAGTTGCATGAGGACATGCAACAACTTCAGTTGTGGGGTATGTTGAGTCTCAAAATTGTCTTCCATCTTCATCCATATTTCTATAATTTCATAACCATTTAGCCCTTATTTCATGGCTATTTGGCCTAAAACCCTAAATTAAGTAATCATCTTCGTGATCATATGGGTTAGAATAATCATTTTCCAAATTTATTTATTTTATGTATTTTTAAATGAATTTATGATTAAAAACTAGGAAATTAACATGGTTTCATATATCTATATTTGTGTTATGAGTTTTGTGACATGTGTAGGATTATTTGGAGGTTCTAGAAGGGTCTTACTTGGACTCTCAATCAAAAATTCAAATTTAAACTTAAGATGTGGACCATATTCCAAGGAGAAAGATCATGGAGATCTTGATGTGTCATGGGATTTGTATCTAGTATTTAGGGATAAGTTGAGACAGGTACGGATCTAGTAGATATTTAAGGGATTTACATTTATTGAGAAGATATACCTAATTCATGTATAAATAGGAGGAGCATCCTTCAAAGGAAGCTAACAAGATGTCAATTATTCATTAGCATGAGATTTATGATTGTTCATTCAACATGAGTAATATCATTTTCTCCAAATCGTGAATTATGAGTGTTGTTTGATTCTTAAGATGTGACAAATGTTCATGTGTGTTCATTGAGGATTGGACAGATCCCCATAAACCACAATTCGCATACATCTATAACATAGTTCGATTTCTATTATTTCCTTTCATGCAAGCATGCTTTCCTTTCTGCACGTGTGATTTAATTTCCGCAAGTGTGTTTTCATTTACTAGATTCAATTTGATTGTCATTAAACTACTTGCTTAATAGCTATATTAGTTTTCTTGCTTCATAATTAAATCACTAGTTTCTATTTACTGCTTTCTAGATTAGTTTACTTCTTTCAAGATTATCACATTTTGCTTCTAATAGATTTGCACTTTAGTTATCATTAAATTTCTTGCTTACTAGTTCTCATAGTTTGCTTGCTTGACAACTAAATCAATAGTTGTTCTAAGTTTACCTGCTTTCTAGATTATCATAGTTTTCTTCTTATAGTTGTTCAAATATTAGTTTATAAGTTTTTAGAAAGGTCATGGTATTCATTCATTCCACCCTTAGAATCTAATTTCTGCCCTTAGAATTTAATTCAATTTTTTTTTCATGTGATTTATTTTGCAGTTTTCTTTAGTTATATTTGTAATGTGCATTTCCATTCTTTATTTCTATCCTAAACAAACTTTATACAACAGTTTCATCTGAGTTCCCATATATTTTGGTTTGCTTCTAAGTTTATGAAACCCCTGGGTTGACATATTTAAATGACAAGGGATTTAACATCCCATTAAATTGCCCTGCAATAACATTATTTGGACTCTTTACTATGATGGTTCTAAAACTCAGGACAGAGCTAGTGCAGGTTGCATCCCGTTGGATATAGCGAAGAACAAAACTCTTATCTCATGCCGCTTAGAATTTTACAGCACCAATAATACAGCTAAGTACGAGGCTCTAATCTTTGGATTAAGGAAGGCCATAGGATTGTAGGTAAAATCTATCAAAGCCATTAGCGATTCTGAAATCATCACTAGAAAGGTACACAATACTATTTGATTTTGTAACACATTTTAAAAACTACCAGCAAGAGGTATGGCATCTTATTTCATCTTTTAAAACTTTCAATTTTATTTCAGTCCCTGGATCTTAGAACGTTGTAGTTGACACCTTGGTTAACACATCAGTTCATTTTAATCCTTTCAAGGATGGTTTTTCTATTGAAACAGTTTATTAACTTATTGTGCCAGATAATGTAACTAATTTCAAGGTGTTTAATTAGGTTGAACATATCCCAAAATTTATTACAAATTTGGACACGTTTAAAGATGCCACTATTAATGAAGAGGACAATGAACAATATATAGAGGATTAAACGAATATTTTCAAGGGAAATTTAATGCCTAACGAAATAGTCACGTTGGAAAAGTTGTATGATTTGCATAATTGCTTCAGAGGGCCCCCAAACACCAAGACTCAAATTTATACATCAAGGCACGAAACAAATGAACCATGGTACAAAACAAGTTCCCAAGTACATAAATATCAGTACATGTTGCACCGAGGCAGAATTCTAAGGATTCATTCAATTATTTAATAATTATCAAGATGTATCTTCTTGTACTTATGATGATCTAAAGGCATATGACACCCAAATTATCAACATGTCATTCCCATAAAATAGGGTGTCAAGCCTTTATAGCAAAATTTGTGTAAGGTGCATCCAATTCTATAACCGTTTAAACAAAGGGAGTTGAAGAAGTTATTGGATGCATGGATCACATTCAGAGTAAGACATTCTATTTGGGTCTCTAATTTAGTTCCTGTAAGGAGGAAATGGGGAGTTGACTATGTGTATATTTTCATAATTTGAATCGAACCTCTGATAAATATAATTATCTTGTTCCATCTATAGAACGATTCTTCAAATAGTGTTTGGTTCTACATTGTTCTATTTATTATATGGTTTCTCACATTACAATCAAGTTTTGGTATATGAACCCGATTGATGAAAACAATTTTTCGAACAAAATTGGGGCACCCTCACTTATAGGTGTGTTATCACTCCCCCTTGCTTCCCAAGGCTGAGAAATGAATTGAAGGAAAGGTAACCAAAAACCAACCTTTAGGTCAGGTATCTAGCCCTACCAAAACCAGAGAGGGATCTCTCAATTTCACTTTGAAACCAAAGAGGTGACTGGATATATATTGATCTTAGGCTAGTTATGATGCTCAATAGATTAGGGTTTTTGTTTGTTTGAAGTTTTGTTGGATAGGAATGACAGTCAAGGAACTAGAATTAGGGTTTAGGTCAGATTTAAAAGGTTTGGTTGCAGATAAAAGGATGAGGCTAGGCAGGTAAACCCATGAACATACTTAATTTTTCATTGTGTATAGGTTTTTTAAAGAGGAGGAGTCAGAATGAGCATCTAAATGAATTCATTCATCAGAGGAGTAAACACATCCATGTAAATATTATTAATAAATAAAAACCATAGAAGGAAATGATTTATGTTTATAAATTTATAATATTAACATAAAAAAGAATGCATGTGATGAAAAAGGTAACATAACATTTAATATGATGAAGAAACAATGCTCAAAAGCATATCACTGGAATCTCAAGAGTATAGATGCAACATCCTTTGATTCCACTAAAAACACAGTTTGTACAATAGCTCCACTGCAAATAAAAATTATAAAACCTCTAAAAAGGCTTGTGTTTGGAGTACATATATAAAATATAAGTGATTCCACATCATTGGGTCGAAATCTGATCCAAATCACTTCATAAATGAACCCTATGAGTCATTTCATAGTTTCTAGGGAAGTTAGAAACCACTTCCTCAAATTTAGTTAATAACTATAAGTTCATGTCTCTTGGATTAATTATATAATTCCTCTATAAATAAAAGAAAAAACAAAATCTTCCACCAAAAATACACCTCATGGGACAGCTAAACCTCGAATTTTGGAGATTTTCTAAGAAGCGTTGAACCTCCCAACAGAAGCATCACACCACTTTGGAGTTGATTTTGACTAACTTTTAGGAACCCATTTGCAAATATAGAAGTTAGGCTAGGTAGCCCTGTGTGTTTTATTTCCATTTCACCATAAAAATTGAGAAAATAACCTCCAGAAGGCATTCAAAAATTTATTCTCCCAACCTCACTCCAGAAGCACCGCGCAAAGGTAAAAAAAGATGGCAGAAGCATGAAAAAAGTGATTTTTTTTGCATTTTTATTCAAAATGAGAGGGTGACATGTTGACCTAATTTAATATTTGTGATGTAAAGGTGAATATGCATCCATCCATGTAAAATTTCTCCATTTAAATTCTCTGAGAAAAATCATCGCGCCGTTGCGCGACGCTTCTGCAATCACCAAATTTCCAGAATTTCCAAAAAAAGCTTCTTCAAAAATAGGGATTAAATATGGATTAGTATATCTCTAACCATAAAAAAAAAAAAATTCAAAACTGATAGATATTTGTGTTATATATTATGTTTTTAACAAAACCCTCCTCCAGTTTTCCAAAATACCTTCCCATTTTCTCATAATCCAAGTTTGAATTTGATCACTAAAAATTTGCAGAAGCATAGCGCACTCTTAGTAGAAGCATCACGCCTACTTTGAGAGGGAGTTTGGAGGCCTTCCAAAAGGATTTTTTTGCTTCAAGTGGTATGGTTTTAAATATTAGGATGTCTGCTACAAAATTCATTCATCAATAACTGCAAATCCCTGCTCCAAACCCCTGAAAATTTGACTTGAAGACAACCTGTTCAAAACTGTAGAAAATGACCTAAAGCAACTGTATTTTTGGTGTTTCTTTCAAATCATAAACCTATGCATAAAATGGATTTATTTGTTATTTGGACTATTATTGACATAAACCGCTTTCAATTTTGTAAAATTCATCTCCATTACTTGAAAAACTGATTTTGAAGCAAAATTATCCCTTTGTGAAATGTAAACCCTAGCTTGATCAAAAAGCTCTAAAAATGATGCCATGGGTCTGAGTTGGCTCAAACCTGGAATTATTACCTCCCGTATGGATCCTCTTCTCACCCTCCATGTTTTTTTTCCAGCAATAAAAACCCTATCTTGATGTAGTGGATAGGGAAGGTGGAAAATTAGGAAAACAAGGGATAGTGGTAGACTGGTTTTAGGGACAGAAATGGGATGGAAGGAAGTTAGGGAAAAATCCTAAAAATATTTGGGAGGTAGGGTGATGATTTTTATACAAGATTCAAATGGAATATTTGGAAACGGGCATGTGAAAGGTGCCTAAAAGGTCAAAACACAGGGTTTTCCTAGTTTCCCTGCAAAAATGTACTGAAAATTAAGGTTTGAGTGGAAATGGTGGCAAGGAAGAGTATGAGTGATTAGGTAGTGTTTGGATAAGGTATATGGATGATGTGTGAAGGTTTTTATATGGTGAAATTAGGTTTTTTCCAACCGAAACTAGCCAAGCATGGAGGAAACCAAAAACGTAGTGAAGAAAACCCTAAGGAGGGAATCCACCCTTTTCTTAACAATTTGACTTGAATTAGATATGAAGAGCATTCACTTACTGTTTTGGAGGTATCTGAACCTTTGTGCAAGTTGATTTAACCCTTGTATGGATGTTTTTAAGCTTTGAACCAAAAACATAGCAAACTGCCAATCTTTGGATGGTTGTGGAGAGTTATGAGCATGAGAGAGGAGTTCTTTTGACCATGTAGCATACTTATTTGAGAAAATAAAATTTTCCTTTACTTATTTTCCTATCTTTGCTAACTTCCAATGTAAATTATATGTATGGTGAAAATGACAACTTTTTTGCCTTCTTTCATGACATGACTGGACATTGTGGTGGCAAAACAAAAGAGACCTAGACCCTGACCTAGATGGAGGTGTGGTGATTGATCTAAAGCCCTAGGTGATAATGGATGACATGACCTTGAAATGATTATGACCATGAATGGAGTGAAGGGAGTATCATTTCAGACCTATACAACATTCATTGAACAAAAATTTATTTGAGAATTGGTTCGAAAGCATGAAATTTTGACCTAGGACCACTGCAAAGTAAACCTGAAAGAGTGTATTTGATCACTGAACATTAAGACACTAACAAGGTGCATGCCTTTCGGACTAGTAAATGTCAGGGCTACTTTTCAGCATGCTATGGGCATAACATTCAAAGGATTGATCGAGAAAATTGTGGTCATATATCTTGATGATGTCATGGTGTTCTCTGAAAGGTGGTCCATCTCAAGCAATTTTTTGAGCGTTGTAGTAAATACAAAATAGCACTAAACCCAAAGAAGAGCATCATTTCACTATATGAAGGAAATCTCTTGGGACATATAATCGCCAAGAATGGAATCATCGTAGATCCTGAAAGAGTGAAATCTATCACACAAATTCCATATCCAAATGGAAAAAATTCTACGTAATCCTTTTTGGGAAAGATCAATTTTGTCAGAAATTTTATAACTGATTTCATAGAGCTTGTAAAACCTTTGTAGGATATAAAAATAATGATGTTATATTTAGATGGAATGAAGAAGAGAAGGAAGCTTTCACAAATATCATGGAAGTTATCGTTGCAGCCCCCACCTTGTAAAATCCTAACTTCAATAAATAATTCATGTTATATATATTTGCCTTTGATTTCTCTCTTACAGTGGTACTAGATAAAAAGGATGAGAAAGGAAATTAATGACCAATATCCTTTATGTGCACAAGGATGCAAGGATTAGAATTAAAATATCCAAAAATTGATAAACATTCCTACAATGTTTTTAAATCAGTGAAACATTTTAGGTCTTATGTTATTAAAATCCATGTGAAGGTAATTGTTCTGCATCATGTGGTTAGAATATTATTCATGCAAAATCAGTTGGAAGAACAACAAGGGAATTATATGACTTCATTGCAGGAATACGAAATTGAATTCAAACCTACACATACTATCAAAGGTCGTGGGTTATGTAAACTAACTGCACAAGCCCTAGATTCCAAATTAGAAGATAGTGAATACTGGGAGAGTGAAATTGATATGTATAATTCAAATTCTATGCATAGGTATGCTACTAAAGCATCTTGGTATAAGGAACTTAGGTAAAACTTCAAACATGGCACTTTATCTTTCGACCTAATAGCTAGGCGGAAACATGTGATCAAACTCAAATCAACTTAGCATCAATTGATAAATGACATTATTTTTAGAAGACATCATAATGGAGTCTTATTACAATTCTTGGAATCATTAGACACAAATAAAGTTTTAGGTAAACTTCATGATGGACTGGTTGGAGGTCACTTCGATGGTGACACCATGGCAAATAGAATCATTTGGGTAGGATATTATTGGCCTTCTATATTTAAAAATTCACATGCTTATGCTAGGAAATTTCTTGTATGTCAAAAGTGTGCTAGTAGGGAGAAAAGTGCAGTCGCTCCATTGCAACCAGTTAAAGTTGAAGAACCTTTTCAACAATATGTTCTAGACGTTATCAGTGAGATCTTTCCACATTTCTCCAAACAACACCGATATATTCTCATTGCTACAAATTATTTCGCACGTTGGGTTGAAGCCATATCTCTCATGCAAGTTAATGATCAAGTGGTGATACAATTTATCAAGCAACACATTATTACCAATTTTTGGAGTTCCAACGTCTCTTGTTTTTTACATGCTTCTTATTTCTCATTAATGAAATTAATTGGATTTTATTTGGATAAAGTTATCATTTGAAGACATTCTTATAATTATTATCCACAAGGAAATGGCTTAGTTGAGTCAAGCAACAAGGATTTAATCTAAATCGTTAAGAAAATCGTAGTCGACCAACAACGTAACTGACATAATGCCCTATCCCATGCTTTGTGGGCCAAACGGGTGACCCCAAATATTTGCTCAAAGCTTCACCATGCTTCCAACTCCATGGGAAATAAGTTTTTCTCCCTCTTAATATTCATCTTCCTGCATGCCAACTTTCTCAAGATTCCCATGGTTAGTCATGCCCCATTATTTAAATTCAAATCAATACTCTGCTTAAGATTGAGGAATAAAGGTGGACAACCCATTCTAAATTTTCCACCCGTCAACAAGGAATCAAGAGGTGGTTTGATAAGAAGTCTACAAGTGACAAGGAATTCTAATTAGGTGACCTTGTATTGAAATGGGATGAAACCCATGAAGACAAGGGAAAGCATATCAAGTTCCAATCCCTTTGGCTCGGTTTGTTCTTCATCCATGAGAAACTTGGCCTCAACACTTATCGATTGAAAAACTTAGAATTGGAGATGAAGCCCCTCCCTATAAATGGCTAAGATTTAAAATCTTACTTTCAGTGACAACTCTTTGCGTTGTTTTACCTTGTACACATTCCATTTATGCCTTTTCTTTTATTTTTTCAAATTGTTCCTTTCTTTTGCATTTCAATGTGAAACCCTTGTACATAAATAATTGGGTTTTGTGCCTCAATAAGTCACCCATATAAATAAATAAAGCATGATTTACTGATGCCATGAATGGGTATATAGTAATTGTTAATCAATTGGCCAACTCCCAATCTCTGTCAATTTGTTAATTCTTAAACACCTCTACAAGTTTGCATGCTTCATATGTAACAGACCTGGGCAAAAAATTCATGCAATAAAAGTTAATAAAGGAAAAAAATAAGACCACGGTTAAGGGACGCATATTCCAAGCTGAATGTTGGGCAAAGATATCCTAGTGGGAATCCCTGGATGTGTTTATGGCTAAGGAAAATTGGAAAAGGCAAAGGCTAAGGCATTAAAGAGGCAAAAAGTATTGTTGGCACATTTATTTGTGAAAAATAAAAGAAATTAGGAGAAAAGGAAGGTAAAAGGTCACAGGTTGCATGTGAGGAGTAAAATGAAGGAAAATAATGGAAAATGAATAAAATAGAGGCTTGAGTGATAAAAATTATATTTAGGATCAATTGGCACCTTTTTGGTTAGTTTAGTTTTGGAGCTCTCTCATTATTCTCTCTCTCACTCTTGGGTACTTAGAGTTTTCTTGGAGCATTCCAACATTGAGCTAAGAAAGAGGAAATCAAGCAAAGGAAGGACAAGGAAAGGAAAGGGAAGGAAATATCAAGCAAGGAAGAGCAGGATCTAGAAAATTCAGTAGGAATACTTGCAGGTAACATATTGCATATGTGATTTCCTGGCTAGTTTGGACATGCATGGCTTATGCATGTTGGTATTTGTTTCTCTTGTTGTCGGTGGCATGGTTTTGTCAAGTTTTGACAGTGGTTTTCAATCTTGCCTTCCATTTTTCCGGATGCCACTGTGTATTTGGATTTTGATCTCGGTTTTAATCTTTGGAATGGCTAAATGGATTTCAGAATCCCGGGCGAAGGTGGTCTCAAGGAAAATTCCCAAAGGCCTAGGAATCTCTTGACCGGTTTTGGCGGGATACACTGTAAATCCCAAGGGTGGTGTCTTGGTTTAAGGCCTGGTGATCAAATATTTATATTGTGGTAAAGCCTGAGAGATAGGGAGATGGAAAATTCCTCAAGGATGGTGATGGATTTTGGATGGCAATCCAAGTTCGGTTTGATTTGTGATCGAAGCACCGATTTTTGTGTGATCACGGTATGGTGAGGGTGGAAGTGGTTTAAACTTTGGATTCCATTGGTTGTTTTTGGATTGGGTTATCCATGATATCCCACATTATTTCTTGGAATATGGCACGGGGGTGACTGGCTGAAGCGAGATTTGGCTCAACCATGTATATGTTCGGGTGGTACGTGGAAGCCTCGAACCTGGTCGGTTATTGCCTATGTTTAATGGAAGCTAAGTTCTCTTGCTTTGTACCTATTAATGTGTGGATTTAATTGTTGTTATCTCATTGTTATTTCCATGGTTTTATGCTAGATATAAGCATGGTTAAATGATTGGTTCATGTCATGGTTATTTCATGTATTTACTTCTAAATGTTAATATAATGGATGGAAGACCTAATTGATGTCATATCAGTTCAAGGAAGAGGATGGAGATCCTTCTTGTAATGTCTCTCAAGATTTTTTAGTCATTTTTTCTCTATCTTGTATCCTAGACCTATAGATTTCATTCATGTTAAGTGCTTGACAGAATTTCAGTCCCAGTTGGGGATGGTCGGGCCTAGTCCTAGAGTCATTTTTTGGTTATTTGACATTGTCGCCATGTGTTTGGTGAATTTTGAAAGCTACAGGAAGTTTTGGGTAGTGTTCGAGATTCTGGGCTTAAAAAGTACCTTAAATCTTGCAGACGCGGGCACAGATATGGGTAAAAGAGTCCCTGAACGCACACATAACTATGTTGTGGGAGTGTCCAGATCCTCCCAGACGCACCCTTTCCCATATCAAGGGAGCGTCCAAGGGTTTTCTTAATTAAAAGTCAGTGCGACCTAGGGACAAGTCAGCTTGATGACTACAATAGCCTCTAGGGGTCTTGTAGTAGGTGTAGGGAGTTTGTGTGATGGTTTTCCACGTCAATTTCACTTCCTTAAAGTCACCAAGGAGGTTGAGTCTTCTCTTAACTGCCCTCAGCTCATGTTTACACCGGTTGGTCGGTTACTTGGGTTGATGTGAGGGGAGGTGTATATTACAGGTGGTATATGAGTGTGGTTGCGCTCCCCTTGGGAAAAGTCTAATGTTGTTAAGCTTATTGTCGTCATGCATTCATGTTGGTTGTGCATGTGTTTCTCATACTTGTGGTATATGTATTGGTCGCATCCGCATGGTGATGGTCACAGTGGCAGTGATGTCGCCGTGGAAGGGATGATGGTGTTGTTGTAAATATGATTTCATGAGCATATGACTGGTTATGCATGTCAGGTGCTTACATGTTGTTAAGTGTATAGTGGTATGGTTGAGGTTGTCATGCATAAGGGCATTGTGTGTAGTTGATATTATCATGCATTGATGACTGGAATCTAACTAGAATGATGTTTATCTATTGGTATACCATGTGTTACAAGTCTATATGTTTTTTATGATTATATCTATACATGTATTAAGTTGATTGGTTGATCTTGAAGATGAGATATCCTTCATGAATTATGCTAAGGTACGTTGATTTATTGTGATTTGGTTTAAGCTAACATGAGATGCCTTGCAAGAAGAAATCAAAAATAGCTAGCAAGATGGTAGACTACAAAGATTCTCCTTATAAATCTAATGAGTAGCATGGTGTTGGGCACTCATATGATTTAGAAGATACACTGAGAAGTTTGAAGGAAGAGATAAGAAGTTGTAAGACGGACAATGACAGAATCATATAGGCACAAGAAAAACAACGATTTGATGCCGGGACAGGATACAGGTCTCCTATTGGTTACAGGTCGAGTTTATATGACATGATTAGAGATGGTAGATTCTTAGACATTCCAGATAGGAGAGGTGACAAACACAGGTACTACTCTAGTTATGGTTCTGATAGGCATTATGATCGTCATTGTTATCATCCTTACAGGAGGAATGGTAGGGGTATTTTCCAGATGAGTTTAAGAAAGAAGAGCCACCTACCTTTGACAAAGAGATGAATAAATCACAAGATGCAGAGGCATGGTTGCTTGGTATGAGGAAATTCCTCAATTTGCATGATCATTCAAAAAATATAAAAGCCATAATAGCTACATTCTATCTCAAAGGTAAAGCATATATTTAGTGGGAATATGTGAATACTGTTAGGGGTATTTATGAAGAGGAACTGACTTGGAGTGAGTTTGAGAGGAAGAAGTATATGTCAGAGAGGTACTATGATGCTAGAGCTAAGGTGTTTTATGAGTTTCAAATGGGTTCCATGACAGATGATTAGTATACTAGTAGATTTTTGGAGTTGTTGAGATATGTATCTTGCCTCAAGGAAGAGAAGGTCAAGGTTTAGAGATTCATCAGTGAGCTGCCAATAGCCTACAGAGACCAGATTGAGTTCAATGAGCCTAGATCATTGGAGGAGGCAATTCGAAAGTTCAAGCATTGTTAGGAGCAGTAAAAATGCAAAGTTGAGCCTAAACGTGATTTGAAATGAAATGAGAAAGCTAAAGGAAGATGGCCACCAAAGAGGGAAATACCACAAGATGCAGGTGAGAAAGAAAATGTGGTTCCTTACAAGAAGTTCAATACAACCGAGAAGGGACCTGGAGAGAAGCAGACTAGAGGTGATGGTAGAGCATCGTTGTAGTGTTGGATATGTGGCTAGGATAATTGTAAGAGGGATTGTCCACAGTATCATGGTGGTAGACCCCAGATCTATAGTGCACAAGAGGTGCAGACAATTGGGGATGTTGGTCATAGCATTCTTCAGATTTATGCAGCCATGGACAATAGGCAGGTAGATCATCAAGATTATATCATTGAGATGGACAGTAAGCTTTGTGATCAAGTTGTTTCTATTTTGATTGATCTTGTATCTAATGATAGTTATATTAATCCTGACCTGGTGGATAAGTGTCGTTTGAGAAAAGAAACGCATGCAGAATCTTGGTTAGTGCAGTTGGCTACAGGTACAAATAAAAGAGTTTGTAATTGGGTAATAGCTTGTGCATTTGAGTTTAATGGAATGCCTATAGTAGTGCACTTGAACATATTTCCATTGGGGTCATATAGCATGTTATTGGGTACGGACTGGTTATACCTTTAGAGGACCAAGGTGGATTTTTGTGAAAAAGCCAGTGAGTGCCTGGATGACACTGGGGAAGCAAGAGTCTTATAGGAAAATAAGAAAGCCACATCAGCTAGGACGGTGACAGCTATGCAAGCCAAGCGCCATCACAAGAAAGGGTGTGTGCTATTTGCAGTACATATCTATAGAAAAAAAGGTAAGGAAGTTGAGGATGTAGATTTTTTGAGCAGGTATCCAGTTCTACATCAATTTCAAGATGTATTTCCCGCATAAATTGCAGAGTTGCCACTTCACAAGGAAGTAGACTTTTCTATTGATTTTGTACTAGGGGAAACACCAACATTAAAGGCACCTTACAGGATGAGCACACCTGAGGTGGTAGATTTAAAGTTGAAGCTTAAATAAATGCTTGATAAGTGATACCTTAGGCCAAGTGTATCGCCATGGGGTGCACTAGTGTTGTTCGTGAAGAAGAAGGATGGAAATCTCAAATTGTGCATTGATTACAGGAAGTTGAACAAAGTGGCCATCAAGAACAGGTACCCATTATCAAGGATTGATGATTTGTTTGATTAGCTGAAGGGAGTAGAAATTTTTTGTAAGATCGACTTGAGATCAAGATATCATCAGGTATGCATCAAAGAAAAGGACATATACAAGAAAGCTTTCTAGACCAGGCATGGGCATTATGAGTTTGTTGTAGTTACATTTATGTGTTTGATGAATAGTGTGTTGCGTCCTTATCTCGACAAGTTTGTGATTGTATTCATCGATGACATATTGGCATATTCTAAGAACGAAGAAGAACATGTTGAGCATTTGGCAGAAATGTTGAGATTGTTGAGAGAGCATCAGTTGTATGCTAAGCTCGGCAATTTAGTTTCTTTCAGACTAAGGTACATTACTTGGGACATGTTGTCTCCAAGGAGGGCATTGTAGTAGATTCAAAAAAGGCAAGAGTTATCATGGAGAGGGAAACTCCTGGAAATGTAGATGAGGTGAGATATTTCATGGGATTGGCAGGATATTACAGGAGGTTCACTAGGAACTTCTCACACATTTCTTATCTAATTACATCATTGCAGAGGAAAGGTAAAAATTTTGAGTGGACAGAGGAGAGTGAGGCCAGTTTTGAACAACTTAAGCAATTGTTGACACATGCTCCGTTGTTAAATATCGTAGATCCATATAAAGAGTTTATAGTATGTACATATTCTTTCAAAATAGGGCATGGTGGAGTCCTTATGAAATATGGACAAGTTGTATGCTACGAGTCACAAAAAATGAATGAGCACAAACATAACTACCTAACGCATGATCTTGAGCTAGCGACGATCATACGTGCATTCAAGATGTGTGTTGTCACTCTGTAATTATGAAGGCCGAAGACAGAACCACGAAGGGAAACATCAAACCGATTTGGAGTCCAGGACCTAGCCTTCCTGGACTAAGAGAGGGCTCTCTCTATTAGATATATCTTTGTTTACAGGGGCATTTTAGGCTAGCTATTAGTGCATAGGTGTTGGTTTAAAGATTTATGGTTGAGGCAGCAAAAGAGGGCCATTGGGCCATGGAGTCAAATAGGTGTAAATAAACTCAAATAGATGGATAACTAAGGTCAGGTGCAACCAGGAAAGCTAGCCATGCCAGTGGATTTTTATAGCTTGTGAAATGGAAAAGAGGAGGAGATTAAGGTTTAACAAGAATGTAGAGCAAACCATCTCTGAATTCTACATTCCGGTCTCAACATAGATGCAGAGCAAACCGTCTCTGAATTCTGCATCCAAGTCTTAGAGGAAAACATAATGTACTATTTCAAGACTGAGCAGGGTACCTTATGGTAAATCCTACACAAAAATTTATATCCGCAGTAAAGAAAGAAAAAAGTATGTAAAACAGAAGAATCACAAATTACATGGGAGAAGCACTTCGCCACAGATCATAACAGAAGAATCTAGAAAACAAAATACTCATTCATTCATCCAAAAGAGAGTGCTTATAACCAACAGAATCTATTACAATGGTTTTTTCCCCTTCCAGACCTCCTTCATACTGCTAATGTATGCAGTATTTATACAAAAACTTAAGTCAGTTCCTCTGTTTGTTACAATGATAGTTCTTAATTACAATCAAACTAAACCTTTTCCAAGTGGAACAATCCAGGAGGTGATAACACAAGTTCAATCATAACATTGGCTTTAGAAGTCCGTTATTAATTGTACAATGATCAGGATATGGCTGGTGTGATGCCGAAGAGGCGAGGAAGGCCCTCATGCCTTGGCTCTTCATCTTCAAAAATTCATTGTTTGATTATTAAGTTGATGAGGTGCTTGGATCAGTAGTTGTGCTTATGTGTTCGCTGCCCCTTCAACTTCTGTTCTTATATCACAAAATGCCCGACTCGAACTTTTATTTCTATTTCTTTATTATGGTCAGCCTCGCTCTGCCTTTTTACTCCTTGTCGGGTTCTACCCAAGTCCTCATGCCATGTGGAAAAAAGGGCGCACAAACCCATAAGCCCGAATGTGAAGGGATTGTGGTTGACGGATGTGGACAGATGATGGAGGACGTGGTGCGGTGGCAATGGTTTGGGGGACAACGAAAACAGATTTTCAGAGGGGGTCTCAAATGGTAAGTGGTAACAGAGAGGGGGTGTGAAATGATGAGGGGAAGACACTTGGAGGAGTGGGCGGTATTGGATACCACCCATTTCAAACCCCCCCCACTCCCATGGTTAAAGTTCGAAAATTGCGGGGATCGCGAAAAGCGTTAAGAACTGTCGGATATGGATATGAGGAGTGGAGGTGGAAAGGTGGAGGGTGATTAGAGGTGGAATGATGTGGTAAGGAGGTGGGCCCGCCCACAGCCTGCAGATCGCAAAGTTTTGTTAAGATAAAAGTTGTGTTAAGAGTAGCGGGAGGTAAGTTATAAGATTTTCAAAGTGCGAAGTGCAGGGAAGGGGAGATGACGTGGTAGGAAAGTGGGGCTCGGCCCACATCGCAATCGCAAGTCGAAAAGGTTTTGTTGTGGGTGGCGGATGTAAACTCTAAAACTTGCGAAGTGCGAAGTGCGGGGAAAGGTGGGACTCGACCCACATCGCAAATTGCAGATCTTAACGTTTTTCAATGAGCGGGGGGAGGTAAGTTCTAAGATTTGTGAAGTGCGAAGTGCGGGGAAAGGTGGGACCCAACCTCATCGCAAATCACAAATATTAAGGTTTTTCTATGAGCGTGGCAAAGTGCGTTGATAGGGAGGTGACGTGGCAGGGAAGGTGTGCCTGCCCGCAGCCCACAGATTGCAATGTTTGTTAAGAGAAGTGGTAGGTAAACTTTAAAACCTGCGTAGTGCGAAGGGCGGAGGTGACGTAGCAATGACGGAGATGGGGCCCATCCAATACCGCACATCACAAAGTTTAAGGTTTATTTTATGAGCGGTGAAGGTAAATACTAAAACTTGCAACATGTGTTTTGTGATGAGAAGGTGAGGGTAAAATATGGTTAAGTGCATAAAGATATCATATATGAAATATATGATATGTATCAAAGGCTGGATGTGGGGGCCGGAGCTGTAATAAAGTCTCGAAAGCATAGATATTGGATTTGAATGGTTTTAATGGGATTTCAGGCATTGGAATTCAGAATTTAGGAAAAAATGAAGGGTAAGAGAGGGTAAAAGATGTGAAATGAGGGCAGAAATGAAGTTTGCTCGCCATCACACCTTATCAACAACATTTTCTTCTTTCAACTGAACTGAAAAGGTATATTGTTTCCTTTGAAGCTCTTGGCAGTCAGGATCTCCCTTTCTTTCTTTGAAAATAAATGATAGCCATAGAATATTATTTTCAGTATGAAAAATATAATCAATACTCAGTCACCTTGTGATACTGTGAAATAACAATGTGGAGGCACTATCTTCTTGGAATGAGGTTTGTATTGATGAGGGATCACAATGGGTTGAGGTACTTTTTTGACCAATTGAATCTAAATGTCAGGTGAGCTAGATGGTTGCTTACAATCAGTGAGTTTGATTTTGAGATCAAATAGATCAAAGGTAAAGAGAACATGGTTGTAGATGCTCTTAGCAGGTGGATATAGGGAAATCACATTGCATCTATGTGATCCTATGGGATAGATTTACAATATAGGATCTTGCAGGAAGGTCAGCAGTATGTCAATTATATGGAGCTTAGGCACAAATTGAAACATAGTACAAGAAGTAGTACACGTACAGATAGTGATACAAGTATAGGTGTCGGTGTACAGAATGTAGACTATCATCTCACGGTAGATGGACTGGTCAGGTTTATATATAGGATATATGTGCTAGACAGTAGCGAGCTCAAGAAGGTGATCTTGAGGGCGCTTCATGCGAAGCCATATTCAAGTCACACAGGCTATCATAATACATTGACTGTAATGAAGAGGTTCTATTATTAGCCAAATATGAGGAATGATGTGATAGAGTTCATGGTTGTATGTTTGGACTATCAGCAGGTAAAGGCAGAGTGTAGGCATTCAGGGGGTCTACTACAGCCTATTGCGATTCCATAATGGAAATGGGAGGTTATTTCCATGGCCTTTATCACAGGTTTGTTGAGGAAATTTAGAGAACATGATTATATCATGATTTTTGTAGACAGGTTTACAAATGCAGCACACTTCATCTCAGTGAAGACTACGTATTCAGCTAGCGATGTAACATAGGCGTTCATCAGAGATGTAGTTAGATTTCATGGTATTCCAAAGGATATTGTGTCAGGAAGGGATGCAAAGTTCACTTCCAAGTTTTGGAAGGATTTAATTGCAAGTTTGGGCACAAAGTTAGCCTACAACACAACTTATCATCCGCAGACAGATGGACAGACTAAGAGGGTCTACAAGATCTTAGAGGACATGTTGAGGATGTATGTGATGCATCAACAGTGGAAGTGAGAACAGTATCTACCATTGGTTGAATTTGCATACAATAATGGGTATCATGAATCATTGGGTATGAGTCCCTTCGAGGCACTGTATGTGCGGAGTTGTGATACTCCCATCAGTTGGAGTGATCAAGTTAACAGGGTATTGATTGGACTGGACATGTTGGAATACATGGAGCAAGAAATGTAGGTTATAAATAAGAATCTAAAGGAAACACGGGACAAAAATAAGAGTTATGCAGACCAACATAGGGTATTTAAGGAGTTCCAGGTTTGGGAGCATGTTTATTTGTGCATCAAGCCCAAGAATATCTCCTTGAGGATTCGATCATGTGCCAAGTTGGCACCACGATATTGTGGGCCTTTTGAGATCCTTGAGAGGATTGGATCAGTGGCCTATTGAATTGCATTGCCTCCAACAATGAAATTCCATGATGTGTTTCATGTTTTAATGGTTAAAAGGTATATAAAGGATGTTGTTCATGTTATTGATTGGTTTGTATTATATGTGGAACAAGAATCAGAATTTCATCAGAACCTCAGTGCATATTATAGTGGAAGCAGCTCATGCTTAGGAATGGAGACATCGAGAAAGTTAAAGTGAAATGGAAGCACTTTGGGCCCGATGAATCTACATGGGAGGTGGCGGATCAGATGCAGGCTATGTATCCTTCATTGTTTGTCGATTGAGGCAAAGAAATTTTGGTATGATGTTTTGGTATATGTTGGTATGATGTTTTGGTATATGTACATATGTATATGGATGTAAATACCACCATGACCTAATTTATAAATCTCCAATAAGCGGTATGGATGTTATATGGTCATGTTATCATGGTTTTTGCTTTTGAGAAAGTTACTCATTGTAAATACTGCATCGAGCTAAGTTAAAAAGCTCCATGGAAAATATGTTTTCTTCTCAATGGTTTTGCTGAGGTGTATGTGTGGTTTTCTTCTCAACGGTTTTTTTGAGGTGTAGGTGTGGATTAACACCGAGGGCGGTGTTCCCCAAGGGGGAGGGTTTTGTAACCTACCCAGGCAAAAGATTCATGTAATCAAATAAAGGAAAAAAATAAGACCACGGTTAAGGGACACTTATTCCAAGTTGAATTTTGGGCAAAGATATCCTAGTGGACATCATTGTATGTGTTTATGGCTAAGGAAAATTGGAAAAGGCAAAGGCAAAGGAATTAAAGAGGAAAAAAGTATTTTTGGCACATTTATTTACGAAAATAAAGGAATTAGGAGAAAATGAAGGTAAAAGGTCACAGGTTGCATGTGAGGAGGAAAATGAAGGAAAATAATGGAAAATGAAGAAAAAAGAGGCATGATTGATAAAAAAGGCTTTTGAGGATAAGTTGGTACATTTTTGCTTAGTTCAGTTTTGGATCTCTCTCATTATTTTGTCTCTCACTCTTGGATACTTAGAGTTTTCTTAGAGAATTCCAGCGTTGAGCAAAGAAAGAGGAAAGCAAGCAAAGGAAGGATAAGGAAAGCAAAGGAAAGCAAATATAAAGCAAGGAAGAGAATGATCTAGCAACTTCAGTAGGAATACTTGTAGGTAACATATTTCATGTGATTTCCTAGCTAGTTTGGACATGCATGGCTTATGCATGTTGGTATTTGGTTATCTTTTTATCGGTGACATGGTTTTGTTGGGCTTTGACAGTGGTTTTCAACCTTGCCTTTCCTTTTTCTAGATGCCATGGTGTGTTGGGATTTTGATGTCAGTTTTGAGCTTTGGACTGGCCGAATGGATTTTAGAATCTGGGGCAAAGGTGGTCTCAAGGAAAATTCCCAAAGGCCCGGTTTTGGTGCGATAAACGGTTTGGTGAGGGTGGATGTGGTTTAACCTCTGGATTACCTTGGTTGTTTTTAGATTGGTTTATCCATGAGATCCCACATTTATGCTTGGAATATGGCATGGGGGTGATTGGCTTAAGAGATATTTGGCTCAGCTATGTCTATGGTCGAGCAGTATGTGGAAGTCCCGAACCTGATTGGTTATTGCCTATGTTTAATGGAAGCTAAGTTCTCTTTCTTTGTAACTATTAATGTGTGGATTAAATGGTTGTTATCTCATTGTTATTTCCATGATTTTATGTTGGTTATAAGCATGGTTAAATGACTCATTCATGTCATGGTTATTTCATGTATGTACTTCTAAATGTTAATATAATGGATGCAAGACCTAATTGATGTCATATCAGGTCAAGGAAGAGGGTGGTGGTCTTTCTTGTAATGTATCTCAAGAGTTTTCAGTCATTTTTGCTTTGTCTTGTATCCCAGACCTATATATTTCACTCATGCCAAGTGTTTGAGAAAATGTTAGTCCGGTTGGGGATGGTCAAGCCTAGTCCTAGAGTCAGCTTTTGGTTATTTGGCATTGTCGCCATGTGTTTGATTACTTTTGAAACCTACAGGAAGTTTTGGCCAGTGTTCAGGATTATGGGCTTTAAAAGTTCCTTAAATCCTGCGGACACAAGCACAGGTCTTAGTAAAAGAGTCCCTTGATGCACGCATGGTTATGTTGTCGGAGCGTCCATAGCCTCCCAAACACACCCTTGCCCATATCAAGGGAGAATCTAGGAATTTTCTTCAGTAAAAGTCAGTGGGACCCAGGGAAAGGTCATATTGATGACTGGGATAGCCTATGGGGGTCCTGTAGCAGGTACAGGGATTTTGTGTTATGGTTTTCCACGTCGATTCCACTTCCTTAAAGTAACCAAGGAGGTTGAGTCTGATCTTAACTACCCTCATCTCATGTTTACCCTGGCTGGCTAGTTACTTGGGTAGATGTGAGGTGAGGTGTACGTTACATCATACATAAAATAAGAGTTGAGTGTTGTGGGGAACTCGATTAAGCTAGTAAAGCTCCAAATTTTAAAAGAATATTTGTGACTTGATATGTATTGAATAAATAGATAATGTGTGTGAATTTTTCAACCCATTAGTTAGAGAAGAGAACGGGAGAAAAGTTCATTTGTGAGAAAATACATTTCAAAAAATCTTAAAAGTATAAATAACAAGGAACAACCCCTCTATCTCATAAATTTAATTGGAGATCCCTCATCCACCCTAGCACCAAATGGCCAAAATAATAATGCAAAAAATTGCATGAAAATAAAATCAATAAAAAGGTAAATGCATGAGAAAGGATTTGTTGGAAATATTAAGAGGAGGAGTGAATTAGTTATACCATTCATCAATCTATCATGAAAGCAACAACATCAATATTATCAAAAGAATACACATGTGACATAATTATTTTTCGGTTGAAACCCTTCCGGGAGAAAAAACCACCGAACTCTTTAATATATGTCTTGAAGAAATACATCAATAGGAAGCTCCAACTTCCAAGATTTTCCATCAAGAACCAGAAGGAGGCTCTAACCCCTTGGTTTCATTAGCTCCAACTGAAAGGATGATATGATAGCCTAGTCTTGTCATCTCCAACTGAAAGGATGATCTGACACCCTATTTTATCAACTCCAAATAAAAGGATGCTCCAACAACTTGCAACAACAATATGCTACCCTAGAGCCACCCTACCACCTTTAATTTCTCTCGGGATACAACCTAAAGGAGACTTCGATCTCCACCTTACACCACCTTGTTGCCCTACTTATCTAGCCACCACTTGCCCTGAAGGATCTGACCTTCAATTCACCATAGTGGACCATGTTTCATATATTTTCAAACTAGATCTGCCTTTTGTCAATATCAACATAAACAACATCAAAACAACCTGTTGAATCTACCAATCTACAATACTTGCACATGATAATATAAAACAATAACAACTCTCTCTACTCACCAAAATATCAAACCCTAGCTGATCAATATGGTAGCACTCAACACTCTCTATTGCTAAACATGCATATCCAATATTAATCCCTAGCAACATATAGATAGATCCACAACAAGTGTTTGAGATGAAATCACTATACCAATAATATCTTATAGTCAATACAATTGGGTTACCAAACCAACTCATTCAACCATAGCAGCTTCAACAATCAACTCCTACTCATCAATAACATCAAGACCTGATTTCCAATTGTTTTGTCCAAATCCTAGAAACACTTATGTTTCAAGATAACTTTACTAATTAACAATAGATCAAACATTAGATCGACAACTCTTGCTCAGCCATATATAAGCATACAAAATTGGCCATTACTAACAAAACACATTCATATATGAATACTTGCAGCACACTGACTCATCTATACACAACTAGTTGTATAAAAAAAAATCAGAAACAATATTTTTCAGGGAAATACAATGCTCATGACAATGAGATAAAGATTTTTTTTTCATATCTCAACCTCATTTACACTTATACAACAATATATATCTTTAGAAACAAATGCATGGCAATGATGAAGAAAATTTGCATTGTAATCCTTAGGTATCACATGGAACAATTAGCAACGGTCTTGGATGATCTGCCCATGTCATTTAAGTATTATCACATTGTTGTACTAGATTGTGCTTTTTACGGACCTTAATTCCAATCTTAGATAGGCCCTAACTTGCTCATTCTTCGTGACTAGGAGTGGCTGCCAAGAAAGCCCTAATACAAGCCTTATACATGTATAGTTTTGGCCCCTAGAATTGGCCAAAAACACTCCTTACTTATACTTCATATTACACTTCTATTCATCCCTTTAGTTTGTGTTTGATTCTACCTTTCCAGTGCACAAACTAACCTTTAACCTACCTTGTCCTATGGTCTTATTTCTTTAGCTCAATTAGGCCTAATGAGACCCTTTCTCAAGATTTAAATGGCTGTAAAATAGACCTAAAATCAATCCTTATATAGTCCAAAGTGATAATTAAATATGCTTTTAGATTTTCCACAGATAAGTCCAAAAATAGGCCTCAAAGTAAGCTCATAAAAGCTCTGAAGTAGGCCTTTGAGATGCCTCAAACCTGCATTATCCACAGGATGGAATCTCCTTCAGAATTGAACCTTAGATAGGTCGAAACAATGCCTTAGAATAGGACCTCGGACCAGGTTGAGATTGACCTCAGAACATGCCTTAAATAGAGCTCACACATGCCACAGATAAACCTGAAGAACTTGACTTCGATCAACAAAAATTATGCCTTAGAAAATATTCGAATTAGGCCATAGAAAAAGCCATTAACCTGCCTCAGACAAGACCAAAATAACCTCGTAATAGTGTTCAGTTATCCAATGAAAACCTCCCCAAATGATAAATCATTTAAGCTCAAAAATATCCTCAGAAAACTCGACCTTCGATACATTTGTGTGACTCCTCTTGGCCTCATATGATTTCATCAAAATACAAGATATTGCAAGCAGATTTTATGAATTATGATGACAAATAGGTACCCTATATCTACACAATGAAAGGGGGGTTGACAATGGAATTGACCTTAAAATAAAATCATAAATTCAACTTGATCTAACTTTACTATAATATTAAATTCATATTTATTATAAGTCTACCTTAAACCTTCCTTTGAAGTCTATTTATCACTTAATATTTTTTCTTTTTAAGCCATATTTGGTCCACTCAATACCCACATAAATCATTTAAGGATTTCTTAATTATTAATTCCAGATTTTTATCCAATTATAAGGCTACCTATTATCATCTCCTTTGGGTCATCTTGATCGTATTTGGGATCCAACTTTGATAAGGCATATCTCCTCAACCGTGCAAAATTATGTGGCATGCCAGCTACTGTTAGAAATTACATGACGTGTATAATGAGTTGATGATGGTCTCATTATAAAATTCACTAATCTTACCATTCATTTACCTCAACAAATGCATGGATTATTCTGGAAACTGCTTGGGTTGACATCAATGGGTTGCTTCTGGTTAAACTTTGTCATTGATGTCAAAGGGGGAGAGGACACAAGAGAGGAAGATCATAAGCATGGAATTAGGGGAGAAACATGATGTCAACCCAAGTAGTTTCTAGAAGAAGCATTGCATTTTTTGAGGTAAATGAATGGGAAGATCAATGAATTTTCTAATGAGACCATAATCAATTGATTGTACTTATCATGCCATTTATAACTATAGGTGGCACACCAAATAACTCCCCACAGTGAGGACATATGCCTTATCAAATTTGGAGCCCCTATAGTATGGTCAAGGTGTCCCAAAGGATATGATAATAAGCAACCTTATAATTGGGTTAAAATCTGGCATTCATATTTAAGAAATCCTTGAATGATTTATGTGGCTATTGAGTTGAAAAAATCTTCCTTAAAAAGAGAAAATATTCATTGAGAATCCAACTACAAGGGAAGGTTTAAGGTCGTATTATAATATATTTTAGTTTATGATTATAGTCAGGTCAAATTTATTATTGAGTTGGTTTTAGGGCAAGTAGAATCCATTATTAAGGTGGATTTAGGACAAGTCGGTTCCCCCTTTATTGTGTGTATATAGGGTACATGTTTTCCCTCGTAATTCATCAATTCAACTTGCAATATCTTGTTTTTTGTTGAATTTGTTATCAATCCAAGAGGATTCATGCTAATCTGTGGAAGGTCGAGTTTTATGAGCATATTTTTGGAACGTCGACAATTGTTTTATGATACTGTGGATAATCCGGTTTCTACAAATAACAACAACCACAGAAGTTTGAGAACCATAAAAATATTTTTGATCTTAAATGATCTATCTTTTGTGGAGGTTTTCACTGGATAAGAGAGCACTATTATGAGGTTATTTTGGTCTTTTCTGAGGTAGGTTAAATTCCTATTATGTGGCCTACTTTGGATATTTTCCGAGGCATAATTTTTGTTTATCAATGCTAAGTTATTCATGCTTATTTGTGGCTTTTGTGAGCTTTGTTTAAGGCTTTTTCTGAGGCCAATATCGACCTGGTCTGAGGCCCTATTTTGAGGCACCATTTCAGCCTATCTGAAGTTTAGTTCTAAAGGAGAATTCATCTTATACACAATGCAATTTTGAGGCATCACAAAGACCTACTTCGGATCTTTTATGAGCTTACTTTGAGGCTTATTTTTGGACTTATCCGTGGCTGACCTGAAGGAAATTTTAAGTGTATTTTGGACCATATAAGGATTGATCTGAAGTCTATTTTAGGGCCATTCAAATCTCGAGAAAGGGTCGCATTAGGATTTTTTGAGCTATAGACATAAGGCAATAATACGTGGCAGGTTAAGGACTAGTTGTTGCACTAACAAGGAAAAATCAAACATATACTAAAGGGTTGATTAGAAGTGCAATTTGAAGCATAAGTAAGGAGTATTTTTTGTTAATATTAAGGGCCAATACCCAACTTGTATAAGGCTTGTATTAGGGCTTATTTAGCAGCCACTCCTATCTGCGGAGAATGAGAAAGTTAGGACCTATCTAACACTAAAATTAAGGTCTACCAAAAGCATAATCTAATACAATTGTGTGATCATACTTTAATGACCTAATCCAAATCATCCAAGACTATTGCTAATTGTTCCATCTTATATCTAAGGACTACAATGCAAAGTGTCTTCATCATTTCCATGCATTTGTTGCTAAATCCATATACTATCATATAACTACAATTGAGGCTGAGATCTTAGAACATTGCTTTAGCTTTTATTGTCATAAGCATTATATTTCCCTGAAGATATTGTTTCTGGAAAAGTTTGGGAGAAATAGTTGTGTAAAGTTGAGTCAATGTACTGTAAGTATTCATATATGACTGGGTTTTGTGGCCAATTTTATATGATGATATATGGCTGAGAAAGAATTATTGATCTAGGGTTTGATGTTTTGTTGAGAAGTAAAAGTATCTTGACTTGTGGTTGGTCAAAAGTATTTCTAGGATTTGGACAAAGTTTGCTCTACATGTGGAAATCAAGGCTTGATGCTATTGATGAGCAGGAGTTTACTGTTGAAGCTATTATGGTTGACTAAATTGGTTTGGTAACTAGACTATATTGCCTATAGGATGTTATTGGTATAGTGATTTCATCTCATAGATTTGTTGTGGACCTATCTCTATGCTACTAGGGTTTACTATTATATATGCATGTTAAGCAGTAGAGAGTGTTGAGTGCTACCATATTGATTATATAGAATTTTATATTTTGGTGAGTAGAGAGAGTTGGTATTGCTACTAATGACCTTGTGTTGGTATTATAGATTGATAGATTCAACAAGTCATTTTGATGTTGATTATGTTGATATTAAGTAGAGGTAGATATAGTCTAAAAATCTATGAAACATGATCCACTGTGGTGAATTGAAGGTCGAGGCCTTCAGGGAAAGTGGTGGCTTGTTGAGTAGGATGGAAGGGTGGTGGAAGGCAGAGATTGAACTCTCCTTTAGGTTGGAGCTTGAGAACACTTCAGGGTGGCAGGGTGGTGTTAGGGAAACAAATTGATGTTGTAGGGTGTTGTAGCATCCTTTTAGTTGGAGCTGATAAAACCAGGGTGTCGAAGCATCCTTTCAATTGGAGTTGATAAAACTAGGGTGTCAGAGCATCCTTTCAATTGGAGTTGATAAAACTAGAGGCTTGGTTCCTATTTTTAATTGTTGGAGCTAGAGAATATTGGAACTTGGAGCTTCCTATTGATGTAATTATTCAAGACATATATCGAAATTGTTTGGTGGTTTTTCTCTTGGAAGGGTTTCCACCTTAGAATATCTGTCACATGTGTATTATTTTGATGGTATTGATGTTGTTGCTTTCAACATAGATTGATGAATGGTATAATGGTTAAAACTGGTATAAATTGAATTATTACTGAAATATTGATTCACCCCCCTCTCAATATTTCCAACATGCTTCTTTCATAAAAGGGTAATGCAAATAACTTCGCTCGGGCTATGGACGCTCGTTGGTAGAAAAAAAAATGCTTGTGTTCCTTGAAGTGACTTCGTCAAAGCTATGGATTCTCACTGGAATCGCAACAAGACTAGAGACTCATATTAGTTCTGAGCATTCTTAGCTCATGTGCATAATATCTCCATTTCTCATCAAAGCTTTTGGTGTATGACCATTAATAAAATTGGTTTTATGAATCAAGACCAAGCTACTTAACAAAGGGTTGAACCCACGGAGTCAAGTCAATACTTCCTAAGACATGTTAAGCTCTATCATAACTAAAGGCCAAACTTGAGATGTTGAGGTTCTATTAGTGATTCGACAATTGTTGTAGCAGCTACAGCAACCCTAAAATTATTCAACAAAAGACAACTTTTGGGGTCCCCTCATTCAAAAATTAAACATCTATATGATCTATCCCTGAAACTTATTCTTCGTACCTTTAAGTTACATGGATGAAAAGACTTTAAATTAGAAAATTTGAGAAATTCAATGGTGCATTGCATCTCTACAAGGCAATGTGTCACGTCTTTACAATGCATCTCAACTCTGCAATAGCGCATCACAATCCTTTAGTCCATAAAATCACACCTTTTCAACTCATTCTTCCATCACAAATCCACTTACAAAATTTCCATAAATGCATATTAAATGCACTCACACGGGGGAAATTTTTACATATAGCTCTCCTCTCCATTTCATTTTCATTATTTTGTGTTATTTAATCCTTCTTCACTTCCTTCTGTTGCACACTTTGTTATCACTTCCCTATCATCTAGAGTTACACTATGCCAATAGGATTTATAAATCTCGTGCCACGTGCAAGGTATGTATTGCGCACCTAACTCTTGCAATCATTATTTTCAGTAAGCTTAGTGTTACCTATTGTTGCGCAACCATCCACCTACCTTTCCCTTTTCTCTTCTACCTATTTATATAGATAAACATGATCATCACTAGTCCATTCCAACACTTAACCATTTCCTTTTCATATCCCTTTTGTTGGCATTTTACAATTTCATAGTGCATCGGACTTTCCCCTTGCATTGCTGCATTACTCTTTTTTGCCACACATGCCGCTTCACCACATTACAATCCCCCACATCGTGTCGGAATAATGTTTCATAGTTTAACTTGTAGAATTGTTCAATGTTGCATTTCCCCAAACTATTCTATGATAAGAGTATACATTGCACATATAATTATGATACAGTTGATTCCCACATTGTGTTGCACTTCCATTTTATAGTCTCACTTGTAGCCTTCCGTTGTGGCACATTTCTCCTTCATAGCATATGGCGACATGCAGTGATGCACCATATAATCATGATGAAATACATTTCAATATTGCATCACAATGCCTCTTCCTATCCTAATTGCTTGCTTTATGCCATATCACAGTTAACACCCTCTCTCTATATTGTCATCTTGTGTTGTGCACTAAGCCTTTTTTATTTTCTAATTTAACTATTATGATGAATATTTTTTATTTTCCAAGTCCAGTAGATTTGTCATTTCTAAGCATATATTAATTTGAAGACATGGCTCCTCTGAAAAGGATGCCTGGAAAAGAACATGAAAACAAATGATAAGAAAAAAGTCTTATTGCTTCAGTAACTACAGATGTTGACACGAGGCGTTTTATTGAAAAATCTATTTCCATCAATGGGTTTGATATCTATCAACCATTCACAAGGAGGTAATACCATGTTGGAAAACAAGATATGAATGTCTATTAGTATATTATAAGATCACATTTACAGAAAGTAGCTTCTCACCCAACAGTCTTTCCATGCGGGGAAACTATTGAATGGATCATCAAATGCACCGACAACAAGGACATGACTATCAAGGAAAATCATGGCAATGACATCATTTCACTCATGTATCCTCAAATATTTGAATATTATAAGCTTCCCAAACATCAAGTGGCTCTCTCAGTGAGTTGGTATCACAATTTTGGTCTGAGTAACAAGGATATTTTAAAGAGTTGTGGTAGGACCCCAACAAATTCAAGAGAAATTCTAATGGTATATATATAACAAACTTAATCATAAAATCTTATCAACTAGTTGCACCCACGTTCTGCAAACTTTATGGTGAGTCCACTACATAGTTCTTCGAGGAGATTTGGATCCCATTTATGTATACATGTACTCATGATGGATCCATATTCAATTTGGTTGAAATCATTATAGCATCCATTCAGGCTAGGGTGACAGAGGATCAAAATCTAGTGGTTGGTAAGCAACCAAATTTTTATATGGCTTTGTATTTACTTGAATATGCACCAATTGCAAGTTTGAAATGATGGGGTGGAGGTGGAATCTCACCCCCAACATCCAACCAATACATATTTATTAAAGGACCTGTGGGAAAGTTTACAAGTAGCATCATACACGAGAATAGTCGAAGGCTTTGTTTCATAACTATTCCACATTTTATTCATCCATAATTCACCATATATGTCAAGCTACACTAAATAAGCATTAGAAGAAGTAGTTAATTGGTTTATACCACTAGGCTCAATGTACGTCCAATTTTTTTAGTCTTGGAATCCACCACACCAACTCCCATTGTTCATGATAGATAAAGTGGTTTTGTAATAGGTTGTTTATTAGGTAACCATAGGTATTTGTAGAAAATCCTTGAAAACTTGCAATTTCTAATGAGATCAAACGGATAACAAAAGACATGATATTTCTCTACCAAAAATTTGAACAATGAATAGAAACATAATCACAAATATAACACAAAATTTATCTAGGGAACCCAAATGGGGAAAACCACTCTTGTTTGTATTAAATCAACTGATCAATCTAATCTATTACATAGAATCTGCTTCAATCCTAAAGCTGCCTGCAATACTTATCAACTCTCTACAAGACTTTCCCAACACTTAGGCAAATAAAACATGTTAGGAGCTCCTATTTCCTAGCACAATTTTGCCCCTAAAAAATAGGAATTTCTCCTATGTCCTTGAACAATTCCCAAGGGAATTGTTTTGCGTTCTTCTTAAGCTCTACACAAAAAAAACAGGTGTACCATAATAAATACAACTTGTGCCACCATTAAATCTCAATAGACAATTCAAATTGCATGACCTACTGCTAATTTTAGCAGTTTCTACATTTAACTGAGAGAGTTAACTAAGAGTAAGTTGAGTTAACATAAATTCAACTACTCTACTAAATTCAGGTCTATCTCTATTCTAGAACTAGAGATTAGTTAACTAACATACACTAGAGTTAACTCCACTAGATAGCTAATTTTAGCCATCAAGTATTCCACAATTCACTGAAAGCCATCTAACTCGAATTAACTGGCTATAACTAAGTGATAGGCCACATTACACATGTTAAATGACATCTAACTCAATAATATATGAGACAAAATTTGAATTAGCATATTTGACTAAGGCATAAGTCAAATAAGTCATTCCTTGATACATTTTCAACACTCCATCTTAGCGAGGAAGGGATTCTTAGAAGAACCTTGTCCACCTGGATCCATCTCCAACTCTACCAGGTTCTTTTCTGCTACAGTTGCTCCCTTTGAAATAGAAGACTTCTCTACTTCCTTCTGTGAAACCTGCTTTGAAGACCCATTCTTTCCCACCATGCTCTGTGAGTCCACCACTTTATTCATAAGTGCCATGTACCCTGTGTACCTAGGTATCTGCTTCTTGATGTTGGGAGACTCAACTCTCTTCTAATATCCCTTAACCAAATCCTCTACCCACTTAGTTCTAACTTTACCTATACTAGAAGTCTCTAATTGAGTGGTTGCCTCCACTTTCCTTTGGTTTTGGTCCTCATCATAATCATCTTGTTGGTCATCCCAATTGCCAACTAGCTTAGATTGAAACATAGATAATGGATGAGGCTCCATCTTGAGAGCTCTATCATGCTCTCACTCAACCATCACATTTATACTTTGAGAACTCTTTGCCCTACTTCTAAAGGTTGCACATGAATCAACCTATAATTTGTAGAGGTTCTCGATCCTTACACCAATCGACTTGACTTGTCCTGAAGCATAATGCTTGAGGTAAGCCTTCCCTTTGTTGAATACAACAACATACCCTTTGTCCTCAAGGATTTCTACTGATACAAGGTTTTTCTTTAATCCTGGGACATACATCACATTCTTGAGATGGAGAAGGAACCAGACTCCCTCTTAAAGTTCATTATACCAACTCCTTTGGTAAAGTATATGCCATAATCTCCAAGCTCGATATGGAATTGCATGTCTTTCTCCTACAAATTTCTGAAGAGATATTTGTTCCATGTCATGTGGAATGAAGCCCCTGAGTCAATGTACCACACAGTACCTCATATTGAGATTTCCATGCAAGCTATCAAGGAGAAATCCAATTCGAACTGAGAAGAGAGTTATTTTCCTACTACAACATGCTTGTTGGATTTCTTGTTTGGACATTTTGTAGCATAATTTCCAAACTCATGACAATGAAAACACTTGATCTTGATAATATCCTTCTTTTCCTTTCCTCCATTTTGACTAGACTCAGCTTTGCCTTGGGCCTTCTTGCCCTTGGATTTCTTCACTTTGCTAGCTAGTGCAAACTTATCATCCTCATCAGCCCTAGCTGAGACAACGTCTCTTATATTCTTCCTTATCTCTTCCTGCACAAGATCTGACCACAATCTCTCCCAATCAGGGAGCTTTTCTTTTCCATTCATTGCATCCTGGAAAGTGTGCCAAGATTTGTGAAGCCCAAGAAGAGAAAGGCTCACAAGATCTATTGTTGAAACTGTCTCTCCAACACCTCCAAGCTCATCCCTCACTTTAGCAAACCTGGATAGATATTAAACAATGGTCTCATTTTTTCCCATTCGAATCTTCCTCAATTTGTCCTTCAAAGTGAGTTTTCTAACATCACTACTACTTTCGAAAAGATTAGCAAGGGCCTTCCACACCTGGAATGGTGTTTCCTTCCCATGCAAATTCAAAACAATATGGTCCCTGACTCCTTCTAGGATCATCCTCCTAGCTTTGGCAATGTCATTTTTTCCATTGAGTCAGTTGTTGTGCATTTGATACCAAAGGTTTAGGGATATTAGTATTGATGTATTCAAAAACCCCATTATCATCTAACACAAATTCCATTTTGTTATTCCGTGCACAAAAATTCAAAGTGCCTTCTAGTGCATGCTCTGTCCTCAAACCATAGACTAACATGATTCTTGCACTTTTAGAATTCTTGCACTAACTGATCTCCTCTTCAATGCACTTTGAATATGATCAAGGAACTCGATTTCTATCTTGTTTTCATATCTGATACCATGTATAAAATCCTTGAAACCTTGCAACTGCTAATAAGATCAAACTGATAACAAAAGACACAAGATTTCTCTACCAAAAAAATGTGGAAAGAAAACAATGAATAGAAACACAATCACACATAGAACAAAAATTTTATCTAGGGAACCCAATTGGGAAAAACCCCTCTTTTTTTTATTAAATAAACTGAGAAATATCATCTATTACATAGAATCTACTTCAATCTTGAAGCTCCCTGTAATACTAATCAACTCTCTACAAGACTTGCCCAAAACTTAGGCATATAAGGCTTGTTAGGAGCTCCTATTTCCTAACGCAATTCTACCTCTAAAAAAAATAATTTCTCCTATTACCTTGCGCAATTCCCAAGATTATTTCTCTGCTTTCTTCTCAAGCTCTACACAAAAAACCCTGTGTACCATAATAAATACAATTCGCACCTTCATTCAATCTTAATAGGCGATTCAAATTGCATGACCTGTTAGGGCTAATTTTAGCAGTTGTTGCAATTAACTGAGAGTAATTTGAGTTAACAAAATTCAAATACTCAACTAAACTCAAATATATATCTATTCTAGAACTATAGATTAGTTAACTGACATACACTAGAGATATCTCCACTAGATAGCTAATTTTAGCCATCCACTAGTTCACAACTCACTGAAAGCCATCTAACTCGAATTAATTGACTATAACTCACTGATAGGCCACATCACACATGTTAACTGGCAGCTAACTCAAGCATCTATGAGACTTAATTCAAATTAACATCTTTGACTAAAGCACAAGTCAAAGAAGCCATTCCTTGCTACATTTTCAACAGATTTAGTGGTTTGCTATCATGGTAAAAGAAGGAACCATGGCCTATATACTCATTTTATGTACGTATGTGTCGCATAAAGAATTACAAAGAGGCACAAATAGAATTTGCAGAGCTAGAGTGCTTCAAATTCAAAGAGCTTGACTTTTATAAATATGACCGCAGGGGCGTAGTCACGACACATTGCTCCCAATGCAAGTGCATATGGACTTACTCATCAAAAATAAAAGAAGACGAAGAAAAATCAAAGAATTGTTATAATGTTGTAGAAGCCTTAATGAACACAAATGGCTCCAAACCTACAAACAATCTTGAACCCGCAACAAGAAAACCTTCCAAAGGGAAGGAGGAAAAATATAAGAAGGATGCTCAGAAAAGAGAAGGAGAAAAGCAAGTAGTTGGACAGGAAAAGGAAAATAAACTAAAATAAGACATGTAGTTAAAGAAAGAAAGGGGGGAAAAAGAGAAGGCACAAGTAGAACATAAAGTAAGAGAAGGGAGAGAATGGTCACAAAAGGAAGAAGATGAAAACAAGAAAGAAAGGGGGGAAAAAGAGAAGGTACAAGTAGAACATAAAGTAAGAGAAGGGAGAGAACGGTCACAAAAGGAAGAAGATGAAAACAAGAAACAAAGGGAAGAAAGGATTGAAAGGGAGAGATTAGAAAAACAAGCCCTATATGAGCCCAGTTTAAAAGAATAGCAAGCAAAGGAAGCTCAAGATACGACCAATGATGGTCTAGGCAACATGGATATTGATTCATCAACCTCGGTTTTAATGCCATTAAGAGGAGGTCATATGTTAATTCGTGAAATGGGCATCATTGTAGGTGATGAAAATCAAGTGATGAACATAGCAAGCTTCCATTTCGACAGAAATATCAACCAAATTTTCCACGAGAGGGAGATAAATCTTGCTTGGGAACCAATTAAGCCTATCTCAGTGACCACAAAAAGGAACATAACGTCCAGCACCATTGAGAATCCATTGGCCTTAGCCTTAACAACAGGAACATCCTTTTCCTCAGCAACACAAAATAAAATTGAACATTTAATGGAGAAGGTTAAATAACGAGACAAGAGCTTGAAAAAGGCACATGGGGAGATTGAAAGGCTATGCAAGGAGAATCAAGCTCTATTGGCCTCAAGATCTTGCAACAAATATTATTATACAACAACATTGGAAGCATATAAATTGTTGGACAACATTATGAAGCAATTCTACCGAGATCTTAGAACACTCCAGAATATCGCTTCCACACTCATATCTATTCAAAATGTAGTTAAAGAAAAAGGTGTGCAACTAAAGGAATACATGGCAACCATCAATATAATGCATGAGTGGAGTACAAAACACTTGCCTTCACTAGTTTCTAGATAGGGAAATATATAAAGCAAAGATCAAGATTTCCATACGAACCCAAGAAAAGCTCTAAAAAGATGTGATGAGAACTTCGGGAGCTTATCAACAACACCACATAATGATGGAGAGGTTGATCAAAGCTCAAAAATTAGTCTCCATTGGAGCAAGAGGAGAGGTGAGGCCTAAACAAGAAATTGAACATGAAATACAACAGATCATGCATGCATGACAACTAGCTATCATAGATAAAGACACAAATATCACCAAATAAGAACTAGAACAACACCTGGTGGAATCCACAAGGCTACACACAATTATGACTTCATTATTCCACAAAATCCAAGTTGATATAAAGACAATAGTGCATAATATATGCGATATGAAGTCATCAATGAGGGGTTAATTTCAAGAAAGTTTTTGTCTATTGCAATTGACTACAAAGCTTGGCACATCCATATGACCCAATGTTAGGTCCCTATATTAATAGTGTAGTCCCTTGTTGTTGTTAGTATAGCCCCCTTATTGTTATTATTGTGCCCCTGTAACCCCCATATTGTTATTATTGTGCCCTTACATTATTATTGTTAGGTCGGCTAGGATTACATTGTGACCCCATGGACTCTTATATATAGAAAGGAGGTTTTTTCATTTGTAGCATCCAAGAATTTTTCATTTATGTAATGTAAAGGAGGTTTCCCACTCGAAGTGGCTTATTTCTAAGATGTCGATCTCTATTTTCTTCTATTTTTGGAGTTGGCTTCATAATATTTGGTATAAGAGCTTTGAATTCTAGGGTTTCGTTGCTCCAAACAGGTCATTATGGAATTTTAGTTATAAATTTTTTTATACGAAGGTTCAAAAGCTGAAATATTTACCACGCGAAGCCGAAATCCTAAAGAAAATCGTGTAAAAATTTCAGATCAAATTTTCGGAGATATGATCTATGGAAGTTAGCATTTTTGCAGGCTCCCGACTTTCATCTAAAAGAGGTGACCTTGGGAAAATCGTCATAACTCTTTCTTTGAGCATCGGATTGGAATTTTGTAAAAATTGGCCTAAAGTACATGGAATTTAGTTTCTTATGTATCAATTTCATAGCCGAAGGAGGAAAAAGTGACACACGACACATCGTACAAGTTCGCTCTACTAAACTAGTCCATAATTAGGTCTTTGTGGGAGATTGGGCATAAATTTGCCTTGAAGAATCTAAATCGGGTCAGACCTGTGGAATTCGAAAGAGGATTCAAAGGGATACTACAGGACCAAATTTCATATATTGAAGATCTGAAATCACATAGCTAATTCGGTTTCAATATCAAACTCCTCAAAAGCAAGAAAAATGTGTGTATTTTTTTCAAATTGCATAAGTCTTGTTTGAAAAATCAGTTTGAAGTGATTCCAAGGGAATATTGAAGCATAGATATCAATATTGGGTTCTAAAATTCCCCCTAAAAAGAATTAGACACCCATTAAGCCTTCATAAGGCTCTACTGTGACTCATGAAGAGGAATAAGTGCAACATGACATATCAAAATTATAAGAGCAAGTGCACCAAATTTCGCTCTCGCAAAGAGCAACAAAAAATGAAATGGAAGCTTTGAAGAAATGTGTGGAAGCTAAGATGGGTGGTTTGAAGAAAGGCATGGAAGCTAATATGGATGGTTTGAAAAATGGCATGGAAGCTAAGATGGATGACATCGGAAAAAAAAATGAAAGACAACATGGAAGACATGAAGAATTATCAAAAAGCAGACATGGAAGGTTTGAAGGAAGGTTTGAAAAAGTTGATACAAGAAATGATTCCTAATGGCAAAAAGATAGAAGAGGAAACTCATTATGAGAAAAAAATAAATTTTAATTGTGATTTCATAAACCCTAATATTGGATGGAAGACCCACCATATTCCAAAGATCGATATGAGGAAGTTTTATGGCAAGGATCCCGTAACATGGATACTATAGATGGAGCAATATTTTGATCTCAATAATGTGCAAAACACACAAAAGGTACACGTTGCAACTTTAAATTTAGAACAAAATACATTTGTATGGTATCGATGGCTTTGCTCTCATAAAAAAAATGTCACTTGGTCAATTTTTACGAAAGAAATGATAACACATTATGAGGATACAAAGAGCAACACCTTCTTTATCCAATAGATAAATCTCAAACAAAAGGGTTCAATGGTGGAGCACATTGAGGACTTCCAAAAATTGAATATAAGGGTAACTGGTATTCCATAGGAACACAGGATTGATGTCTTCATAGGGAATTTAAAGGATAACATCGAAAATGAGGTTCGCCTTTGGGAACCTATTCATCGGAGAAGGCATTTAGGTTGGCAAGAAAAATTGAAAGTAAATTTATGGCAACAAGGAAGCCTACCACTAACATCTGTAAAGATGGAATTGTTGCTACTCCTAGACTTCCACAACCTACAAGGTTGACACCACAACAATTGGAAGAAAAAAGAGCAAAAGGGCTTTGTTATAGTTGTGATAGAAAATACCCTAAAGGTCATAAGTGTGTTGAGAATAAATTATTTTACATAGATTGTGAAGAGGAGGAAAAAAATGAAGAAACTTCAAAAGAAGAGGATATACACCAGGAACCAACCCTAGAGAAACAAGAAATGAGTCCAACCATATCCTGTAATGCATTGGTAGGAATCACCACTTCTAAAACTCTCAAGATATAAGGACATATCAAGAAGAAAAAGGTAATAGTGTTGATTGATTTAGGTAGTACCCGTAGTTTTATTCATTGTAAGGTAGCCAATGAATTGAATTGCTTCCTATACCCAGCACCATAGTGTCAAGTGATGGTTACAAATGGAGGGACTATAAATTTCTCTATAAAATGCCATAATATCAAGCTAACCATGGGGGAATATGTATTGAATATTCCAATGCTTTCCATTCTAGTGGGAGGCGTTGATGTTGTACTAGGAGTACAATGGTTACAATCTTTAAGGACGGTAGATTTTAATTTTCAAGAACTTTTCTTGATTTTTTTTTCCAGAAGGAAATGAAGTTGAATTATGGGGTATCGCAGGGAAGCCGGGAAAGATAATAAGCTCTAATGTCATGACTAAGCTTCTGAAGAAAGAAAAATGAGGCTTAATTACACAATTATGCTCACTAGAAGTTCCAACATCAAAATCATATATTTCTCCAAATCTCCAAAAAATCTTGGACAATCATTCCAAGTTGTTTGAAACTCCCAAAGGACTCCCACCTATTCGTGATCATGATCATGCTATTCATTTGATTCCAAGAAGTGTTCCTACAAACATCAGGCCTTACAAATATCCTTATGTCCAAAAGAGCGAAATTGGAACATATGGATTTGCAATTTAGAGGGCTTCGTATAACGATCCAGTCAAAGTTCTTTCTTTGCTCAGTAGTATTGTGCAAAGCATGATGGATCAGCAGCATGTCCCGTATCAGGGAGCCGCAATAAGCTCACTATTAAAGATAAATTTTCATTCCCCGTGATTGATGGAATTATTGAATAAATTATGATTACAATGGAGCTAATAATTGATCTTTCATTCTGTGATATCATCCCTCAAGAATGAAGATTGAAGATATTCCGAAAACAACATTTCTAACTCATGAGAGTCATTATGAATTTTTGGGCATGCCTTTTGGCCTTACCAATGCACCTTCACATTTCAAGGGTTGAATTCCATTTTCAAACCCTTCCTTAGAAAATTTGAGTTAGTATTTTTTGATGATATACTAATCTACAACAGGTCTTGGAAGGATCATGTTCAACATGTTGACATGGTGCTCAAACTATTGGAGGAGAAACAATTATATGAAAAAACTCCAAATGTCACTTTGGACTACAAGAGGTGGAATATTTGGGTCATATTGTATCTCACGAGGGTGTTAAGGTAGACCCTAAAAAAATTAAAGCCATTAAGGAATGGAAAGTCCCCACAACCATAAAGTAGTTACAAGCATTTCTCGGGTTAACAGGGTATTATTGCAAGTTCGTTAAGAATTATGGGAGAATAGTAGCACCTCTAACAACATTATTGAAGAAAGATGTGTTTTCATGGACTCCTTCAAGGCATTTTAAGGCTCACATCTAGAGTAATGTCTAACACTCTGCCTTAGCTACGCCACTGAAGTAAAACTTTATCAGAATGTGATGCCTCGGGAAATGGAATTGGTGTTGTTTTAATGCAAGAAGGAAGACCCATTTCTTTTGAAAGTCGTCCAATCAAAGGAAAGTATTTACAGAAAGCTATTTATGAGGAGGAAATTTTGGCAATACTACATGCACTAAAGAAATTGCGACCTTACCTAATGGGAAGACACTTCAAGGTAAAAAGTGATCATGATAGTCTTAAATACTTTTTGGAACAAAGACTATCTTCAGAAGAGAAGTTTTGATGTAGGAGACTAGGTATTTTTGCAGATGCAACCATACAAACAAATGTCCCTCAAGCAAGCTAAGAAGGATAATAAATTATCGCCAAAATACTCTGGTCCTTACAAGGTGTTGCAAAATATTGGTATTATGGCATACAAATTGGAGCTTCCTGCTTCTTCTCGAGTGCATCCAATTTTCCATGTTTGATGCTTAAAGAAGGTTATAGGTGACAAACTTCTAATTCAAACAATATTGCCAGAACTTGAGGAGGAAGGAAAAATCATATTGGAACGTGAAGCAGTCACGGAAACAAGAACTTGACAGTTACGAAATCGATAAATTTCAAAGTATCTCATAAAGTGGAAGAACTTACCCACTGAAGATTCTACATGGGAGGATGAGAATTTTATACAAAAGCATCCAGAGCTACTCAAGCGTTGAGGACAACACTTTTTTGAAGGAGAGAGGCATGTTAGGTCCCTATATTACTAGTGTAGTCCCTTATTGTTGTTAGTGTAGCGCCCTTATTGTTTTGTCGTACCCCTGTAACCCCTATATTGTTATTATTCTGCCCTTAAATTATTATTTTTAGGCCAGCTAGGATTACATTGTGACCCCATGAACTCCTATATATAGAAATGAGGTTTTGTCATTTGTAACATCCAAGAATTTTTCATTTATGTAATGTAAAGGAGGTTTCCCCCTCGAAGTGGCTTATTTCTAAGGCGTTGATCTCTCTTTTCTTCTATTTTTGGAGTTGGTTTCATAACACCCAATGGTTACAAATTCAAGAGCAAGCCTTGTCAGTTTTGGACTTAAGCTCATGATATATGTTTATTTTATTTATTTTAAATTTTAATGTAATTATGTTAAAAATATATATATATAATAAAGTAAATTAGTAATTAGACACAAGGATAGGTGAAGAGTCATTTAAGGTGAAAATCCACCTCATTTCATATATATATAATCCTCATGTAAGGAGAAGGGACTTTTAGCTTTTGGACTCTTGGAACAATCTTGAAGGGGAGAAGTATGTAACTACCTTAAAGAGCAAGTTCCAACTTTATGCACCCCCACTACTGGGTTTCTTGAAGATACATTGTGACTTGGCATTGGATGTTTTAACACTAATACTCAAAAGCCTAAAAGGCCACAACAAGAAGTTTCCATCATGTGTTGTCAAATGTTGTAAGTTTTTTCTTTATTGTTATTTGGAGTATATGGTTGTTGCACACTTGTTGCAAGTTAATGAACTATTTTGTTAACTAAAAACTTCCATATTTCTAGGAATTTCTTGTTGATTTTACATGCTTTCATGTTGTTTATTAGTTGCAAACTATTTTATAATTAATAGCTAGTATGCTTTAATATTGATGTATCTTAATTAAAAACAACTATCACTCTTTTTTTAAGGATCATGCTCATTTACAAATGTACTAGAACATTCCTTGTATAAATTCACTTAAGATATTTTCAGTAAAGTTGATTTCACTTTCATCTCCTCAAGGGATTTATTTCGGTTTCCCTTCCTTATTTCATTCGTCTATTATATAACTTTCACGAAGAATAAGCTGATAGTTGGGCCAACAATCTAGATGGGACTCTCATCCCAGATAATGTGATCAAAATATGGTGATCAGTCTTCCTCTTGATGGTGTTTGTGTTGGCTCTATCATTAACAAACATCGTTATAAAAATTTGACAAACATGCCTCTTGGCATGCCTTAACCCTTTTGCAACTTGTTCATGGTGATTTTTGTGTTCGAATTTCTTTTCCTTCTTTCTCTAGGTACAAGCACTTATTAAATTTCATTGGTGACTTCTCTAAATGCACTTCATTTTACTTCTTATATTTTAAGAGTGAAGTTTTGAAGTGTTTTTGGCCTATAAGGTCCCTCTAAAAAAACAATCTTAACATTAACTACAAATGTTAAGAACACATAATGGTGGGGGGGGATATGTTTAACAACAAATTCACAACTTACTACACTACACAGGGCAGTCAAATGTGACATACTATTCCATACCACAACAAAATGGTGTTGTTGATAGAAATAATTGAATCTTAAGAGAAATGGCCAATTGTATGATCCAATCTAAGGGATCAAGTCTTCATTATTGGGTAGAAACAATCATTGTACAAATTACATAGTAATTTACACTTCCACAAAGGTATTAAAAAATACAACACAAGAATAAGGATGAACTAAAATTAAGCCAAATGTAAGCCACTTCCATGTAATTGGTAGTGAAGCATGGGTTCACATCCTTGATGATAAAATAAAAACAACATTACTACCTACGATGGAGAATTGAATTTTTGTTGGATATTGTAAAGAGGTAACTGGCTATAGACTTCTTCAATCTCATTCCAAGGAAATAATTATTAAAAGAGATTCAATTTGACAAAAATATCTTGGCCCGTGAGCTTATTTTGGTGTTTGTGTCGCCTTCAACCTACGAGTTTTCTTTGATGCTTGTGCCATCTTCTAGTCTTATTCTAGTGTATTCATTAGATGATGATAATATGGATTAAAATCCACCTCTATTTGCTCACCCTCCTCCACACGAGTCCATCAAATGTAAACCTACAATAGTACCACAACTTTCTATAAGGGTCTATTCAACATGAGAAGCAACTAGAGATCCTATATATCAATGCCATACATGTTTACAATTTCAATGAGCCTCTATTTTTTGGCTCAATTTCCAAAGTCTCATGATCCATAAACATTTTTAAAATATTTGGGCCATATTTATTGGGATACAACGATTAACAAAGAATATGATTCCTCAATTGCAAACAATACTTGGGAACTTGTAGCTATTTGGAACGAAGAAAACTTGTCAGATGTAAATAGGTGTATAGAACTAGGTAAGCATCATATGGAAGTGTTGAAAGACATGAGGCTTGATTAATTACCATAGGATTCTCTCAAGTTGAAGGAATTGACTATAATGAAACATATGCTCTAATATCCAAAATGAATTCCATCTATCTTGTTTTAGCCCTTGTTGCCTCACATAGATGAGAGGTCCATAAGATGGAAGTTGAACTCACCTTCTTCCATGGGAATCTGTAAGAATAAATATACATGGAATAACCTATTAGCTATGTTCAAAATGATTCCAACCTTGTTTGTCGCCTTAAGGAATGTCTCTATGGTCTTAAGTAAGATCCTCAAGCATGATATGCTTCTTGATAATAGCTTTTCTAGATATCATCCTAATCCTAATATATACAACAAGAAAGTAAGAAACTATCGCATAATATTTATTCTTTACGTTAATGAGCTTATCCTCCCTAGTAGTGACCCTAATATTTTAACCATTGTGAAATCCAACCTTAAGAGGAAATGTGAAATGATATACTTGGGCAATTTGCATTATTTCATTGGCCTCCAAGTATTGCAAACCATGGAAGGAATTTATATTTCACAATATAATGATGCATGGGACCTTTGCCACATTCACATGGACAATTGTAAATGAACCCCTTCTCCCTTCTAGTATAGAGTCAAACTTGCTACCACTTATACTACACCCAAGGTTGATTTATTGTTAATTAGATAGTAGCCTCTTATATTAGGCTCACACGCATCTTGTTATTTCCTTTATGGTTGGTCTTGTTGATTGGTATATGTAAACACTCCATGAAATTCATTGGAAAACAATAAAAATATTTTTAGTATTTATGGGGTGCAATTCAATTTAGGATACTTTATAGTTCAAGCGGGAATCCTTTGTTTGTTGGTTTCATGATTCATATTGGGTTGGTTACCCTAGTGATCCAATGGCTGCCATAGATTATGTTTTTACTCTTGGTCAAACACTTGTCACTTAGGCTTGTAAGAAGCAACAAGCTATTGTTTTCTCTTTAACAAAAGCAGTGATTGAGAAACTATTAATGCAAGTCAAATGCCTTTTGGATTTGATAGTTCCTTATAGAGTTTGAATTCTAATAGTAGCATCTAACCACCCTTTGGTGCAACAATTAGAGTGTCAACGAGCTTGAAAAAGATAGATTTCAACATTAGCAAAACAAACACTTTGAGCTACAAATTCACTTCATCAGAATGCTCATTTATGATTGTGTTCTCGAAGAGCTCTTTTGCTTGATAGATGATCGATCTATAGAATTTTTCACAAATTTTCCCATAGAAGAAATTTTTTTCTAAACTTCAATCTATGCTAGGAGTTTAAGGAGTTATTATTAAGAGGGATTAGGCTCTAACACCTCCTTTCTTCTCATATTGAGTCACCTTTATAAATTATTCAATTATATCGCAAGTTTTTATTAAGGGGGGATGTTAGGATTTTAGACACTTAGGAGTTAGTTAAGATCAACATGATCTAATGTGTCTTTAGTTAAAAGTAAGTTTCTTCAATATTCATTTGTTGTTATGTAATTTGGTGCTCATGACATGTTTTAAACATAGAGTGATATAGTAACTCATCTTCTCCTTGACACTCTGATCTCGATTTATGCAGGAATGCAATAAAATACATAAATAAACATAAACACAGAGATGTAATGGAAATAACACTTCCTTTCATTACTATCAAATAACAAAAATATGCTTACAGACATAATGGAAATAAACTATCTGGGCACTGGTAGCTTATCTCTAAGAAGAGATGTGGCAGCTACAGGCCTCTGAAATGTGTTACAATGAGGCTCGAAGGCCTATTTATTGTTGAGAAACAATGGAAAACCCTAAACATACAAAAATCTAACCTTAGGAGATGAAGCGCCAAAATTATGGGCCTTGTTTGGGTAAATTGGTACATCAACTTCCCGGGGTCGTAAATTTGGCATACAATCTCCATTTGACGCGCACAATACCTCGTTATAATGATCTATCCGAGGGGTAAAAAACAGCTATGGAAGTTCAGGACCCGAAGAACTGCTAAAAATAGTAAATTGTGCTACAATTAAGGAAACTGGAAAACTTAAAGAAACAATGGTGGGGCCCCAAGTGGAATAGGCGGGTGGCCACCAATATCCATCTGGATCATTCCATGCCCCTTAGGAAGAAATTTTCCCCATTGATTTGAGTTCCTCCATGAGATCTGCAATGTCGGATGTGTCCAGTAATGGTGGAAAGTATGGCTGAAGGCGATCCGAATTGAACATTTGTTTCCAGCCAAGGAATGGAAGAATGTTGAGATTAAATGGATTGTATCCCACAACCTTGACAATGGCGTAAGGCCCATATCAGAGTGCTATGAGCTTTCGATGAGCTCCGATTAGGCCTTCTTTCTGCAAATGCAACCAAATTTTTTCACCCACCTGGAACTTGTGTGGCACCCGATGTTGATTATGTCGTTTCTTGTACTTGGCATTGGATTTCTCCAAGATGTCATGGACCTACTCGTGGACGTGTTGGATGCGTTCAATAAATATGGTTGCTTTATAAGCCTTAGAAAATACACGTGTGGATTCTGTCTATGTGGTCGCTCGAGGTATGGCAACATCAGGTAGCAACGGGCATGGGGTCAGATCAATGGAGTGCTTGACCTGACAGTGTAGAGGAACCTTTGTGGGTGAGGAGAAAATGTCCCTATATTCCTCCACGACTTTATCCATCTGTTTCTGTCATGTAGGGAGCCTTGTTTGGAGGTTGTGGCCACAATCTTATTCTTGCCCTGTGGGAAAATTGTAATGAAAACAAATTTCCTGGTTTGGGAAATAATCTGCGTTGCTTTGCAGTAATCAAAGAGATGGCAGGAGGCAGTGCTACCTATGGTATCTTGTACAATCTATTTCCCAAAGTAATAATAAAAAAATGAGGCCTGGAATCATATACATCATGTCTCTTCCACAAGTATGGTTGGCCCAATAATACATCAGACATGTCAAGAGGAGCAACATCACATAATACCTCATTCGTGAAGGGCTTGATGTTGTACGGAAGGCGACACTTTTGGATGACGTGGAGATATCTTCATGTTGTGACCAGCAACAACCCCCCTTTTATTTAATATTAGTAATAATACTAAATAAATGGGGACCCTTAGTTAAAAATCCAAAAAATCAATTAGGATTTGTTTTCCCTTTCGAATAAAACTTTCTATCATAAACTTAGAGAAATCCCTTAGAAAGAACATTAAGAAACACTTAAGTTTATGATAGATTACAATAAAATTGTTCTTTAAACAAAATAGCGCATCCATCGCAAAATGGTATATATCTTTTATAAAACTGAAAATGCGATTTTGCGATAATGCAATCCCAAAAAGCCTATACAATAAACATATTGGTCGCAGATCGCATAGCGCAGAAAACAGAAATGTTAAACAAATATCTTTTGCGCTATTTACCATTTTGCGCTTTTGCGAGATTTGCGATGTGCGCTTTTGCGCAATTTGCGCTTTTGCGCTATTTTACATAACTGCGATGGTTTCATTTTGCAATATTGCGACATTGCGATATTGCGATATTGCGCAGCAAATCGCAGATCGCAATGTCGCAGATTCATGTAGGCGCGTTGTTCAAAGGCAATCTTCCCATATATCAATATCAGTGATGCGCTTTAATGATTGGATTGGCAATTAATGGTAAATGAGATTTTGTTTTGATTGAAAGAAATTTCACGTTAAAATAATATATTTCATCCGCCTTTGCATTTAAAACAGTCTCATCACCTTTCTCATGCCATTACTCTCATTTAACTCGTAAAACGCAGGCACGAAGGAGCAAACGTCTATACAAAGCTTTCACATAACATTATGGGTAAGAAGGATAAGAGCTTGAATTCTAAAAATAGAGAAATGGCTTCACTATATGCAGACACCGCTTGCAATAAGGATGCCGGTATATCCACTTGGGAAGGAATGTATAATTTGCTGGAGGAAGAAAATCCTGTGGTATTAAAAGTTACGGCTACAGCAGGTTCTAGTAATACGTCTGAAGCAACCCTCAAAGAACTGGCTTGTTCATTTCTGCATAGGATAGCGGCAAGGCCAAGGATTCTCCCATATACAGACATGGTGAAATGGGTGCTAGACAACACTGATATTTCAGACAGACAATTCAGAACTCCAGCTCAAGAGCTAATCGGGTCATTCACCACGGAAGATTTGAGACTAATGTATAAGTTGTCGGAACCTCAGGCGACTTACAATAAACAATTCATGGAAGATTTTGCCAGAGAACATGCAAATTTGTCAGAATGCACAAAGGAGTGGACCAAAAGAAGTGAAACATTGAAGAAAAACAAACAAGGTATGTACAGCACGGGTTCACTTACCTCTCCTTATTGTTTCACTGCTGCCATGTTATGCAGGCTTTCTGGAAAGCCTGACATAAATATGATCTTACCTGAATGGCTCCATTTGTTGAATTCGGCCGTTAATTCTACAATTGTAGACTGGGCCAAAATCCTATCTGATAATTTGACCACTGCTATTTTTCACTACCGGTCGAAACGAAATGTTTCTCAGCGGGTTTATCCGCCTTTTTATTTATCTGCTTATGTCATGGACGCTATCTGTTATGTCTCTAAATTCCCTGTGATGGGTTGGCAATGGACTATCCACGATCCTTTGCCTATTCATGTGTACCATAAAGAACTATGGGAGTCTAAGTTTGTCCCCCATTTTTACCAAATTTGTCATGGAATAATGTTGCCATTGTACAAAACATTGCATAATAAGGATGCCCCAAGGTTATCCCCAGAAACAGAGGTTGATATTCTCCCCGTCGTGAGATGGTTTGGAGAAGAATTGTTCACTTATATTAGGGTTTTTGGAAGTTATGCTTCTCCCCATGTTTTACCCCTATATGTTCCAGATAGACTTGTAGCTCGGGAAATTTATTATCAGACCTGTGGCCAGGGAGGTATAACAAAGGATTTAAAAGAGAAGAAAAAAGGCATTTGGCCACAATTTCCTGTAAAATGTGAAACATTTTCACTGTTTGATATTGGTCATGCATTCCAAGAGATAGGCAACATTACATGTCTACAGCTGTTCAAATTTTCGAGAAGGTTATTCGACCCAGATGATATTTTTAAGAATTTTACCAATGCAAACAGAGTAAGGGAATTTTCCAGGGAACATGATCTTTTTGATGATATGTTCCAAGCAAGAAATTCATTTAAAGAAGTTTTGAATTCAGCTCAAACGCAGTTATCTCCAGAGGAATTCCAGGAATTCAAACTTTGCCAGTATAAGTTAAATACTACCCTATTCTCGTAAAACTGTTTTCAGAGCCCGAAGGGAGCAAACCTCCAAGTGTTAGTCTTAACAAGAAGCAAGCAAGCACCCAATCAAAATCTGACAAAGAGACTTCTGAACATTCCAATAAGTCTAATGAAAAGGAAGATACAATGGAAGAATCCATGAAAGATTCTGCGCAATCAAAAGAAACTACTCAACAGCAAATTTTGACTTCTCAACAGACAAATCCTCCTCCAACCAATGTACAGCAACAGCCAGTCATTATTGAATTAGACAAAGAATGGGAAACCTTCAACCAATTGATTAATGTAGAAGGACAGAATGTACAGACTCCTGTCCAGACAACCAAAGTTTTGAACACAGGAACAAGCAGCACAGTCACAGTGACAAAGCACATACCAATCACACCCTCCTCTGAAATTGTACTTAATGTGAAGGACATTCCTCCTCTAGATGTACTCTACAGCCCAAAATACAAAGCAGTAGTGAAGAAACAGAGGAAAAAGAGAAAGTTAGAAAGTTCAATTGCTACTGAAGCAGAACAACTAGATGTATTGTGGAAGGATCCTTCCACAGAGCCTTCTGAGAATCTTACTAAGTTATCTCAAATGACAGGGGCTTATGCTTCCGCAACAATTGACAAAGCATTTGAGATACAACTTTTGTTGAATGAAAAAGAAGAACAGATAAAAGTTCTACAACAGCAATTGCAACAGGTGTAGGCCAATAATGAAGCACAGTTGAAACTTGAAGAGATACAACAACAACTTCAAGAAATGCAAATAGGACATCAAAGAGGCTTGGCTGATAAAGAAAAGCAAATACAAATTATCCAAGACCAGCACAAAGATGAACCTAAGCTTCCAGAATTTATTTCAGAAACTATCTCTTTAAACAATCAACTACTGCAACAAGAGGAAGTTTTCTACCAAAAAATCTTGCAATGGAATTCTTTTTGCCAAGAGAGCGATAAAATCACAAATCATGTCGTAGATTTACGAAATGATTATGATTTTATTAATGAAAAGATCAATGATTATCTGGCATGGCAAAAGACAGAAGATGGCAGAAAAGCTGGTGCACCCATTGTTAATGAAAACCATAAAGAAATAATGTTCAAAAACTGGGATGCACAAATCAGAAGGGCAGAAAAGGCAGCAGAGGAGGCGGCTACAGCGGCAAACACTCTTACTGATTGTGTAAATGATAATCTACACAAAGCTAATTTGATTTCAGAAATTGTTCCAGGATATCTCCCACAGGCACATCAACTGCAAACATAATGGAAGCAAAAGGCAGAAGAAAGAGCAAAATCAATTCAAGGGCTGACAAGATTAAATTGGGACTCATACTGGGCGTACTTGGTGAAGCTACACAGTCAGCACAGTGCGCTTAATTTTATCATCAATGCTACAGAGAAGATTGCGCCTACGCTTGCCGACTCTGTCTTTTCAGGACAGTTGAATTCTGAAGTCGGTCAACCACATCTTCTCAAAACTATGCTAGATGCCTGCAAGTTTAAAGATCAAGTTCATAGATAGTTAGATTTAGTTTTAATTTTATTGTATTTTAGCCTAGGAAAAGGACGGTCATTGAACCGAATCCTTAATTTTTGTAATAGACTATTTTTAGATTTAGCTAAGTAGTATTTAAACCCTTCTCATGCATTTAGAGAGGGGTCCCGGATCTTAATATTTTTGACTTGGAGATTACATTTCTGTACTCCATTGTCTTATATATTTTTAAAAGGATCACATCTAGTGATTTTTATGCGGAATTATCTTTGAAGTGTTGCATTTCTGTACCTTGGAATTTGATTTTGCATCAGAGTTACTGGATTAGAGTATCAGATTTCATTTGAAATTCTCTGGCATGAATAAGTGTATTTTAATTATTCACTGCTGATTTCTTTTGTCTTATGATATTCGCTTTAAAATTGCTATCATTTATATATATTTGTTTTCACAACGCTTCTTTTTATATATCATTTCTGAGTATAATTGAAACGTTATCTTTCATAAGTATATATATAGATGGTATACAATGATGAATGCAATATATTAATACAACTCTGTTTAATTTCTTAAACAGATTTATCTTTTTTGTTTCTGCACATTTCAATTTAAATAATAATACATTTTCATGGTTATTGTTAAATTGGAACAATCTTAAGTTGTATTCACATATAATTACCCGGGTTAGTGTTAGAATTTCTTTATCAGTATTTAGTTTAAATTAAATAGTTTTATTTTAGTTAATTTAGTCCCATTTCCACTCATCCAAACCAATCCATTTAGTTATAAGGAAACTGGTCCTTTAAATCCAATCGGAGCCACCATACCAAACGGAAAAGGAGCTGTCTTAAGGTCTCGACCGGGTGGTTTTCCCCAATGTTTGAAGCAGAGATTTTCTAGGCTTCAACATTTTTGGCGCTAAAAGGAGGGCCTGAGCTATGAATGGCAAGTAAATATTTTTCCACAAGCCATTCTGAGAGCAAAACACCCTCATCAACTTCTTCAATTTCTTCTGAAATACAAAATCCTATAGAAGAAATTGCGAAGAATATTCATACACCCACTACCAAAATCTCAAAACATTCAGACAATCAAAATCCTGAGTCTCCTGAAGTTCAAGATTTAATTCATAAATTGAAAGGATTCTCATTATCCCTAGAAGAGTCTGAAATATCTGAAGGTAGTGTAACCTCAAAATTTGTTTCTTCGAAACCTCTTACTAGGCTTCAAAGTGAAAAACTTGGTATTTCTCCGAAAGAATTCCCTTTACCTAGTAGATTCAAGACAAGAAAAACTCAATCGGAATCAGTAAGTGATATAAGTTCAACATCTAATATTCAAATACCTGTTTCCGAAATCCCAACTCAACAAAGTACAATTGTTTCCACATCATCTCCTCAATCATCATCTTCTCAATAATCATCTGCTAAATCATCATCAATCTCAACATCATCTATTCCAACAACTTCTATTCAAACACCACCAGTTTCTACTACTCCTCCAATAGTTGTTCCAATAATGGCTAGACCATGGGCTACTCCAGGGGCAGTCAACATGGCCGCACCTTTACATGATTTACCAGACAATCCTGGAAAATGGCTTCCAAAATTTAGCCCAGATCTTAACATTCAAGCTGAAGAACATATCAATAACTTTATGCTGGCTATTAATTTGAATGGAGTCACACATGAAGATGTTGTATTCAGACTATTCCCTTATACTCTTCAAGGAGCAGCAGGATCATGGTACTTTTCATTACCTTCGGGATCCATAACAAGTTGGGCCATTTTTGCAGATCATTTTTTAACCAAATTTGGAGATGACAGATCAATAGCTACTTTAATCAATGATCTCTCAAATTTAAAAGCAGAACCCAAGGAACCCATTAAAGAATTCAACGCTAGATTCAACAAACTCTTGAACAAAATTCACACAGATTCAAGGCCTAGTGAACAAGTCAGAATTGAATGGTACATAACTGCCTTACCCTCAAACATAGAATTTTTTGTAGATAGAGCTGCAAAACCTACGTTAGCTGAGAATATGAAAGAGGCTATTGCAGTAGAAAAACGAATTATTTCTCTAGAAAAGAAAAATGCTATTGAGGAAAGGAAATCAAAGAAAGTCAGCTTCAAAGAAGATTCAAAGAAAAAGTCCAAAGACCCATACAACATGGAAGGTTTACAGAAAGTCCTTAAAACCATGTCAAATGAAATGGTTGAAATTAAAAAACAAGTAGTTGAAACTTCTACCAAGAAACCATTCCGAAATTTCAAAAGAAACCAAGTTGAATCTAAACCTCCTAATGCAATCTCTAATGCAGAATCAGAAGAAGAGGAAGAAGAAGAAGATACATCTCTAGTATCAGATGAGGAAGATGAGAATGAAGAAATAGCTGAATTGAATGGAATGTGGGATTTTATTCTCCGTAATTCTGATAATGAAGAAGCTATGCCTGTAAGTACTAGGAGTAAATCTATATCGGAACCAGTGCAAACAGTTCCTAAAAAGAAAATTACAACTCCAAGTACCTAAGACAAATCCCCTGTAAAGAAAACTTCTCCATTACCTACTCAAAATCAACCATCTTCTTCTAATCCTCCCACATCAACAACAAAGACTTTAGTAGTGTCAGATCCTATGGAGTACAACATTGTTGAAGACATGAAAAAGATCAAAGCCAACATTTCATTACATGAACTCAGCAAACTAAAACACCAGCAAAAGTTGCTATTGAAAGAATTAAACGCTACACCAATTGCTCCTTTACCAAGTGGTGTAGTTGCAAAAGCAGCTAGGGGAGCTGGTAAGCCACCAGATAAGGTAGATGCTACTGATACAGTGCTCATTGGAGAAAAGTCAAATTCTCAAACTCCTTTTCTTTTGACTTATGAGATGTACAATAAAAATCTGCACAATTGTTTGATTGATTCTGGAGCCTCCTCCAATATAATGCCTACTTTTGTCTGTGCCAAATTGAATATCGAACCACAGAAGTCAGCAGTTCATATCATTCAATTGGATCGCTCTAAAGTTCAAGTTGTAGGAGAAATCAATTCAGTTACTATCAGATTAGCTTCTGATCCTAAGATTGTCCAAAGAATTGATATTTTGATTGCTGATATTCCTGAATTCTATGGATTAATCTTAAGCAGGGATTGGTCTGCGAAACTTAATGGTTATATCTCAAATGATGATTCACATATGTGGCTTCCCTACAAAGGGAAACCAAATCAAATCAAAATTGAACGAGAAAAACATATGACGCACACTGTCACTGAATTCGAACAACCTAATGAGCCTGTGGCATTCAACAACAATATTCTTGGAGGTTATTCTGCTGAATCATTTCTGGGAAACTTCGAAGCACCTCAATCACCTTTTTCTGTAAATACTTTTGTTTCTCAAATAGAAAAAATTTCACAATCTGATTCTTCCAGAATTGTAAATATTTCTGATGTAATTGTAGATAAGCCAATAGATAAATCTTTATTTTGGTCGTTATATTTTGATGGATCAAAGTCTAGTGATGTAGCTGGAGCTGGATGCATCTTAATTGATCCAGATGGAGAGAAAACCATGTTGTCATGTAGGTTAGAATTTGAGTGTACTAATAATACCGCAGAATATGAAGCCTTGGTTCAAGGACTTTATAAAGCTATAGGGTTAGATGTTAAATACTTGAAAGCCTCTGGTGATTCCGAAATTGTCATAAAACAAGTTAGGAATACTATTCATTGCCTTTCAGGACATCTTAAACACTATCAAACCCTAGTACAAGATCTCACCACTCATTTTTTAGCATTCAATATTTCTCCTATTCCTAGGAATCATAATACATCAGCTGACTTGTTAGCTAATGTTGCATCTAAACTCCTACCTGTTGAAGATTGCAGTCCTGATAGGTTTTCTGTAGAATTGATTTTTCGTCCATCTGTCCCAGATAATGTTACAAATTGGAGAGTATTCTATCATGATCAAGATATTTTAAATTTTATGACTTCAGAGAAATCATATGATGAGCAAATTATTGACGAAGATGATCATGATTTTCAAATTGCCTCAAAAGGTAATGAAAATCCCATTCCAAAATCTGTTGTTAAATTAGAGGATTTATATGACATTAAAGACAGATTCAAGAAAGTCACTAATGCTAAACTTCAAAGCTCTACTTTGAAGTTTGAATTAGTAAATCTTGGTTCTGATTCTAAACCTCAAAACGTTAACTTAGGACTCAATTTAACACCAGAGGAAAGGAATGCGTTCATTAAACTTCTGAACAAGTATAAAAACGTTTTTGCTTGGAATTATGATGATTTAAAAACGTATGATACTTCGATTATTCAACACACAATTCCAATGCTTCCTGATATTAAACCTGTTCAACAGAAGTTGAGAAAGATCCATCAAAATCTCGAAAGTCAAATCAAATCATAACTTAATAAACTTTTAAAATCCAAAATCATTTTTCCGGTCAAGCACTCCAATTGGGTTTCCAATATGGTACCTGTAAGGAAGAAGAATGGTGATATAAGAATCTGTATTGATTTCAGAAATTTAAACAAGGCATGTTTAAAAGACAATTTCCCATTGCCAACCATGGAACAGATACTTCAAAAGGTAGTTGGTTCTGAACTTATGTCCTTTCTCGATGGATTTTCGGGCTATAATCAAGTTTTAGTTCATCCAGATGATAGATTGAAAACAACTTTCAGAAATAAATGGGGAACTTATGCTTATCAAAAAATGTCTTTTGGTCTAATAAATGCAGGAGCAACTTTTCAAAGTGCCATGGACATAGCATTTAAAGGTCTGATCAATAAATCAATTGTTGTTTATCTTGATGACATAATAGTATTTTAAAAAAAAAGAGCCAATCATTTTCATGATTTAAAACAAATATTTGAAAGATGTAGAAGATTTGGTATTTCCTTAAATCCAAAGAAATATTTCTTTGCTTTGGGTGAAGGAAAACTCTTGGGATTTGTTGTGTCAAAAGATGGTATATATATTGATCCAGATAGAGTGAAAGAAATTTCTGATATTTCTTTACCTCATAACAAAAAATCCATGCAATCATTTCTTGGGCAAATCAATTTTGTAAAAAGATTCATTCCTGATTTTTCTCAAATTGTTTTACCTATGAAAAATATGATCAAGAAGAATTCAGTATTCAAATGGGGGCATAAAGAGAAAGAAGCCTTTGGGGCAATCAAACAAGCAATCATTAATGCACCAGCATTGAATACTCCTGATTTTTCTAAAGATTTTACTTTGTATACTGCCATCAAAATATCCTATGTAAAATGTTTAACATTAACTCAAATTGTCAAGAAATCGAAATACCCTAATTTCTTTCTTTAGCTCAAACCTGCAAGGAGCTGAGCTTAATTATTCGGATGTAGAAAAACAAGCCTTTGCTGTGTTTAATTCAATCAAACATTTTAGACCTTTTCTCCTAAAGACACACACAAAAATTACTGTCCCATTCTCTGCGGTGAGACAATTATTAATTCAAAAGGAAGTAGGAGAAAAAAGAGCTTATTGGGTCACAGCTTTGTAAGAATACGATATTGATATTAAGCCAGCCAAGATTGTTATAGGTCAAGGTTTTTGCAGATTATTAGCAAGAGCTCAGAACATACCAGAAAATAAAGATTCAAGTCAAGATATTCAAGTAAGTCAGATAAGTGTTACAGATTCTGAATCTCAGTATGTTGATCTTATATATTACAAGAAAAATGGGTATGCTCCTTCTAATCTCAGTTATAAGAGTAAACGCGCTTTAAGTTTAAAGGCTATTAAATATGAGATCATTGATAATGTGTTATTTAGGAAAAATTATGATTCAATTTTAGTAAGATGTCTTGAAAAGACTGAAGCTGAAAAGGTTTTGCAGGAATTGCATGATGGACCAGCAGGAGGCCATTTTGGAGGTGATACCACAGCTCACAAAATAATTCGTGTTGGTTATTACTGGCCTACCCTTTTTAAAGATACGCATGATTACGTAAGGAAGTGAAGAATTTGTCAAACTGCAAGTGGAAGACAAAGGAAACTAGCTTTTCCTTTGCAACCAGTGACTAATGAGCAACCATTCAAACAATGGGGGCTTGACATTATTGGTGAGATAGTACCTCATTCTTCCAAACAGCACAAGTACATCCTTACTGCAACTGACTACTTTACAAAATGGGTAGAAGCAATCCCGTTGAAGGTAGCCAATTCTGATGCAATTATTGATTTCATAGATCAATTCATCGTAACCAGGTTTGGTGTACCTAACGCTCTAGTCTTGGATAATGCATCTTACTTCTCTGGAAATAGTTTAATAGAATTTGCAGTCAAAAGAGGTTTTAAATTAAAATATTCAGCAAATTATTATCCACAAGGTAATGGTTTGGCTGAATCCACTAACAAAAATCTTATCAAAATCATTAAAAGGACCATTGATCAAAATCAAAAGAATTGGCACAAATCTTTAATCTTTGCATTATGGGCTAATCGTATCACAGAAAAAGCTTCAATAGGAACTTCACCTTTCAATTTAGTTTATGGAAAAGAAGTTGTGATACCATCAAATTTAACTCTTCCATCATTAGCCCTAGTGAAATTTATTGAAGAAAATCCTTCTTCATCCATTCAATTGAGATATGATCAAATCCTTAAACTAGAAGAAGATAGAGATAAAGAAAAAATTATTCATGAAAAACATCAACAGCTTGTAAAATCTTCTTTTGATGCAAGTTCTACCAGCTCAAAAATTTTGTCAATTGGTGATCTTGTTCTGAAATGGGATAAAGCACACAAAGAAAAAGGTAAACATACCAAGTTTCAGAAAATGTGGCTTGGACCATTTCAGATCGTTGAGAAGATAGGCTCAAATACATTCATACTCAAAGATCTAACAGGTAAGAGAGAATCTCTTCCTGTAAATGGGCTTATCTTGAAGAAATTCTTTTCATAAGGAGGTAACCCCTTCTTAAACTGTACATATTCCTTTCTGCAGAGTTTTTGATTGTTTTTGCAAATAAAGGTTGTTAATGAGTCTCTAATTGACTGTTTACTATTTAAGAAAATTTCTTTGGAAGAATATTATAAATATTTATTTTGTGTAAATAAGAATTTTTAGAGTAATGATCACAGTTTTTTGATAGTTTAAAATAAGATGTTAAACTTTGAAAGATTATTTCAATCATTTGCATGATCTTTTGAAAACTTAAGGAGAATATAAATCATCATAAGTTTATTAAGCAGAGAAAGGTTATCTATAAAAGTAAAGATTTTTCAAAGTTTTGGAACTCAAAAAACTCTGAAAATTGTCATCCATTGATTCTTAAGGATAAAACAATTTCACCCCATCCATTTAAGTTGTGATTTTTTAGAATGTAATTCTAAGAAATTTGAAAATTTAAGAGATAAGAGGTCTCATTATGAGCCGACTTACCATGTTCATAAGGAGTAATAAAACTGACATTACCAATACTGCATACCAAAACAGGGTAATGGCTTATAAATATAAGACAAGGGGTCTCATCACGAGCCAGCTTGTTCAGTTTAATTATAACTAGTGAATTGCATTGTTATTAACTAGCTACCAAACCAGAACAATGGCTCTTAAAATAAAAAATAAGTAAAAGACAAAAACATGAGATAATAGGTCTTATGAATTTATCTTTTAAAAAGTCATAATTTTAGTTGGATGGGACAATGAATGGTTAATGGTTTAAAGGTAACCCTGTCAAGACTATGAACGTTTGCTGGCAGCAGAGGAAATACCTATGGCAATAGAGTATATTATAAAACCAAAACTTGGAGAAATCCACTTACTTCATTATTAACACCAATCAAAGCTTGAGATAACCCAAAATGATTTTGTTCTTAAGGAATTAGAAAGAAATTGTGAATGATTTTTATTTCTTTTTCATAGTTACATTTTATTTGAATTATCCTAAGGTAGTTTTCATTATCTTTAAAAATCTTTACTTACTAAAGATATAGTGTTCATTTTATTTTTTCAGAGATAACTATTTCTTTTAGTGAATCTCCAATTGTTGTGACCAGCAACAACCCCCTTTTTATTTAATATTAGTAATAATACTAAATAAATGGGGACCCTTAGTTAAAAAATCCAAAAAATCAATTAGGATTTGTTTTCCCTTTCGAATAAAACTTTCTATCATAAACTTAGAGAAATCCCTTAGAAAGAACATTAAGAAACACTTAAGTTTATGATAGATTACAATAAAATTGTTCTTTAAACAAAATAGCGCATCCATCGCAAAATGGTATATATCTTTTATAAAACTGAAAATGCGATTTTGCGATAATGTGATCCCAAAAAGCCTATACAATAAACATATTGGTCGCAGATCGCATAGCGCAGAAAACAGAAATGTTAAACAAATATCTTTTGCGCTATTTACCATTTTACGCTTTTGCTAGATTTGCGATGTGCGCTTTTGCGCTATTGCGCAATTTGCGCTTTTGCGCTATTTTACATAACTACGATGGTTTCATTTTGCAATATTGTGATATTGCGACATTGCGATATTGCGATATTGCGCAGCAAATCGCAGATCGCAATGTCGCAGATTCATGTAGGTGTGTTGTTCAAAGGCAATCTTCTCATATATCAATATCTGTTATAAGCTTTAATGATTGGATTGGCAATTAATGGTAAATGAGATTTTGTTTTGATTGAAAGACATTTCACGTTAAAATAATATATTTCATCCGCCTTTGCATTTAAAACAGTCTCATCACCTTTCTCATGCCATTACTCTCATTTAACTCGTAAAACGCAGGCACGAAGGAGCAAACGTATATACAAAGCTTTCACAAAACATTATGGGTAAGAAGGAGAAGAGCTCGAATTCTAAAAACAGAGAAATGGCTTCACTATATGCAGACACCACTTGCAATAAGGATGCCGGTATATCCACTTGGGAAGGAATGTATAATTTGCTAGAGGAAGAAAATCCTGTGGTATTAAAAGTTACGATGACAAAAGAAAGTAATAAAATAGCCAGTCCACAACCCTCAAAGAATTGGCTTGTTCATTTCTCCATAGGATAGCGGCAAGGCCGAGGATTCTCCCGTATACGGACATGGTGAAATGGGTGCTGGATAGCACCGATATTTCAGACAGAAAATTCAGAACTCCAGCTCAAGAGCTAAACGAGTCATTCACCACGGAAGATCTGAGATTAATGTATAAGTTTCCAGAACCTCAGGGGACTTACAACAAACAATTCATGGGAGATTTTGCCAGAGAACATGCAAATTTGGCAGAATGCACAAAGGAGTGGACCAAAATAAGTGAACCATTGAAGAAAAACAAACAAGGTATGTATAGCACGGGTTCACTTACCTCTCCTTATTATTTTACTCCATTGCCATACAGGCAGTGCTTTTTGAAAAAAGCTCGAGCAAATATGATCTTACTCCTCGAATGGCTTCCTGTTGAATGCCGTTAATTCCACAATTGTAGACTGGCCCAAACTTCATCCGATACCTGACCACTGCTATTTTTCGACAAATGCCTCAACGTAACAGCCAAATGGTTTATCCGCCTTTTTATTTATCTCGCTTATGTCATGGACGCTATCCGTTATGTCTCTAAATTCCCTGTGATGGGTTGGCAATGGAATATCCACGATCCTTTGCCTATTCATGTGTACCATAAAGAACTATGGGAGTCTAAGTTTGTCCCCCATTTTTACCAAATTTGTCATGGAATAATGCTGCCATTGTACAGAACATTGCATAATAAGGATGCCCCAAGGTTATCCCCAGAAACAGAGGTTGATATTCTCCCCGTCGCGAGATGGTTTTGAGAAGAATTGTTCACTTATATTAGGTTTTTTTGGAAGTTATGCTTCTCCCTATGTTTTACCCCTATATGTTCCAGATAGACTTGTAGCTCGGGAAATTGCTTATCAGACCTGTGGCCAGGGAGGTATAACAAAAGATTTAAAAGAGAAGAAAAAAGGCATTTGGCCACAATTTCCTGTAAAATGTGGAACATTTTCACTGTTCGATATTGGTCATGCATTCCAAGAGATAGGCAACATTACATGCCTACAACTGTTCAAATTTTCGAGAAGGTTATTCGACCCAAATGATATTGTTAAGAATTTTACCAATGCAATCAGAGTAAGGGAATTTTCTGGGGAACATGATCTTTTTGATGATATGTTCCAAGAAAGAAATTCATTTAAAGAAGTTTTGAATTCAGCTCAAATGCAGTTATCTCCAGAAGAATTCCAGGAATTCAAACTTTACAGAGAAAGAAGACTAACTCCTATTCCTTTGGAAAATCTACGTTTAGAGCCCGCAAGGGAGCAAACTCCTAGTGTTAGTCTTAACGGTAGTTCAAGTACAGATAAATCTAAATCTAAATCTGACAGAGAAACTTCTGAACATTCCAATAAGTCTAATGAAAAGGAAGATACAATGGAAGAATCCATGAAAGATTCTGTGCAATCAAAAGAAACTGCTCAGCAGCAAATTTTGACTTCTCAATAGACAAATCCTCCTCCAATCAATGTACAAGAACATCCAGTCATTATTGAATGATACAAAGAAATAAAATCCTCATCCATCTGATTAATGAAGGATGTAATGTACGAATTCCCTGTCTTATTAACCAAAGCTTTGAATGACAGAACAGCAAGACAAATTTACAAGATAGAGTTAACATACTAATCACACCCTCCTCTCGAAATAGTACTTAATGGAGGACATTCTCCTCTAGGGATGTATTCTACAAACTTCAAAATGTCATAAAGTGAGGAAGAAATGAGGAAAAAGAGAAAGAAAGTCTAACTTACAACAAGTAACAACCAGATGTATCGTATTTGTCATGTGGAAGGATCCTTCCAATAGCCTTTCGAGAATCTTACTAAGTATCTCAATGACAGGGCTTGGCGTTTCCCTGAAATTGACAAAGCATTTGGAGAGATACAACTTTTGTTGAATGAAAAAGAAGAATAGATAAAAGTTCTACAACAGCAATTGCAACAGGTACAGGCCAATAATGAAGCACAGTTGAAACTTGAAGAGATACAACAACAACTTCAAGAAATGCAAATAGGACATCAAAAAATCTTGGCTGATAAAGACAAACAAATACATATTATCCAAGATCAGCATAAATATGATCCTAAGCTTCCAGAATTCATTTCAGAAACTATCTCTTTAAACAATCAACTACTGCAACAAGAGGAAGTTTTCTGCCAAAAAATCTTGCAATGGAATTCTTTGTGCCAAGAGAGCGATAAAATCACAAATCATGTCGTAGATTTAAGAAATGATTATGATTTGATTAATGAAAAGATCAATGATTATCTAGCATGGCAAAAGACAGAAGAAGGCAGAAAAGTCAGTAAATCTACTTAATGAAAACCATAAAGAAATAATGTTCAATAACTGGGATGCACAAATCAGAAAGGCAGAAAAGGCAGCAAAGGAGGTGGCCACAGCGGCAAACATTCTTACTGATCGTGTAAATGATAATTTACACAAAGCAAATTTAATTTCAGAAACTGTTCCAGGATATCTCCCACAAGCACATCAACTGCAAACAGAATGGAGGCAAAAGGCAGAAGAAAGAGCAAAATCAATCCAAGGGCTGACAAGATTAAATTGGGACTCATACTGGATGTACTTGGTGAAGCCACACAGTCAGTACAGTGCGCTTAATTGTATCATCAATGCTACAGAGAAGATTGCGCCTACGCTTGCCGACTCTGTCTTTTCAGGACAGTTGAATTCTGAAGTCGGTCAACCACATCTTCTCAAAACTATGCTAGATGTCTGCAAGTTTAAAGATCAAGTTCATAGATAGTTAGATTTAGTTTTAATTTTACTGTATTTTAGCCTAGGAAAAGGACGGTCATTGAACCGAATCCTTAATTTTTGTAATAGACTATTTTTAGATTTAGCTAAGTAGTATTTAAACCCTTCTCATGCATTTAGAGAAGGGTCCTGGATCTTAATATTTTTTGACTTGGAGATTACATTTTTGTACTCCACTGTCTTATATATTTTTAAAAGGATCACATCTGGTGATTTTTATGCGGAATTATCTTTGAAGTGTTGCATTTCTGTACCTTGAAATTTGATTTTGCATCAGAGTTACTGGATTAGAGTATCAGATTTCATTTGAAAGTCTTCAAGATGAATAAGGTATTTCTATCTATTCACTGTTGATTTCTTTTGCCTTATGATATTCGCTTTAAAATTTGCTATCATTTATATATATATTTGGTTTTCACAACGTTTCTTTTTATATATCATTTCTGAGTATAATTGAAACGTTATCTTTCATAAGTATATATAGATGGTATACAATGATGAATGCAATATGCTAATACAACTCTGTTTAATTTCTTAAACAGAGTTATCTTTATTTGTTTCTACATATTTCAATTTAAATAATAATACATTTTCATGGTTATTGTAAAATTGGAACAATCTTAAGTTGTATTCACATATAATTACCCGGGTTAGTGTTAGAATTTCTTTATCAGTATTTAGTTTAAATTAGATAGTTTTATTTCAGTTAATTTAGTCTCATTTCCACTCATCCAAACCAATCCATTTAGTTATAAGGAAACTGGTCTTTAAATCCAGTCGGAGCCACCATACCAAACGGAAAAGGTGTTGTCTTAAGGTCCCGACCGGGTGGTTTTCCCCAATGTTTGAAGCAGAGATTTTCTAGGCTTCAACACTTCCTTAGTGAAGCCAACCGATGGTATATGCTTGTGGGTGTGTTGTGGTCAGTAGGTCGAGCCTCTTCATGACATCCGTTGAAATGAGGTTCTTTTTGCTTCCACTATCGACAAGGAATTGTAGTGGAGAACCCTTCACCCACATCTATGAATGGAAGAGGAGCTCCCCCTCCTCTGGATCCTTGGGCTCCTCCCTCTGGAGCTTGGTAGTGGAAACTGTGGCACTGGGTTCCACATCACTGATTTTCTTCCCTTTGTCATTTCCTTTTTCCAATTCTGACTCATAATTAGAACATGCATCTGATTCAGATGCCTTCAGTTCGGCCACAAACGACTCGTTGACCCAACACTCGGTTGTGTTTTGAGTGGTTCTGTTATGAAATTTACACCACTTCCCCATGTCCTTATTTGGCTTTGTGGTGTTGTTCTGAGTCGCCCCGCTTTGGCTTTTCCCCTTATGTGGTTCAGGGGCACCTTTCCCTGGCTTCGAATTCGCAGATCTAAAGTCTCGCTTTTTTCTGCTTAAATTTCTGCTCGATATTATAGATATTTTGTGCCAAGCAGGGCAATGTCAAGGAAATCCATTTCCTCCTGAATGTATCTATGAAAACAGTTGTGGTACTTGAGCACCAAATGTTTCTCTGAATTTTAACACCCAACTTTGTGCATAGGGTATGGAACAAATTCATTAGCTCGTGCACTTCTTAATCCCTTTGCTGCCACAACGTGGTCCATTGTATGTACTTGTCCTCATATCTCCCCATGGGGTAAAATTGTTCCTTTATGTTGTCTCAAAACGAATTCCAAGTGGGTGCGACTGAGAACAAAGAGGGTTCCCTCTCGTCCTTTTTCTCATAGTAGGTTTCCCACAAGTCTTTGACATAGGGGGTGGCTTTGAGGAGTGTGAATGCAATGTTTTCTTGGTCGGATAAATCATGGACCAAGAAATACCCTTCCGAAATATTCAACCATCTATCTACGACGTTTTCATCTATCTAGCCTTCAAATACAGAAATGTCAAAGTTGACCTATACCTTGAAAGGAGTGGCACCTCCAGAGTGGCTTCTTGATGCAGATGTGCCATCGATGGGCAACCATTGAAGGATCTGGGCAAAGTTATCCATCATCATGTTCCTTTGTTGCTCGATGTTATGGGTCAATTTGGGCATCATCCCCCATGACCTGGTCAAAGTGGACATCATCCCCATGACTAATGAAATAGGGTATATCATCCCCTTACATTTCAGTTGCTATATGCTCTAAGAAAAGAAAAAATCATTCATAGCTTCTATTGTGAGATTTCTAAGGTTTGAAGTATATGTTATATCACTTATGAACTCACCAACGTTGCCTCTAAAGGGACTAACTGCGTTTCATATGCAACATCCTCCATTCAAGGGTGGACTACAATGCACTTCCCAATATTCAAGAGTGCATTGGTCAATGGGAGAAAAATTCTCATTGTTTCGGAATCTCCACATGGCCAATGCCTTCTAGAAGAGTCCATATGTGTCAAACTTCGAATCCAAGTGTCTATCTAACACCTCTGAACTTGGGAACATGTATTGCCCATTATTATAAAGTCATTCATTGAGAAACTACCTTCAGTTTCCCTATAAATTGAGCACAAATCCTAGTGCTGGGGAAGGAAGAATTTTGGTAAATAAATGTTGTTGGATTCTCATTTGAGAGAGTGAAAGTACTGATATGATGTTGGTGTCATGAGGCTGTGATGAGGCTGGGATGAAGCTGGAGCTGGTGACATCAAATCGATCATTGGTTGTAACCTCCCCCTTCTACTCTTTTATAAATTTTGTTGTTCATTTTCCCATATATGTATCTGTTTATGTTTTTATTTCTCATGCAATGGACTCTTGAATGATATATATATTTCACATCTAATTTATTTGAGAGATTAATATAAGTAGGCATCTGTATATTGCAATCTATTTGTTGTTCTTTGTTTATGCTTGGAGGAATCAATCTGGTGATCTAAGTTGGATTGAAGACGACAGCAAAAGCGACAAAAGGAGTAGAAGAAGCGCTTGGATCACAAATAGGTTCTTATATCATTCTATGTGTCTATTTGTGTTCGAGAAAGTGATAGCAAAGTCTTTCACATATTTTTATAAGTGCCTAGCACCACACTTAGGGAATTTGATTTATTCGTAGATCATAATTCTGCATAACAAATTGGCGACTCAACTGGGGAGTTTCCTTTCATTCCTGGTGTTTTTGCCTCTGCTAATCCTCATCAATAGCATATACTTTCAGTTAATAGACTTTTAAAATAAATAATTGCATTAGAAGTGTGTTGTGTTCTGTAGCTTGAATTTTCAATCACTGTTGCGCCCAACACATTGTTGGTCAAGACACGGTGCACTGCATTGCTATCTCCCACTCAGGGGTGCACTACAATGCACTGTCTCCCCTTAGAGACAACGTTTCCCCCTTAGCCAACCAAATTCCATTCAAATTTGTCATTGCTATCATTCTACGCCATTTGTTTGTTATATTCTCAACTGTCTGATACCTCTTAGAGACCAGTGAACTTACCTGATTCTTCCTCCTTTGAAAAGTAATTTTGTTCAATGTCTCTTTAGTGTTTTTCTTTATCATTGGCAAATAAAATTCAATGTATTTTATTTCTGCATTAGATCCATTTGTTTTCGTAAAGTAAATTTTCGTTAAATTCTTCTTTTCCTCTTGGAAAAATTGTAGTTCCATTCTTCATTTTTCCTAAAAGAGAAATTGTTGTTAAATTCCTCGTTTCTCAAAGAAGAAAACATTTGTTTTTTGTTCATTTGATGCATACAGTTTCCTTTCTTGCATTCACATTAAGGGAGATGAAAAGAAAAACCTGCATGTGAATGTAGTGAATTGTGTGTGTTGCATAAGAACAAGTTAGGAAAGTTGCATTTTAGTTTATGCTCTTTGTTGTGTGCTCTAAAAAGGATTTCTCTTTCCCTTAGTAGCTAGGATTTTCATTAAAAAGGCTAAAATTGAAAAGTTTGCTTATCATTTTAGTTTGAAATTTTAGGAATTTCCATCACATCACACAGTGAACCTCAAAGACAAACTTTCTAAACAAGATCAACTTAAAATTTACATCATTTTACCTAAAAAAGCATTGGAACCATAACGATAACATTTAGAAGGTCTAGGCTAGAGACGTGTTCCAGTGTCGTTAAACATATCAGTTGTCATTAACTTGTCTGCAATACATTCCGAGTGTGATACCTCACTCCACGTACTTAATTATATTGGAGCTCGTCCACGTACCTTCGGGTTTATCGGGCGGTGTTCTAGTACGAAAAGTATAAGAGGGTTCTCTCACTGTGTAGTCTCGCATTAGACAACGCTAATATAGACTTGGGCCTCCATGTGCCTTCGGGTATATTTGGGAGGAAAAATTTAGGTTGTTATCCATCCATAGTGAACCGATTTGGCCGACTTGTAACTTGTGATACACTGAACACAACATTTGGGGAGATTTCCTGCCTGTACTTCTTGGTTCGTCAGGAGGTATTCAGTAGTTCACAATTACTTGGTAAACATTTTTCCTAGAATTACCCTTTTATTTTGTTTATTTGTTTTTGGTAATAAAAAAAATCATTCATCGTGGAAGAAGAACACCCCTTTCCCCATCATTCACGTAGAATAGCACTCAAACCACCTTTACCACCGGAAGCCACTTCTGATCGGCGAAGGCAACATCACTCTACTGAAACTAGTACTATCAATACCTCTGGTGCGACATCATCCTCACATATACCAGAGTCAGTACAAGTAGTTTGCACAAATCCTGGTTCATCTACTATTGTTGAGACAGAGTCCTCACAGCTACCCGTGGTCACGATCCATCCAATCAATGAGACCATACCTCCCGAAATCGATGTTGTTCAACTAGAAGTTGATTCAGATCTTGTCACTTTTTTACCAGAACATCTGAATCCTGAAGTCGAACGACTAGAAGTTGTTTCTGTATCAGTCACGCCACAATCTATTGTAGCCATTGAGTCTCCCATATTGTGCAGTCAACCTCCTGAAATATACTTTGGGCTAGACGGTGAAATCCTTCCACCTGGTTTAATTTCGATTGAATAAATACCACAAGACGAAACACCTTTAACTCCAACTCATTTTGGGGCGGAGCTTTACCTGTACGAGTCTTTTCCTTAATCAACCTCCTCTGCTTTTGTTGATCTTGTGTCTATTAGAGTCCCCATAAATCAAATTGGATATACATTTGGTCAAATAACCATGCCTGAGCCAACATCTTCAACTGGACCATCTATTCTAGTTGTGACAACACCTGCTCTTGCTACCTCGTCAATGTTCACAACTTCACTAGAGTCACATTTATATGATGGACCTTCCGTCCCACCTGGTTACCAATCTTTATCTGGAACTTTCTCTGGTTCATCCTCAAACCCATGGACTTCACCAATGTCATCGTCTAGTATTCTAACTGGTAAATCTATAGTGAGTATTGAACGGTTTGATCCTTTATACACATCATTAGGGCAAGATCAAGCTGGTCTGTCTGGGTATATTCCATTCAGTACAATTTCCATTGGACTCCTTGCATTTGGAGAACAATATTTTCCATATTATTATACTCCTCATGCTGGGGGGAAACATATGGTCACCCATATTGACAGTACTCCATCGTTATTTGATCATCCTAATGTCAAAATGAAAGTTTTTCAATGGCATCCCACTCTACCCGTCCAACCACAAACGGTTGTACACTTGTATCAACCGGTTCAACCTGTTGCACCCACATCAACTCCACTTGTTAGTCCATCCTTACCCCTGTTACAAACTCAAACGATTGTACCTCAACCGTCTCAGGCGGGTCCTTCAACCTAATACCCTCAAGTATTGGGCCCTCAGGCTCCAACTCCTTAAGTTGGTTTACAACAACCACCTATATCCAGAATCATTTATTCACAAGCTAGATTACTATATTATGGGATGTCACAATCGCAACCAAGTTATACCTATCCGCAACCAAATCCAAGCTATCATAGTTTGGGTTATAATGTTGGTGGACAGACCCTTTGGCGACCACAAGCGCAAATGCCACAACCTTCATTTAAACAAGTAGCGTACCTAGGTTTTGGTCAACAAAATCCTCAAGCATTTGCTTATCAAAACAACCCCTATCTGGGTTACCAAAAACAGATTCCTTATGTTGGTGCTTAAATGATTTTTGCCCAAGCAATTCCATCATACCCTGTCTATGCTCAACCCGACTTACATCGACAGTTTCCCTTTGTTGCAACTTTAGAATTATCGGATTTAAACTCTCTCACCAATGATCCAATCAATTACGCTCCTTGGTGGCCGGTGATACCTCATAAATTACCCTCAGATATTCCTAAGTTCAATGGAAACCCTGGAGAAGACTCGTCGACACATGTCATGACTTATCATTTGTGGTGTTCATCTAACTCCCTAAATGATGACTCTGTTCGACTATGTCTTTTCCATAATACATTCACTGGTACGACTGCAAAATGGTACATTGAGTTACCTAGAGCTTATTTTGATAATTTCACTGCCCTAGCTACTATATTTTTGACCCACTTTCAGTTACTCATAAGATATGAAACTGGAATGCAACTATTGACTAATTTTAAACAGACTAATGCTACTCACATTTCTGACCATATTCATCAGTGGCGTCGTCGTCGTAGAATGGTTAATACATTTGTTCCTGATCAACTCCTTACTGAGTGGTTCATTAAGTCCCTGTTACCATCCATAACTGAGGATGTGGCTAAGGGTGGCGTTTTCACTGAAGAGCAAGTTATTGCTCGTGCCCAATATTTAGACTTGATTTACACTCAGTCTTGCACGCTCTACGAGAAAATTCCTAATGCGCTGCGATCTAATTTTACTGTTCCTCCTCCATCTAAGGATGGTCATGCCGACGACGGTATGATCGGTACTGCAAGCACACATCACTCTACTGCATCTGATCCTGTGCCTTCTTCCGAAATCCATGCCGTGTCATCTGACAAGGGTAAAAGTGACAAGCAACCCAAAAGTAAGAAAAAGGGGAAATCAAAGAAAAATCAAACTTCTACCCTGCAAGATAGATCATCTGATCAATCATCTGGAAATTGGAAACCTCACTACCCTTGCATAATATGTAATGAGGAACACTTTGTTCGAGACTGTCCTCACCACGCCAAAGGCTCAAAATTGGTTAAGACCTCACATGCATCCGCAGTGTTGACAGATCCATTTCCGAATCCGGACACAAATTTGGTTGCTACGGATCCAACTTCTAGTTCCCAAGTGCTTATGTTGTCTGTCACAAAGCCATCGACTAATGTTTTGGTGTCAACGCGTAATAAATATTACGGTATTCAGGCTACTGATCAACCTACTAGCTCAACCACAAATCCATCAATGGAATCGATACCGCCAACTATTATTCCTGAATTGACAATCAAGCCACCGAATGGAGTTGTTCATAAATCGAAATTCAATCCTCGAGCTTGAGCTGCTCAAAATTATAATATAGTTGAAGATTTGGCTCAATCCCCTTCAGCTATGTCAGCGCTTCAGGTGCTTCAAAATTGTCCATCCCAGAAGCAGGCTTTGTTGTCGGCAATTGGTGGAATTGATCCGAAAGATTCAAATCTCGTCGTCTTTAATCATGTGGGCTATGTGCCACAATTACCATCAGAATTGGCATTCTCCATCCAAGTAAATGTTCTCAATCACCTTGTTCATCATACTATTATGATGAGAGAGCATCTACGTGCATTATGTCTCTAAACTGTTGGAAGTCACTTGGCTCGCCTCGCTTATCTCAATCGCCTACGACGTTGAAAGATTTCGACGGACATACATATAAGCCTTGTGGTATTATCAATAACCTTCATGTTGAAATAGGGGGAAAACAATGAATGTTGAAGTTGAGGTTGTTGACGGACCCCTTGATTACAACATTTTACTCGGAAAGCCATGGGTATATGCTATGATTGCAATTGTTTCTACATATTTTAGAATTATCGTTTTTCCACATAAAGGTGTCATCACAATAATCAATCAACTATCCTTCTTTGCCTCCAGTTCCTAGGTAACTGGAAGCGTTACGTTAGTTCACTCACCCCAACTCGCACTTGAGAACATTGGTGTAGTAATCTTAAAGGATTTCACTCTCATGGGAACCTTTGCATTATCGCCACCTACGGCATCGGCATAAATTACAAGCATAGAGACCTCGTACATGATATCTTTCACTCCATCTGGATTAAGGAAGATTACATGTGATTCTGAAGTTGTTACGTTGGATGATTTTTTATCGCCCAGCCCAATTGAGTTGGCATAACAATCAATCTATATGGATTGGGCGAAAAATCTGAAATCATCGTCACTAGTTGTTTGGGTTGATCGTTCATTAGATTTTGGTACTCCGTCTTATCCTTTTTCCTCAACTTTCTTGACAATTGAGAATATTTTGGAATCCATGATGACAGAAGGAGAACCATGGGAAGATCATCATCATCACTCCTGTCTTCAAGATTATGAAGAAGATAATCTTAGTAAACTATATCACCCATCGATCAAAACATTATTTTTGAATTATTTTCCTATTAATGCAATCGATTCTGACTGAAATTTATCAAATATCGAAGAAACCATTTCTATTGATATTTCGATCAAACCCGGCGTTGTAGAAAAAATTCATGTCGGTATGTTTTGTTCTCCATAGAAATTGAAACATGTCGCTCTCTCTTTCGTGAATTTCGTGATGTATTTGCTCGGTCTTACGAGGAAATGCCAGGCATAGATACTAGTATAGTTGAACATACTATTAATATGTACCCTGATGTCAAGTTGGTATGTCAACGCCTTCGTCCTGTTCATTTGAAGAAGGTCGCTGCCATTAAAGTAGAAGTTGAAAAACTTTTGTGTGCTGGTTTCATTTACCCTGTTCCACTAACTGAGTGGGTTTCCAACATCGTTCCTGTTATGAAAAAACAAGGAACCATCAAAAGTGTGTGTCGATTATCCAGATGTCAATATTTATTGTTCAAAAGACAACTATCCTAGTCCCTTTATCGACTAGATTATTGAAAATTGTGCTGGATGTGAAATCTTTTCATTTATGGATGGATTTTCTAGCTATAATCAAATAAATATTCACCTAGAGATCTTTAAAAGACAAAACTCATATGTCCCTAGGGCACATTCGCTTATCGGAAACTCCCATTTAGTTTAAAGAACGTTGGGGCAACTTTTCAGAGAGCAATGGATTATGCTTTCAACGACATCAAGCACATTGTTCAACAATATCTAGATTATTTACCTGCGCATTCACAAAACCAGACTGATCACCTGATGCATTTGAGAGCTATCTTTTTACACCGTCGACGTGACAATATACGTCTCAATCCTCATAAATGTGTCTTTTGTGTTGGTTCTGGTCGTTTGCTAGGATTCTTCGTCTCAAAAGAAGGAATTCGAATCGACCCACTAAAGGTCCAGGGCATTCTTTATTTGCTTACGCCATCAAATTTTCTTCAATTACAGAAACTTCAGGGAGATGCTAACTTCCTAAAGAGGTTCATACCCAACTACGCCAAAATGGCTAAAGTATTTACTCGGCACTTGAAAAAGGGGATTCCCTTCCATTAGTATAAGGTCGCAAGCTTCTTTTGATGTTGTCAAGGATACACTTGTCCGGGCATCATTAATGTATCCACCCAATTATCAAAGTGATTATTTATTATATATCGTTGCGGTTGATACGACCATTGCCATGGTATTGGTCCAAGTAGAAAATGGGATAGAACATCTGATCTATTATTTGATTCGTAATATCAATGATACGGAAGTGAACTATTCATACGTAGAAAATCGTGCCTTGGCGGCTATTCAAGATGTCCAAAGATTTCGCCACTATATCCTGTTCCGAAATACCATTATCATTTCGGATTGCAACCCCATGACTCACATATTGTCACGTCAATTGTTGAGGGGAAAGTATTTAAAATGGATTGTCATTTTGCAGGAGTTTGATTTGGAATTCATCAAATCCAAGTCAAAGAAATCTTTAGTTTTGGTTGAGCTTCTCTGTGACCTTCCCTCTGATAGTACTACTACTACATCAAAACCATTTATTCCTGATGAGTCTCTATTTTTGATTGGATCATTTGATCCTTGGTATGGATATTTTATCATTTATCTCCATACCCATACTTTTCAGCCTAATACCTCTCGCTCTGACCAGCGACGTATTTGATACCAAGCCAAATATTATCTGATCGTTGGCAATAAAATTTACTGTCGTTGTGTCGATACAATTTTAAGAAGGTGCCTCACTCATGAGGAGGCCGAAAAAGTTTTAAATGATTGTCATGTTAGGGCTTGCGGTGGAAATTTATCTAGATATGCTACTGCGTAGAAGATACTCAACACTAGTTACTTTTGGCCTGCCATATTTCGCTACTGCATCCTCGCGGTCAGAAGTTGTCATGCCTGCCAGATATTTGATCGTAAAATCCGCAAACCGCTAACGCCAATGCATCCTGTTGTCTCTATGGGACGATTTTCAAAATGGGGCATTGACTTCATGACCTGTAACCCTCGTTCATCTGGGTTGCATGGTTATATTATTGTCGCAGTAGACTACTTTACCAGGTGGGCCGAAGCGATGCCTACATTCAACAACACAGGACAAATAACTGCATTATTTTTATTTAATCATGTCATTTCACGGTTTGGGGTCCCACAGGCTATAGTCATAGATCATGGTTCACATTTTAGCAATCATACGATGAATGAGTTGACTGCCAAATTAGGATTGTCGCATGATAGTTTTACTCCTTATTATCCACAAACAAATGGACAAGTTAAGGCTATTAACAAGATTCTTAAACGAATGCTTCAACGAATGATAGGAGTTCATAAACGAAATTGGAATTTGATCTTCTACTCGGCCTTGTGGGCATACCAAAACGCAACCGGATTTACCCCCTTTCAATTGGTGTATGGTCTGGAAGTTATTTTTCCAATCCAATGTGAAATACCGTCGTTAAAACTCGCAATAGACTTTTTACCTGACACCTCTGTTGGAAAAGTGTGTCCTTTTAACTTCATCCATCTCGATGAAATGCGTTGTGAAGCCCAATTGGCCAACAAAGCGCATAAGAGACATATAAAGGCACAATACGACAAGCATGTCCAACCCCGCATTTTCTTAGAGGGTGACTTGGTCCTTCTTTATGATCAGGAAGTTGATGTAATATGTACAGGGAAATTTGAGCTGTTATGGCATGGTCCCTATATTTTCAAAAGAGTTCTTGCTAAGCGTACCTACGAATTGGTAGATTACGATGGAATTCTATTGGCACAACCTCGAAATGGGTTGTATATGAACCATTACTATGCTTAAACATGAGCATAGTAAACTATTGTATTATATTGTATATATGCTGTTGATTTGCATTTACTGTCTTAGTTTGTTTTTCTAGAGTTTTCTTGAAGTTAGTAATCCGCTTTACATTTCATCGCAGATGTCTGAATCTTTGGAACCATCCGTTGGGTATGCTGATGGTGCTAGTCGTAGTATGCAAAATCTATCCTCTGCAGCGTGGGCCATTTTCACTCCGAACAACGAGTTAGTGAGTTTTCAAGGGATTTTTATTGGTCGATCTACAAACAATATCGTTGAGTATAACACGTTGATCGAACTTCTCTTTGATGCCATTTCATTTGGTATTAACCGCATCATTATTAGGTTAGACTCACAACTTGTGGTACTGCAACTTACTAGTGTTTATACTGTCAGAAATCCAACACTGCATCATATGTTCCTAAGAGTTCGACTTTTGGAAAGACATTTTGATTTCATTCAATATCAACACATTTCCAAAAACTTGAACACATTAACTGATTCTTTAGCGAATTATGTTATAAACAGAAATTTGCGACACATGTAAAGATACATTCACATAATTGAATAGGATTGTGCAATAAACATAGGAAAACACTAAAAACAAATAGATATATAGTTATATGTTTTTACAAATGCCCAAGACAAATTGGTCATCTAACCTCAAAATGTATGCAACATGTCAAAAGTAAACTAGTGGTGCTCATGATAACATGCTACTGGTTTAGCTATCCTATGCAGTAACCACTTCCAATGGTTAGGAACACCAATAGTATGGCACTGCAGTTGCATGGGTAACTCTTCGATCTGGAAATCCATAATACCGAAGGTCAACCCCTATATGTGTTGCTGAAGCTCAGCAAGAGTCTCAACCATATGCAAATCCTGAAGGAATGCTCTCCCGACAACTCTCTCTGCTGGCTCATCTGCTCCATGCTCTGGCTCTCCCACTTGTCGAACTCGACCTACATCTGCATACATCAAAAATTTAGTTTATTCTCGGGAAAACATAAAAATACAAAACATGTATAAAACTTAGAAAAATAAAAAAACATGGTCAAAACATTCTTACCAATTTCACCCCACTTAGCGCCTTCTGGTAAAACTAAATCTAGATCTCCTCGGAAGTCGACACCTGCATATGCATAGTCATCGATGGCGATAATCTGTCACTTGAACTAGGCAAAGAATGCAGTCGAGAACACGATGGTTTATTGACCAACATGTCTAGCCATCAATTCTACCCATCTCTGCATCCTTGGATCTCTAGGGTTAGATATACCCAACGCCACATGCTGAGGCTGCATCAGTGGAATCCGCTCTAAGGCAAAAGAAATGAGGATCGAACCATAGTTGAAAATTTTCTTCCTTCCTCCCTTTTCCTTACTCAGTTGTTCTCTCATTTGAGAGAGTACAGCTTCAGCCCAGTTGAAAATTGTTGGTTCCATGCACTCTAGTGCATACTGCATATAAGATTTTTTTGCTACATGGAGTGTAGCGGTACCAGCAAGCTTTGTGATTATGAATAAGATGGTTCTCAATGGAAAATCACGAACATTGCGAATGTTTATTTTCCCATCCTTGCTAGGCTTTGCCCCTGGATTGAAATACTGCAATATATAGTCTCCCACCATCTCTCCTCTGAGAGAAAACCCTAAGAGAGAAATGGGTAGGCTTCTCCTTGACAAGCCTGTCAGAAAGTAGATATCCTCCACTAAAATTGGGACCACTTTGTTCCCAATATGAAATGCCTTAATCGCTAGATCCCATGCACGAACAAGGAACTCCAATAGTTCTATCTGTTGCCTCATACCAGATAATCTGAAGTACTTCAGCAACCCACAGTCTCTGAGGGCTCTTACAGTACTCGGATCATTTAGGGCAATCATGTTTTGTTCCTCATGTTTTCTTTCTCTCACAGTAATTGTCATTTTGGTCCATTGAATCCCTGAAACACAACCATAAGACTCATAAGGACCCATTTCATGCAAAAAATTAGGCAAAATTTGAGCACACTACAAAGAACAAAAATGTGAAATGCACCCAATGCACCCCTGGTCAAGGGATAGTGCGTTGCAAGTGCACTTGGCCTTCAATTCCAGTGCATTACAACGCACCATCGACATTCAAGGGTGCGTTGCACCGTTTGCAAAACAAATTTACCCTAAGGGGCCCAAATCCCTAAAAAAATGCAATGAAATGAAACAAAAAGACTATTAAAGGAAAGAGGAGGTTGATAACACCAACCTATATCAAATGGCGAGGAAAATCATCCACATAATCGATTGTAATCAACAGTTGAAGTTCAGGGGAAAAAACAGGTTCAGAGCTCCAAAATGCAAATGGTAACTTTCAAATGGTAAAAATGAATAGTAAAACTCTTTTAATTATACATTAGATTATTTGAAAATCATATTTATTGTTGTGACTATGGTTTTATTCATTTTTTATCATGAAACATGTATTTTTAATCCATTTGATGTTGTTCTGAACAGGTTTATAACTGATATAGCAGATTATTCATGCACCCTTATTTCAAGAATGATTTGACCACAAAGCATACTTTTATCCTTATTTTTTCGAGCTTTGATAAAAACAAAAAAGGACTTGAAGCACACTTTTATCTCTTTTTCGAGCTTCGATAACGGAGAAAAAGGAACCCCTAGAGTCTTCTTTTAGCTCTTTTCAAACTTCGATAATGTGAAAATATTGTCGATCACTTGTTTTTTTGAGCTCGTAAAAGTAAATGAAACGACATCTACTCAGTATAAGTTTAACCCTTTTCCGGGGCGAGATAGATTATTTATGAAAAATGAAAACCTTAGTCGAACACGGCTAGGAGGTTCTCTCAGATATTATTTTACACTTTTTTCGGATTTGAGCGAAAAATTTATGAAAAATGACTCATTGGAGTTTTCTTTTGTCCTCTTTTTTCAAACTCTCTACATATGAAAAAGGATCAGGTTGTCGCTGTCATTAGGCTCGTTAAAACATAAAATAGCCACAACCTTGTCAATCATGGCAAGAATCGAGTTTCATTTATCGCTAGACTCGTTAAATTATTAAATAGCGATGCATATTCACCCGAAGGGTTGAATTATAGATCAAACATATGTTATCCTCCTCAAGCTTGTTAAAAAATAAAGAGGTACTGGTCGACAAATGACCAGGGAAAATTTGGGAAAGTGAACAGAACTTTTACGGTAGAAGGTTTCTCTTGAAAATGACACTTTAATCCATCATCATGATTGTTTGGGTTGAGTAATCTTCTTAACGGTTCATTCATACCTATGTTTCATCATACCTTCACTTCGGTTTTGGGTCAATGCTTCCAACTCATCTCAGTGTTGTCGATATGTTCATGAGAAGTCATCCAATGAATACTCATCCTTCTACAATACTCATAAACCTTCATTTTTCATGACAGTCATCCCTGAATATTGTTATATCAAGTCACATTTTGTCTTTGAAATCAGTAACTTCCATTTCGCGATAAAGTGGCTTCCTGTTGACATCAAATCATTATCCAGGAAGTTTACTTAGAAACATAATCTTCCAGTACCATGAGGCTTGTTACAACATCAACAAGATCCTCGCTTCTGGACCTTTGATCGAAAGATTTTGTTTGTCGTTCGACATCAAATCATCTATTCACACTTTACGAAATGTACTGCAATACCTTGAGAGTCATTAACATCAATGGTGGTTCTCTTGCGTTTGTTAACAGCTCACATCATTGGTTGGTAATCAAACGTTGTCTTACCATGTTCGACTACAAATCATATATTCGCATGGTTAGAATTGTACTCGAACAATCGAGTGAATGAGATAAGAAGACCCTAGATCTAGTTTCATCCATCCGGGCTGCAATTTTAGAATTATTGTACACACCATCTGTACAGTGACGTTACATACAGATCGTCATCCAAACATGGGCCTACATCTGTAGGCATGTCTGTATTGGGCAACATTCCAATGTAAACGACTTTCTGCACTATGTGCATGTTATTAGATAGTTTATGTGCTGAGCATGGGATTTCCTCCCTCATCAATTCATGATCAAGATGAAAATATCATGATGTAATGTATTGTAAGATTGATGCAGGTCGCCACTCCACTTCAGTTCTAGCTCATCACGTCGTAAAGAATCTCATTCAAAAAATATTATTATTATTTTGACTTCATGCTTTAGGGGGCGGTTGTTATAGGTCAATTTGGGAATCATCCCCCATGACCTGGTCAAACTGGACATCATCCCTAGGACCAATTAAATAGGGTCTATCATCCCCTTACATTTCAGTTGCTATATGCCCTAAAAGAAGAACAAATCATTCATGGCTTCTATTGTGAGGTTTTCAAGGTTTGAAGTATATGTTATATCACTTATGAACTCACCAACGCTGCCTCTAAAGGGACTAACTGCATTGCATATGCAACCTCCTCCATTCAAGGGTGCAATGCAATGCACTTCCCGACATTCAAGAGTGCGTTGGTCAATTGGGAGCGAAATTCTCATTGTTCCATAATCTTCACATGGCCAATGCTTTCTAGAAGAGTCCATATGTGTCAAACTTCGAGTCCAAGTGTCCATCTAACACCTCTGAACTTGGGAACATGTCTTGCCTATTATTAGAAAGTCATTCATTGATAAACTACCATCAATTTCCCTATAAATTGACCACATATCCTAGTGCTAGGGAAGGAAGAATTTTGGTAAAGAAATGTTGTTGGATTCTCATTAGAAAGAGTGAAAGTACTGATATACTGCTGGTGTGATGAGGCTGGGATGAAGCTGGAGTTGGTGACATCAATCGATCATTGGTTGTAACCTCCCCCTTCTACTCTTTAATAAAGATTTTTGTTCATTTTCCCATATATGTATATGTTTATGTTTCTATTTTTCATGCAATGGACTCTTGAATGATATATATTTCACATCTAATCAATTTGAGTGATTGATATAAGTAGGCATTTGTATATTGCAATCTGTTTGTTGTTCTCTATTTATGCTTGGAGGAATCAATTTAGCGATCTGAGTTGGATTGTAGACGACATCAAAAGCGACAGAAGGAGTAGAACAAGCGCTTGGATCACAAGTAGGTTCTTCTATCATTATCTGTGTCTATTTATGTTAGAGAAAGTGATAGCAAATTCTTTCACCTGTTGTTCTAAGTGCCTAGCACCACACTTAGGGAATTTGATTTATCCGTAGATCATAATTCTGCATAACACTCCAGGGCCTCCTCGAGCAATAATTTTATAGGATCTCCTGCTCCCTCGTCTTTATTTTCTTCCACCATGGGAGGTCGTTGAGGTTTGTGAGGCTGATCTTGCAAGCGTTCAACCAGATCGAGCCCTAACACCTTATACCCTGACCTCGTTTGGTACATGCAAAGAAGAACAGAGAAAGAGCAGACCACTCTGATACCGTTGATCTGGATTTATGTAGGAACACAATAAAATATAGAAATAAACATAAACACAAAGATGCAGCGGAAATAACACTTCCTTTCATTAATATCAAATAATAGAAATATGCTTACAGACATAATGTAAATAATTGCATAGAATTCTTTCGGTAATAATCACATTCAAATGAACTTTGTCCCATAAATTGAAGAGAAGACCCATAAATCTCAATAGAGGCGACGACTGGAATATAAGCAGGTGTTGGATCCCTGCCCTATATTCTTAGTGGCCTGTTTTTTTTTTTTTTTTTTAAGAAAGGAAATTAATATAAATAATTAAATAAATATAATATAATAGAACAGGTAATAAAGAATTAAATAATAATAACAACGATAATAATAATAATAAATTAATTAATTAAAAAAACTATATATTTTATTAAATCATTAAATAATTCACTAATTAAATAAAACTAGCCGTTATTAATCTATTTGAATTTTTAAAGTCAAACTAGTCGTTATCCTAACAGTTAGTTTAGCCATTTATGCATCTATTTAAACTCAATGTCCATATCTGATCTCGCACCTAGTCTTGATGATGAACCACACCGGTTGGTTCGAAACACGTCTTTTTTCTCTTTGACAAAGTTCATTTGAATGTGATTATTACTGAAAGAATTCTATACAATTTTATGATGGATCATAAAAGCCAAATTTCAAAAAATAATGGAAATAAAATAGCTAGGGCATTGGTATCTTATCTCTAAGAAGAGATGTGGCGGCTACAAGGCTATGAATTGTGTTATAATTAGGCTCGAAGGCCTATTTATTGTTGATAAACCTAAACATCGAAAAACCTAACCCTAGGAGATGAAGCGACAAAACTATGGGCCCCCTTTGGGTAAATTGGTACATCAACTTCATGGGGACGTAACTTTGGCATATGATCTCTGTTTGACGTGAACCATGCCTCATTATAAATATATATCCAAGGACCCATGTTCCTCCCGATTTTCCCAAAAAATGTCGTTTAGGGCCTCAAAATGGCTCCGGAAGTTTGAGACCCGAAAAAATGCTAAAAATAGTAAACTGTGCTACAATTAAGGAAATTGAAAAACTGAAAGAAACAATGGTGGGCCCCCAAGTGGAATAGGCGAGTGGCCACCAATATCCACCTGGATCACACTCATGGATATTGATCTATGGCTCAACACTTGAATGATCCAAGATCTCCATTCAAAGAGCACGGAAGATCATTTACTGATGATCAATTGTGATAAACTCTCTTATATACAAATTTTCCTTTTGCATAAGAAAATGATTCGAGTGGCCACATTGGCTGGGGGTGCATATTTTTTCCATATTACAAGGTTTTAACCACATAAAAACACTAGCTTCATGATCTTTGATTTTGGTTGTGTGAGTGGTTACTTAAGGTGTTCATCCTATGTGGAATACCTTGTTTTCCTGAACACAAATTACTTATCTTTATAATTTGTTATGTTGACTAGCTGTAGATGTTGGACATTCGACCCAACATTAAGCTTATTGTTAGCTATCCTCTCTCTACAACAAAGCCACTCCTCAGCCGAGGTTATGAATACACAAGGACGGGTGCATAGAGTGACTCTAAGTCTCACACATCAATCAAGCTATCAATATATTACATATTGCTCTCTCTCTCTCTCTCACTCACACACACACACATACGCGCGCGCACACACACACACACACATGCACAAACACAACGATCCCAGTTTATTAGCTCTCTTCCCCCCTTAGTCTACACAACCTAAAGAATGGAATCCCCTTCATTATAACATAGTCCCTTAGGCAATTCGATTTCTGTCCAGGACTCTTGTACATACTGACTAGGAAATCGTAGGGTTGGAAACTCAAAGGAATCCCAACCATGGACAATTCTCCTTAATTTCCATTATTTTCATGCGCGCTAGCATCATTTTTCCTTATTAGTATAACCAATAATCTCATACAACCAATCAGTACTATCTCTCTACAATACTAGCCCTTCGTTCCATGCAAAACCAATAACAATAATGAATGAGAAAGACCCCCAACAACAAAAAAGTATGGTTAATATATGCATACTCATAATGAAACACATGGTTTTCCCCAATAATCCCTCATAATCACTCTACCCTCTATCTCAAAGGCAAGGACAAAAATAAATAATAATATAGCTTGGCCCCTTTAGTCACTTCTTTTATGGAATCATATCCCCCTATGAATCTATCGTTGTTTGTCTATAATCAATTGAACATTTTTAGTATTATTATCCAAGGAATTACATTATTTTCCCCATGACCATTCATCATATGTAAACATACATTACTAATATGGGTATTGAAACTGGAGTATTATAGGAGCCAAACCCAAAATGACCGAGGTGACATGGAGGATCATTTACTGATGATCAATTGGGAGAAATTCTCTTATATACAAATTTTCCTTTTGCATAAAAAAATGATTCAAGTGGCCACATTGGTCAGGGGTGCGGATTGTTTCCCTATTACAGGGTTTTAACCACATAAAAACACTAGCTTCATGATCTTTGATTTTGGTTGTGTGAGTGGTTACTTAAGGTGTTCATCCTATGTGGAATACCTTGTTTTCCTGAACACAAATTGCTTATCTTTATAAATTGTTATGTCGACTAGTTGTAGATGTTGGACATTCGACCCAACATTAAGCTTATTGTTAGCTATCTTCTCTCTACAAAAAAGCCACTCCTCAGTCGAGGATATGAATACACAAGGATGGGTGCGTATAGTGACTCTAAGTCTCGCAGATCAATCAAGCTATCAATATGTTACATATTACTCTCTCTCTCTCTCTCTCTCACACACACACACACACACACACATGCACACACACTATGATCCCAATTTATTAGCTCTCTTCCCCCTTAGTCTGCACAACCTAAAGAATGAAATCCCCTTCACTATAACATAGTCCCTTAGGCAATTCGATTTCTGTCCAGGACTCTTGTACATACTGACTAGGAAATTGTAGGGTTGGAAACTCAAAGGAATCCTAGAGATGGGCAATTCTCCTTAATTGCCATTATTTCCATGCATGTTGCCATCCTTTTTCCTTACTAGTATAACCACTAATCTCATACAACCAATCAGTACTAGCTCTCTACAATACCAACCCTTCGTTCCATGCAAAAGAAAGAATGAGCATGAATGAGCAAGAACCCCAACAACAAAAAAGTATGATTAATATATGCATACTCACAATGCAACACATGGTTTTCCCCAAGAATCCCTCATAATCACTCTACCCTATATCTCAAAGGCAAGGACAAAAATAAAATATAATCTAGCTTGGCCCCTTTAGTCACTTCTTTTATGGAATCATATTCCCTTATGACTCTATCGTTGTCTATCTACAACCAATTGCACATTTTTAGTATTATTATTCAAGGCATTACATTATTTTCCCCATGACCATTCATTATATGTAAACATACATTACTAATATGGGTATTGAAACTGGAGTATTACATGAGCCAAACCCAAAATGATCAAGGTGACATTGCTCATGGTCTTTCAGAGTAGGAGAAGGTAGTAAAGGATGAATTGTTATCTAGAGGCATAATGAAAGGTCATGCAAGGAACCCATTGCCAAGCTATCAATAAGAATCATTGCATTTCCCTCTCACTCTTCTCAAAATTTTGGTAAAAACTCATTATCTATATTCAATTATCAAAATGTTAAATGACAAACAATTTGAGTATCAAATTCTCCTCTCCTCATTATTCACACATATCCTCACAAAATAAAATAAAATAAAATAACCCAATGTTAACCACAAAACTAAATATTAATAACATTGGACAAACTCACCCCTTTAGCATGCAAATTCTCTTATAAATATTTAATTTACTAAACCACATATTATATATCAATAATATTGGACAAGCTCACCTCCTTTTATGTGAAAATTTTCCTCTAAATATTTAATTTACAAAAGTCATATAACTATGAAAATATTGACCATGATTTTTTTTTTTGCATTCCAATTTAGACTTGTTTTAATAAGACTCTTGAAATATATAAAATGGTAAAGTCTAATTATTATAGGTATTTTCCTTTTTACTTCAAAATTTATAGATAATTTTTTTGGTAAGATCACTATTTTTTTTGTTTTTTTGTTTTTAATGTATGTATGCTGAAATATTTAAAACCCTTAAAAACAAGGGATACTCACTCTTTCCATATTTAACAACTCAAATCTGCTATTTAAAAACTCATCGAAAAAATGTCAAAAAAAGCAAAAGAATAAAACATAGTCTTTACATATTTCACAACTCAAAATTGCCATTTAAAAAACTCATCCAAAAATATGTATCGGAAAAGGCAAAAACATAGAACATAGTCTTCACATATTTCACAACTCAAATTTTTCATTCAAAAAACTCATCCAAAGAAAGAATGTAACACATTTAGATACAATTCTCGGTGAGATCACCATTTTTCCTTATTTGAAAGGCACAAATAGATGGAATTGTCTTTAGTGCGACTTTTTGGAGTTTCATGTTGTTGGAATTTGGGTTCAACGCTCCCCATGTGTTTCACGACATGGACTAACGGCCTCTCGTGGATCCTAACTTTGGCGATTATAGCGGAGACTAACGCTTGCGGGTTTTGGTCTAACGACAATCGTGATTCCAACAGGTGGTATCAGAGCGACAAAGCTCGAGTTCGAAACTCACCTGGCTCGCGTTGGGCGAGAGATTGTTGGAAATTGGGTTCAACGCTCCCCGTGTGTTTCACGACATGGACTAACCGTCTCTCTTGGATCCTAACTCTAGCGATTATAGCGGAGACTAACGCTTGCGGGTTTTGGTCTAACGACAATTGTGATTCCAACACCTGTAGTGGAATTCGGTGAAATTTTTTGAGGTGAAATCTTGATTTTTGTTATTTAAACTGGTTTTTTCACTGTATATATGGATTCAACACCCTTAAAAACCCCTTTGGCACTTCCATTGTGCAAGGTTACCCATCAAACTTCTGTTTTCAATGAATTTTTACACTAATTTAGAAAAATTAGACAAGAAAAATTCATCGGAAAAGCCTTCAAAAAGTCGCACTAAAGTCAAATAACTCTAAAAACAATGGGGCACTCACTCTTCTCATCCAAAGATATGCCTCGGAAAAGGCAAAAAGGTAGAACATAGTCTTTACATATTTCACAATCTCAAAATTGCCATTCAAAAAGACTTAGAACATAGTCTTTACATATTTCACAATCTCAAAATTGCCATTCCAAAAGACGAGTTGTCTTTAATGCAACTTTTTGTAAACTTTTCCTTGGATTTTTCTCATCTAATTTCTCTAAAATCGGACAATAATTCATTGAAATCACAAGCTTGATGGGTAACCTCTTCATAATCGAAGCGTGCTAGGGATTTTCCAGGGTGTTGAATATATATATATATATATATATATATATATATATTAAAAAACCCAGTTTAAATAACACAAATCAAGATTTTATCTCAAATTTTACCGGGAAACACCTTAAACTCTAAAAAGTAGCATTAAAGACAATTTCTTCAAAAAAAACTTATCCAAAAATATGTGTGGGAAAATGTAAGAATGTAGAACATTTAGATACATTCTCAATGACATCAACATTTTTAGTTATTTGAAATGCATAAAAAAATATATCTTGGAAAAAGCAAAATATAGAACATAGTCTTTACAAATTTCATAATTCAAATTTGGTATGAAAAAGCTCATCCAAAAATATGCCTTGTAAAAGGAAAAATATAAAACAATTAGACAACTCTATATAAAAGAGAGCAAGCAAATAAAAAATGGGGTGAAAGCTCTCTTCCAAATCCTTATTTTACTAAAACTAAATATTAACAATCTTGGTCAAACTCATCTCTTTTTGTAAGTCCTTAATTTACATAAAACTATACACTTTTCATAACTTTTGATCATGAAAATAATTGTAAACTAAAACAAAACCTTATTTAAAAGTTGAAAGATTTAGAGAAAATTTTATTCTAAATCCTTATTTTAGGGAAACATAAATTTTATATCCATAAAATTTTCATCAACTCGGTTGTGAAACAATGCTAGAAAAAGTCAAAAGAAGGGTGGGAGGAAAGAGTATGTATTTTTTGTTCTTCTAGAAAAATGGAAACATAAAAACATTTCACTTTAGAATGTGAGGCCTTAAAAAACAACAGGGAAAGTTATGCAGAGATTCTAACAGCTAACTCTTGGGATAATCTTTTCAGCGAGGAGTTTCTCTAGAAAATGAGAGCTTTTATTGCGAAGCTTCATAGGAAAAGGGAGAAGACGAGAACGTTTATTGTGAAGCTTCATAGGAAAAGGGCCAAATACAACGACCAAATGAAGAAGCAATCTGTCCCATATGCTATCTTTAGCCTCTTGGAGGTTAAAATATTTTCTTCTTCTAATATTGTACAAAATCACCTCTTTTTGAGCGAGAAATCTCTTTTGAATATGTAAATTTACACTCACAAATTAAATAGGATTACAACCATAAAATTTTATGCTTTTCAATGTAAATATATTTTAACATAACTTTCAAAATAAAGAAAAAATAGTGAATTGTCCATGGAACTTAGAATAGACTGCTAATTTTGACGACTTAGATATTTCTGATAACTATTTCTTGAGCCAAAAAAATTAAACTTACAATCGTCTCAAAGATCACACAACTTAAAATGAAACTTTTACTTACAAATTTAAAAATTAAATACAAATGATCTTCCAAACACTTAATTTACAAACCATTAGATAAACTTACCTCCAAATTATAATAATATAAGAGAAACTTACCTTTTTGACTTAAAATTCTCTTTTAAATTTTAATTAACAAAAATACAAAATTATTTAAAAAAATTTCAATTTATTAACCAATATAATAAAATATTAATCACAAAACTTTATAATTTTAAATTTAAACCAATTTAAAATAATTTTAAACTACAAATTAAAACAAAATAAAACCTAAAAACCTAAATTGAAAATAATCGGTTAAAAATGAGAAAATAAAATCTAAAAACATAAATTGAAAATAATTTGTTAATTTTTTTTTAAGGTGAAAGATGTTTTATAAATCTTAAATTTAAATAAATTAAATATTAAACAATTCATTTTCTTTAAAAATAATTTCTTTTCATTAAATTTGTAATAGATTAATAAGAAATTTGTCTTGATAATGAACCAGACAACTTATAAACAAAATATTCTTAAATGTGGTTATAACCCAAAGAGTTTTTATACTATTTATGGATCACAAAAGCAAAATTCCTACTAAGAAATTTTATTATTTTTGATGTAAAACCGATTTTTCAAAATATAGAAAATATCAAATTATTATTTTTTTCTTTTCTTCTAGTTATTTTTAATGTTGTATTTTGAACAAATTTATTTTCCGATTTAATTTGTCTAAAATCTAGCAAGAATTCATTGAAATCACAAATTTGATAGGTAAACTCTGCATAACCTAAGTGCTCTAGAAGTTTTTCAGGGTGCTGAATCCATATATGCATCAAAAAATCAGTTTAAATAACACAAATCAATATTTCACCTCAATTTTTTCGCCCGATTTCGATAAAAAAAAATTCCCATGAAACTACAAAAAATCAAAAAGCACAACTCCATTTATTATCACATAGTCTAAAAAACCAACAGAATAACTTAGAAATTCAAGTAAGATTATGAAAATTTCCAGGGGAAATTTTTGAAAATGTGGTTATAGTTGTTAAACATCAGGATTTTGGGTGCCCATGGATTTTTGATATGGAGTTGTCTTTAATGGGACTTTGTGGAGTTTCTGGTGGATGGATTTTCTCGCAGGAATCCGACTGAAAACTTTGAGATGAAATCTTGATTTGTGTTATTTACACTGGTTTTTTCATTGCATATATGGATTGAACACCGTAAAAAAACCCTAGGGCACTTCTATTGTGCAGAGTTTACCTGTGAAGCTTGTGCTTTCAATGAATTCCTGCCCGATTTTAGACAAATTAGATCTGAAAAATGCACAAGAAAAATTTCCAAAAAGTCGCATTAGAAACAACTTGTTTTAATAGTACTAAAACCATTTCCACCAAAAAAAGATTCAAACACTCCAACTACCTAATTTTTGAATTTCTTTTACCAAATAACAGCGAAAAAAAAACTACCTTTCAGATTGACAAGCCCATTTATTATATTATCTTGCAGTTTATCAATCACACCACTTTACGTGGACGACTTTCTAATTAATTTTGATCAATATAAAAATCCCTACGCAAAGAAACAACCTAGAAGTGTCTCACCTAACGAGGTGCGAACATATGGTATTGAAACTGGTAGGACCAGATCAACTCGCCTATTTTCCCGTTCCCTCTGCACCTATAAATGGCAGACAAACAATAGGTTCGAAAGGGTTCCCGGCGACGCTTGTTTATAATTATTTCGAGTCTGCAAAGGAGGGGAGCGCGGTTCGAATCTCCGGATTGCCTGCGTACCTACCCTCCGTGGAGTTCAAATGATAGGAGAAGATTAGTTTAAGAAAAAAATTCCATAGAAGAAACTGGTGAAACAGCAGAGACGGAGAACCGAAGAACAGGATGGAAGAAATGTAAGTCTGGAGAGAAATGGGGGAGGAGAAGGAGAAGGTCAAGTCCAAGTGCAGTCGCTGCGAGAAGGAGAGGTGTTGCCTCCATCACCTCAAGGTAGAGGGCCTGTACCAGCTCCTCTGCAGCTCCTGTGTCCTCGTTACTCATTGCCACATGTACTGCCCCTATTGCCTAGACGACTGCAGTAGCTCCGCCGAAGGCCTTTTAAAATGCTCTGCCTGTACTCGCAGTGTCCACGTAAATTGCCAGCACATGGCGGCCGCCACTCTGCCCATGGCAGTGCCCATGAGCGAACCCTTCCTGTGTCCGCACTGCCAGAACCCTAATTCGGATGTCATGCCCTTTGCTCTGCTGAACAGCCACAGACAAGGTCCCCCTCACAAGAAGCTCAAGGGCGCCCACGGTCGCCCCGTTAACTCGCAGTCGGATTTTGTCTCGGCCAAAGTGATCTTAACCGCGGCTAGAATTGCCTCCGCTTCGATGCACAGCGTCGCGGCAACTGCGAGCGCGGAGGCCCAGAAGAGGGCCATGGAGGCCGCTCGGCTGAGGAAGGAGGCTAAAGAGGCCATCCACAGAGCGCTCAATGTAGCCATGGAGGAAGAGTCCAAAGCGCATGCAAACGACCCTAGTACCGCTACCCCTACAGCCTTTACCGCAAATGCAGGTACGTAATTTTATCTCCTCATTCGTATTTTTGATTAAATTAGATTTTCTATTTACATTTTGGTCTGTAATTGTATGTCTTAAAATTTCGTTTTTGATTATGTTCTGTGTAAGTCCAATTTTGTATTTCTCTTCTGGGAGAAGAGTTCCTATAGATTAAGTAGGTCTCACATCACTCGTGTTTGCTTCTGGGAGAACAGGTCCCATAGATCAAGCAGGGAACAAATAAATTTTGATTAAATTCAATTTTCTATTTTGACTTTGAGAGAAGAAGACCTAGAGATCAATTAGGTCCCAAATGGCACTAAAATATAAAATAAACATTTCCATGGATTTTGATGGCTGTAAAGCCCCAGAGGTGTGAAAATCAATTTAAAAAGCATGTTTCCAACTATATTTTCTGCGCTGCTAATCACACGCCACGGAGTTTTGATTATTTTGAAGGAACAATGTTTTTTCCATCTATGTTTAGTTAAGAAATAACCATAGACATTCGTATGTTTCTTTTATGACTGGAAAACCAGCCCTAGATGGCTGAACCATTATCGCAAGCACTTCCATTTGTCTATTCTATCTTGACAGATTTGAACTTAACCCCAACTGCTTCTTTGTGTTTCCGAGAAAAAATTGAACTCTGGTGGATGGCCCGAAGGTTCAATTGATTCATCACAAGCATTCCCTTTTAAAAAACAAACGCAAACAATTACGTCCCAAAAAGTTAATAAATTTAAAATTTATATTTTTCATCTGTATCTTCTGATATGTTCACAGGTCATACATCATAATTTTATTTTCTAAAGAAATAACGGTTTCTCTAACTATGTCCATAAGAAATTTGTGCCCAATATTTATCTGATCTCCGTCAAGACTGGATTCTGGGATGGTTTTTTGAAGTAAAACTTGAATTTGTGTTTTTAATCTATCCGCTGCAAAATATGATTTTGAATTTTGCTTTTGTGTTAGCAGCTGTGAGTGGGGTACCTATTCGGCAAAAGTTGCCCATGACCGGTCTTGGCCATAACTGCTGTTGCTTACGCTGGTAAACATCCAAACGTGTGAGCACTAGCAATACCATGTCACTTGGTAGGACTTGAACCTTGGTGGGGGCTATATTAACTACCTGCTTTCACAAATTAGGAAAGCCATGCATCCAAACGTGTGAGCACAAGCAATACCATGTCAATGTCACTCGGTAGGACTTGAACCATGTCAATGTCACTTGGGGGCTATATTAAGTACTTGAAATGTTTAATAGAAAACATTATTTTGATATTTCCATTATTTGAACATCATGTGCGTAAGGATAAAGAAAACAGTGACAGGTGGGTAACCATGTTATAGTCTTAAAAGGGGTCATTAATAAAGGTCTATTTACTAACTAGCTGATGTTCAAGAGGGAATCAAATCATCATTGCACTTGGGTCCTAATTTTTTTTTTTAAAGCTTGGTTTTACTACATCTTTATCATGTCCAATATATCAACCCGATTGGGGTGGGGAATTGAATCGTTGACTTCACATTAAGGAGTTCCTTAATAGAGCACTTGATCACCGTCTATCCAAGACTCCGTGGACAAGTCCTTAAAAGTTATTGTTATCATACAAAAATTAAAATTTATAATAATTGTTCCAACTTCCAAAGGGCATACTAAAATTAATCATAAATATTTAGGTTGTTATAGAAGGTGGCAGATATGTTTTTTTTTTTTTTTTGTTATCTAGTTTTTCCATGACTCGTGGGATTACTTTTGGCTAAGAAATTGCAATCTAGGGGCATCTAAGCCCCTTCAAAATCACCCGTGGATCGCAGTCGGCTTGGGCTACACCAACCCTTAACATGGCTGGATTTTTTTGTCCATGAGGTTTTGAATTGACAACCTTAATGTAAGGAATGCTTTAACAAAACATCTTGTCATCAACTATTCTACTTCTTGTGGGTCGAAGGTGGAGGATGTTGTGTTTTAGAAAATGACTTATTATTTCTTGCATTTTTGGAAGATTGGTGATTTTGTTTTGATTATTTTATTATTTGTCATCTATCTTGATGCTTTTAGAGTGGAAAATTATTGGAATTTGCTTGGAGGGTCATTTTTACTGGTTGGTCCCAATTTGAAGAATTAGGGTTTGAAACATTTTAGAGCCATTTTGAGGCATTAAACAAAGTTTTCTTGGCACTGTTCTACACTCAGAGACCTTTCCAATGGTGTAAGAGTTGTGTCAAATGGAGTTTGTATGCAAAAGTTATGCCTCTCGCAAGTTGACCTCTGATGTTGACCGCTGTGGCATGAGTGGATGCCACATCAACCCTTGTTACTCATGCGCATGGGGCGAGCCATGTGTTGATTTTGAAGAAGACTCTAGAAGATTCAGACATGTAACTCTAGTTGAGGGAGTCAAACCTAATTGGCTACCGGGCTATGTTAAATATCGAGCCACTAGGAAGAGTATGGGTTCCTTTCTATGCCATTGTAAATTGTTCCATGGTTGAACAAAGCAATTGGGAGTGGGAAGTTAGAGAGCAAAATAGAGGAGTTTAAGATTTTGTAGCAACCATACAATTTAGAGGCTTTAGGTAAATCCATAAGGAGTACCTCTTTTTTGTATTTGGACATTTCCCATGCTAGAGAAAAGAGAGCAGAGCAACCTCACTTTCTAGTTGGGTTTTCTCTTGTAAGGGTTTCTTAGGGCAAATTTTGTCTATTGTGGATGGTGTGTATTTCTTTTCGTTTTCTATTTCTTGCATTTCAACTATTTCATTCAATTAAATAGAACATCAAACAACTAAAAATTTGAGATTAGAGTAAAAATCAAGAGTAAAGATTTCATTAATTTTATCAGATTTGTTGTGAGGAATTGTTCCAGTAGAATATCCATGATAGTTTACAGATAAATTAGCATCAACACATTGGAATTAAACTAGCAAAATTTCTCTTGTAACGTTGGAATTTAAGGCATTGATCAGAGATTTAGTCCTTGATGAACAATGGAAAATGCGTTGAAATGGTTCATGCTTTCTAGTGTTACATGCATGCAAGGCTTTAATGAATTAATTATTGCTTCGATGAGCACATTTCACTTTTTTTCTCTGTTGCACTAGATTTAAGACGAGGATGCGTCACTCGAACAATTAGAGTGCACTCCCAAATTTTTAAGGGGATGATGGGTTGGGGATGACAAGAATATCTATAAATAATAATGATAATAAATATTAAAAGAATATAAAAAAATTAGAATTCACCACAAACATTTGTAGTTGCTTCAAGCTTGTAATCATAAGAAGCTATGCCACATAGTATTATAGACAACCCTTACACTTGACAATTATAAAAAAGCTCAAGCAATTTAAAAAAGGATTGAGTGACATTCTGTTATTGGTTGCTAAACATGAGTAAAATGTAGTTTAGCTTTAGAAAACTCAAGTGTAACAATTTTCAACTTGCAAGAAGGTTTGGGAAGGGTCTATGGGATAGAGTATTATCTTTATATCAACTTTTCTTCTTCATTTATTTGTTAATGATGATCATGTTAAAACATAAAAGGCATTCCCTTATCATTAGGTCTTGCATACTTTTGTTATTATTTTGAAAACCACTATAAAAAACACTTTGGTTCTATAAAGAGATTAGATTCATATTTCATATTAAGAAGGCGATTGAATAGTAATTTATTCAAACATTTAATACCCAATCCAAGTCACTACAATCTGATTGTTTTCACAATGCTTGAGGTTGGGATGGGTGGAAGCACTGGACTTGAATGACTCTTGGAAAGCCATGTACAACATGTGAAAGTTGAGATGACCTAAAAAATGAGAAGAATAGGAGTACTAACTGCAATGATCAATCATTTGAAATGTTGCATTTCCTATTTTCTTGACATGGAGGCTTTGCTTGTGGTAATGTTGTTGTTGGGGAGGGGCCGTAGAGCTTAGGCTATGTGATTGGTGGGAAGAAAAGACCTCAAGTAAGGTCACATTGGACAAGGGTCAAAGGGATAACCTCCCAAGTGAAGCATGGGAATAACGATACAATCAAGAGTGGTCAATCATCCAGCTAAACATGTGATTCATATTAGAATGCGCTTAACATTAAACGAAAGTACATGCTTATACAAATGGTTAGTGTAGTTCATATTAGATGATCCAACTTCCTCCAAGAAGTATGCTAAATGGAAGAACGACACTGATTGGAGCATATGAGGAGAGGGGGGAGGGTCAGTAGAGCTTAGGCTATGTGATTATGTGATTTGTGGCTATATATGCTTTTCTCTTTCTTTTAGCTCCATCAACTTCTTAAGCAAAGTTTTCAGGCCCTTTCGCAAAGATGAGAATAAACTGTGCAAGTACCTGTGACAAATGACAATCAACCCAAAGAAAGGAGGTGGATACAAGGGATTGTTGGAAAGTGATAAGCATGGATTATGTTGGGCACAATGTATCAATTAGTGCCTCCTATCTGTGCCCCTCTTGGATGGTGGGAAGATAAAACCTCAAGTAAGGTCACATTGGACAAGGGACCAAGGGATAACCTCCCAGGTGAAGAATGGGAATAACGATACAATCAAGATTGTTCAATCATCTAGCTAAACATGTGATTCATATTAGGATACCCTTAACATTAAATGAAAGTACATGATTATACAAATGATTAATGTAGTTCATATTAGATGACCCATCTTCCTCCAAGAAGTATACTAAATGGAAGAACAGCATTGATCGGAGCATATGTGGAGAGTTTTGAGGCATAGTTATCTGTGGATCATCATAGGGCTGCTGGCTGGAAAGCTGATCAAATAGGAGAAATTTTTTCCACTAGGGATTACCGACTTGGCTGGGTAACAGTATGCACAACAACTCCATGTTTATGCATATTAATGAAGTTTTCATCTCTCCAATGCTTGTGTAAATTGCAGATTTGATTTTCAGCCATTTGTGTTTTTCATGGTTTGTAATTTACAGCTATATGTGTCTTGTTGATTTGGCAAAGGTAAAAGGAAATTAGGGGACTGCTGTCCTATATTTCTCTTAATTAAATAAGTCAGATCTGAATTTATTCAAACACAGAAATAAATATTCCTAAACATGCAATGATCACACATATAGCTGAAAAATGAAGAGCGAAAGTATAAACATGATACATCAATAATTACACCCTCAAATCAACTATTCATTTAAATATCCAAGCTTACAAAGAAACTTCAACAAGTTGTCAAACCAACAGTGGTATGGTAAACACACAAAATCAGATCCGCACTTATTGAGATAAATCTTCCTACTGGTCAACTAAGAATTTACCTGCCTGAACTGTTGTACAGTACTGTGAGGACTGTACTTTGGCCTGCTTCCTGACCTCGACTTCTCTCTCGTGCTCTGAATCTGCTCAACTGATCTCTCTTGATCTCTTGAGTCTTCTTGGTGTATAAAATGTGTGTTTCCAACCTCTCCCTTCTTGTTTTATTCATGCTTTGAGAGAGATAACTAATTTCCTTAATCCTAGCAACCACCTTATCTCAACAATGAGTTGTGGCTAAGATTAGATCAAACCTTTACTCACTAACATTCTAGAATTTCAAGAATATTTTATTTTAGATTTCCAAGACTAGGAGAATATAGAAATTTGACTAACACTTTATTTATTTATGTGAAATTACGAGATGGTATTATTTCATTTTACTAAGTTGTCACTAGAAGTTGTCTTGAGCTACTACTCGCACTTGTTGATTTTTGTAACTATGGTCGGTCTTCATAATTATTATTTTTGTCCTTGCTGTATTTGCATAACATGTTCTTCATGCTTGAGTCAAAAGGAAAATATTAAAAAGACATGCTTTTCATGTCCATTGAAAAAGAGAAAAAAATTGATTTTTTAAATGTCATGTCGTCCTCTTCCTAGTCAAGTCAGCCCTTCAAATGTTCATGTCAGCTCTATTATATTTGCACCCCTTAGGCCTCTAATAAAAGTTATATAAAGTCACCAATTCATTCCTCCTCCAAGCCAAGAGCAGCTCACATCATCTAAGGCATTTGCATCTCTTTGTTCAAGGATGATTTATATGGTCTGAGTAAAGAGAAGGATTCGTATGAGGCTAAAGAATAATTCGTATGGTCTGAAGCACATCTGAGGCAAACATGCAAGGTTTGAGGCTAGGAAGCAAACTTTGTTTGAGGTCAACAAAGGATGAGAAGCATTTTGTGGACAAGGCCGAAGTTTTGAAGAAGATATCTTTGTGGGAGCATCAAGTTGAAGGACGAATCTTTGCATTAAAGAAGTTGAGATAATTGGCCCACCTGATTGACATGATTAGGAGGATGGACCATGGACTAGGTGTGACCTAGTTGTTGTCTAAAATGTATCTCTGTTGAATTGAAGAATTTCTCTATTAAAAAGGTTGTTGGGTTTTTCCCCCATGTGGGTTTTCCAAGGGTAAATCCTTGTTCTTTGAGTGGCTGTCTCTTTATGATCCTATTGTCTTAAATGTTATATTGTTGATGTCTTTTATGAAATTGGCTTAATGATGAAATTATGGATAAGGATGTGTAAAAAAATTAAATCATCAAAAGAAATTATTAATAGAGAAGACTCTTCAAAATTCAACATGGTATTAGAGCTTTGGGTGAGAGAGCAACCCTATTAAGCTTGCCTTCTTTAAGACCTAGTCAAATTCTCTGTTCAAGGTAGAAGTTCCATTGCTAGAAGAGAACAAGACAACCTATTTATCTGCCTTTGGCTGAGCCTCTAGATCCAAAGGAATAAGGGTTGAAACTTGAAACTCTAACTCAGTCAAAATCATCAATTGTTAGAAAATCAAGACCGAATATCAATTCCATCAATGCCCTAGGATTGAAATCCTCAAACCTTAGAAGGTCGAAATAATCCTAGAAGGATGAAAGTTAAAGGCTGAGTTTGAAAGGTCCCTAAAAATATCTTAAGTCTAAAATAGTCTGAAACACCAATAAATGTAGGTCGAAAATCTTAGGAGAAGGTTGAAAGATCAATCTTAGAATACCTAGAGAAGAAACCTTAGGGTTGAGGTTCTTGAGTAACCAAGTTAGAAAGGAAATTACTCCTAATAAATCCAAGTTCTGCTTTAAATTCTTTCAGATGAAGGCTAGGAAGGAGGATGAAATCCAAGGCTAGATGAAGGATGAATTAATCCCTCAAAGCACAAAATCAAATCATTGTGAAAACTCCTTATTGAAGGCTGAATTTTATTATTGAAGGTAAATTTTTTTGCTTATTAGATCAAATTTCAGTCCAAGGTTACCTTAGCAAGTGGTAAAACCAACCTTCAATTTTTTTTGACTTTATCTCAAGTTATGATGCTTAGAAGGAGAAGTATTATCTTGTGATGTTTGTTGAAAGAGCTATATACAACAAGGCATGTAAGCTAAAGAACTGTATCTCTGTGGAATATCTATTACTACAAAGTCTGAAGTAGAAGTCAAAGAGCTAAGATGATGTATCATCCCAAGTATCCTTTTATGGGATTGAACTGGCAATGACAAAGTATTCCATGAGATACAATACATGTTATCTAATCTAAATGACTCTGTTACAAGGACGAATATGGGTTCTGGAAAGTCAAGCTATAAATCTAAAGCTTGACGTCTGAAATGTGAGGTTGGATCTCTATACCTTTGAAGGATGAAAGATTCTTCGGTGCAATACTATATCAGTGTGATGTAGTTTTGATCATATCCAAGGAAATGTTGTGGCATGAACATTATTACAGTATGACAAGAAGAAATGATATCACTGTAAGTCATAGGCATATAAAGAGGAATACGTACTCGAGTTTTGAAAAATTGAAGTGCTTTGGAAATCTTGCAAGATATGTTACTTCATAAAACTATTGATTGGCCATTTTGAAATATAAAATCACTTTCACTAGCATGTTATTTTTTGAAGATAGTACACAATGATGAAGGCCAAATTGTTTGCAGTAGGCCCATAACATAATCAACATGTTTATAGAAGAAATTTGTTTAAAGAATAATGACATATGTGCTTCAATATGGTAGAGGTCGAGTATATTGGAGCTGAATTGGCAAGTTGAGAAGCAATATAACTTCAGAGGCTACTTGCAAGATTTGATCAAGCGCACATGACGACCATGATGACAAACATGGTGCAAAAGGGAGTAGTGAAGCTCAAGTATATCTCCATTGATGATTGGATAGGTGATATGTTGAAGAAGCCTCTTTCTAGAGGGAAGTTTGTGTACTTTCGAGACAAGCTTGTGCTTGTGGAGAATGCCTCTTTGATTAAGTAGGAGTGATGATTGCATCATGGATATGGTTTCTCCCTATGTCATTTATTTTGACCATAATTAGGGATATTATCCTTGTGTCAAGTACATTGAATGGAATTAGGGAGAATGAGTTGATAAATTAGATATCATCATGGACATAAATTCTTCCTGTGTTATGTACTCTAATCGATATTAGGGATAACAAGGATGTTATCCCTGCCTCAAGTACATTGACCGAAATTAGGAAGAATGGTCCAGTGGACAAACATTATCCTTGTGTCAAGTACTATGACCAAAATTAGGGATGTTATCCCTGTGTCAAGTACTGTGACCGAAATGTGGGAGAATGGTTTGGATAGTACATACTTTGTGTGCCAATTGACCACTAAATGGAGTATGGTCCCAACATTGTTCTCAGATCTCTTTCTAGAATGAGCTTGTTTATCATTGATGACATCTCTGGTGTTTTATCTAGACTATGTCTATAGTTGTTTGATGGTGCACCGTGATTATATATGATTGATGCGGGTGATTATGATATTGATGATGATGTTACCAATGTACCATGTGTCACAATTGTTGACCTGATTATGGTAACTTGTTTTACCACGTGTCACAATTGTTGACCTGATTATGGTACTTGGATTTGATTTACCATGTGTCACAATCGTTGACCCGATTATGGTAACTTGTTTTACCATGTGTCACAATTGTCAACTTGATTATGGTACTTGGATTTGTTATAACCTTTTCTGAGAGAAATTTGTCAACATGAGAACATCTAGATAGTCATTATGAATACCTTCCTAGTTAAGAGGGAGTGTTAATTTTTGTAACTATGGCCAGTGTTCATAATTATTAATTTTGTCCTTGATGTATTTGAATAACATGTTCTTCATGCTTGGGTCAAAAGGAAAATATTAAAAAGACAAGCTTTTCATGTCAGTTGAAAAAGAAAAAAACATGAATTTTTGAAAAATAATCTCTGAATATGTCATGTCGGCCTCCTCCTAGTCAAGACGACTCTTCAAATGTTCATGTCAGCTCCAACATAGTTGCACCCCTCCGACCTCCAAGAAAAGCTATATAAAGACATCAATTTATTCCTCCTATAAGGCAAGAGAAACTCACATCATTTAAGGCATTTGAATCTCTCTATTCAAGGATAATTTATATGGTCTAAAGCACATCTAAGGAAAACATATGAGGTCTGAGGGTAGGAAGCAAGCCCAGTCTAAGGTCAATAAAGGATGAGAAGCATTCAGTGGAGAAGGCCGAAATTTTGAAGAAGAGATCGTTGTGGGAGCATCAAGTTGAAGGATGAATCTCTACATTAAAGAAGAGAAGTAATTAGGAAACTTGATTGACTTGAGTAGGAGGATGAACCATGGACTAGTTGTGACCTAGTTGTTTTCTAAGATGTATCTCTGTTGAATTGAAGAATTTCTCGATTGAAAAGGTTGCTCGGTTTTTCCCCATGTGGGTTTTCCCAGGGTAAATCCTTGTGTTCTTTGTGTGGCTGTCTCTTTATGATCCTACTGTCTTAAATGTTATATTGTTGATGTTTTTTGTGTAATTTGCTTAATGATGAAATCGTGGATAAGAATGTGTAAAAGAATTAAATCATCACTATAGAAGACTCGTCAAAATTCAATAACAGTTTCACACCTAACTTTGCAAGAAACTTTTGCTCAAGCTATATTTCTCAACATTTTATCGATGTAAATAAAAGTTTTCAGATGTGGTTTATGCATGATAAAATTGCCCTAGAGGTCTGAATCTTATTGGAACACTTTGTTATCTTTTCTCCTTGGGTTTTCTAGAAGCTTGGGTTGTTAAGGATTGGTATATTTGTCCATTTATGCTGTTGTTTTCTTATATTTCATGGCAGTCCCAACGCTGCATTCATAGGGTTAAGTTTTAGGAAATCTCTAGTTAAGAGGTGAAATTTCTAAATTCTGAGAAATTTCCACATGCCATGGCTAAATTTGATTAATTTTTTGGTGAATTAAATTAACACTTTGAAGTTCATTTAAATTTAAATTTCAAGGCTTGAATTAGGAAAATCAAGTGAGCTAGCCCAAGTTGAGTCAACAACATGTTGAAAAATGTGTAACTAGGTTCGATCTTCACAAGTATGAAATGTATTTTTTGATTCTTGTAAATTATAAAATGAAAAGAAAATTTATTATTATTATTTTGGAGCATGGGTTTCATGCTCAAGTTCTTTTATTTTATTGGTCAAGCACCCATTGAGTGCTTTTAGGGTTTGTCCTAAGTCAAGAAGTCAAAAGAGTCATTGTGATAAGTTGAAGACCCCACTGGGCATATTGTAACTTGTAAAGAAAATTATTTTTGTCATTCAAAGTGTCAGAATACCCTCCAAGATCAAGTCGACTTGGCAGCTAGCAAGTCGGCGTAAATGAAGACCCATGTCCACCCTTGAAGAAGCCTATATAGAGAGAATAACCTGTCCTCCATTTGACACTCACTCATCTCTCATTCTAGCGAAGAAGAGGAAGAATGAAGGAGACTTGTTTTGGGCTAATTTCTCTCTCACGTACTTAAGAGGACTAGGGTTTCTATGCAAACCTAGGGCATCCATCTACAAATTCGATCTTGGAGAAAAGGAGGCAAAGAGGTTAAGTGAAGGTCCCCAAGGGTCTCTCTCAAGCTCCAGGAGTTAGGGAAAGGAAAGTGAAGGTCAGGGGAGAGCTCTAGAAGAAGATTGAAGTTCCCATGTGTGGCAACAACAGTTGCAGTAAGGCAAAAATTTTGGATCTCCAGTAGGAGGTCGAGAATCTTGCAACACTAGGTCGAGGAGGTGCTATTGGAAGAGATTTAACTGGGTTTGGCTAGATCAAAGTTGGCACATCATCTCAAGAAGTTGGTCTTGGTCTTGGAGGGTACTAGTCTCAGCCGCAAGGTCATGTGATTCATCAATAAGAATCTATAAGGAAGAGAGGAGATTTAAGGGTTTTCCTCTCAAGAGGAGAGGTTTTGGCCTTGGCTTGCAGTGTATATTCTGTGTCATTGTTCTTATTGTTTTTGGTAGCTGTTTGATGCTTCACACATATAATAATAAGGAACAAAGCTAATAAGTAAAAAGGAAACACAAGCAGCTATCAAGTAAAAGAGAATTAAACATAATCATTGCCCTATTTAATTCTCAACATGGTATTAGAGCTAAGGTTGGCTATGGGCATCATGAAGATCTCCTCTTCATTGAAGAAGTTCATCACAAAATGTTCAAATGTAGCAAGCTATCTCAAGAAAGGCATCAAGGAAGCATGGAGTCTCTTATTCTCTACAAAGGAAGACGTAATCGAGGAAAAGGATGAAGGTCTCTTTTCGACACTCACTGGCACATTCCAATACGAGAGCATTTGGGTCATTGGTAGTGGTGTATCTAGGCACATGACAGGTCATCACAAACAATTGAAGACTTTATCAAAGGGAAAATCTTCTTATTCAGTGGAACTTGGAGATAACAAGGGCTATCCCATGAGAGGCATTGGATCAACTTCTATAGAGCTAGAGAATGGAAGCAACATTCACCTCAACAACATTCTATTTATTCCAGGTTGGCATAAGAACTTACTTTCCATTTCAAGTCTAGAAGATAAGGGTGATAGACTAGCCTTCATTGATGGAAAGGTTGTTGTATGGAGTAAAGACTGAAGTATAGACAATTCTAGAGGCATTCGTATTCGAGAAGGAAGACTTTACAGGATGATATCTGCTCTAGCTCAAGCCTTAGTTCATATTGAAATTAGCCCATGTGAATTCTGGCATAGAAGATTTGGTCATCTTCATTTTAAGATCCTCCCATCTCTAAACACCATAGTAGATGGAATACCTAAGCTGAATGAAGATCATGAAGGAGTATGTAAGGGATGTGCATTGGGGAAAAATACAAAGAGACCATTTGGAAGCAGTGCTTCGTGGTCAAAAGAAATCTTGGATCTTATTCACTCCGATGTATGTGTCCCTATGGCCCCTAAGTCACTTGGAGGTCATCTATATTATGTCACATTTATAGATGATCATTCAAGAAATACTTAGGTTTACTTAATGAAAACTAAGGACGAAGTATTTACAAAATTTCAAGAATTCAAAGCTGAAGTAGAGAACCTTACAAAAAGAAAAATCAAGATATTGAGATTTGATAATGGAGGAGAATATGCATCCAAGGATATTATAGCATTCTGTAAGGAATCTGGGATTAAGAGGGAGTTGATAGTCCCATATAATCCCGAGCAAAATGGAGTTGCAGAATGAAATAACTGAGCCATTGAAGAAAGCGTAAAAGCGATATTACATGATCAAGATCTACCAAAGTTCTTGTGGGGAGAAGCTACGAAGACATCAATATACATTTAAAATCGAAGTCCCCACAAGTCACTAGACAACAAGACTCCTGAGGAAGTATTGATTGGGAAGGAGCCAACTGTGGATCATCTCTGTATCTTTGGGTATCCCATATATATTCATAGACCAAAGGACAAAAGAAAGAAGCTAGATCCATCATGCATGAGAGGAACATTTTTTGGTTACAATAATTCCTCCAAGGCTCATAGAATCTACATAAAGGAAGGACACCATATAGAAGTAAGTCGAGATGTCATATTTGACAAAAGTATTGCTTTCAAGAAATCTAAGGAACTTCCCATTGACTCTGATGATGAAGAACTTCCGATATTTGAGGAGGAAGTTAACAGGGAAGAAGAAGAAACTCATCATGAAGATGAGGGTCCCAGTGAACCCATTCAACTTGTAGTACTTCTCGAAACAAGAAAGAGACCAAACTGGTTGAGATCTACACTGCTTGATGCAGAAGGTCATGGGACAGTGCAAGGCTCATTTAGAGAAAGTAAGAAACCCAAGAGCTATTTTGGGTATGGTGCATACATGACAAAACTAATAGAAGTCGAGCAAGTTGAGCCATCCACTCTTGAAGAGGTTGTCAATCATCAGGAATGGAAGGATGCCATGAATGAAGAGTATCAATCTATACTGAAGAATGGAGTTTGGGAGATCGTACCAAGGCTCGAAGACAAATCTGTGGTAACTTGCAAATGGATCTACAAGATCAAACATGTGACAGATGGAAGTATCGATAAATATAAGGCAAGATTTGTGGCTAGGGGTTTCTCTCAACAAGAAGGCATCGATTATGAAGAGACATTTGCTCTGACAACAAGGTATACAACAATTCGTTCATTGGTCTCTCTGGCAACATCGATGGGATGGAACATCCATCAAATGGATGTCAAGACTGAGTTTCTAAATGGAACCATAGATGAGGAAGTCTATATAGAGCAACCCTTTTTATTTGAAGTTAAAGACATAAAGGCATATATTTGTAGATTGAAGAAAGCATTATATGGCGTCAAGCAAGCACCAAGGGCATGGTATGCTAGAATGGATGTATACCTACAAAGAATAGGCTTCACAGAAAGTTCTGCTGATCTGAACCTGTATATCAAGGTTGTAGATGGAGAACTAGTAGTCATTCTTTTGTATGTAAATGATCTTCTCTTAACAAGTGTAGAAGGTCGAATTGAAGAATGTAAGAAGCAACTGGCAACATAATTTGACATGAAGGATCTAGGGCTGTTGCATTACTATATGGGACTAGAAGTCTGGTTTTCTGTTTATTTATTTCTGCTGTGCATACTGAGTTAGGAACCCAGTGTATTTCTTGTCACAAAGTTCAGATCTGGAGATTTTTTTTTTCTTCTGTTCTGGGTATAAATTTATTGGACAATAAATATGACCAGGGTTCAAGAAAAACTGACAGTCACATGATTGTATCTATCCTTGACTGGTGTGGGAGAGAGATCTTGTGCAATGACTTTACATCTGTTTAGGACTTGTGGGTTTATTTGATGTACTAGAACTTGTACATGTCTACAGCTTTGGTAATATGGACAATCACTTACTTGGTAGCCATTTTCCAAACTGTTCATTGAGTTCTATAAGTGCTTTGATAGTATTATGAGTTGACTAACCTTGGGAATATCCCCTGCCCACTCAACTCTCTTACTTCTTTCTTTCCATGCGTGTTGAGCTTGAGGCACAGGTGTCAAATCACATTAAAAGCATTTTTATTTCACAGATTTGAGTGTTTTACTTGCAGATATGAAGTAGATCACAGAAGATTTTTGAAAGGAAACATTAATATTTCTATTTGTCTCCTTCCAGTTTCAAGTGATAACATTAATGAAGTTCATATTTCGTATCCTTTGGTGCACTCTGAATTTAGTCTCTTAATAACCACCACCATAGAATCATAAAATGGGTTGTTAATCAAATCCTCTTTTGATCAGCTAACTAACTGAGATCATAAAAGGGGGATCATCAGACAATTCCTGTTGAGCAATCACTTACAATTATCCACATCTAATCTCCGAGATCATAAAAGGGGTGTCAATGGACAATTCCTGTTGAGCAACTGATTACAAGTACCACACGTCAAATCTTCATTTATCTTGGGCGCTAAAATTTATTCATGATTTATCATGATAGAAAAGTGGAAGTCTTAAATAATTTCCCCAAAGTATCAACAAAAACAGGATCGACATCATAAATGTTTAGGCTCATACAACCACTGCTGCTACAGAAGCTAGAGGATCTTATGTTTGGAAAATGACTTATCATTTCTTGAAATTTGGCAAATTTAGCTCAGCATGTTGGGATTAAATTAGTAAATTACTGCTGTCAACAGTGGAATTTCAGATATTAATTGGAAAAGTAGTCCTTGTTAAACATTGGAAAATGTGATGAAAATGGGAAGGCCTTTTCTGGCAATTGCACTTTGGCAGAATTTAATGAATTAGTTATTACTATAATTAGCAAATCTCAATTTTTTAAGCAGGAGATTATTTTACAGTAAAGTCCCCATCTCTGCCATTTTGAAGGTACATAAAATACAAAATCTGGAAGAGTTTGGTTGGAGTGAACAGCTTTGCCCATTTTCCAGAAAACTTAAAATGACTTTTATAGAAGCCTGAAGGCAATATTCTAATATCATTGTTAAAAGCCGTATAAGGTATTGGCCTGCAAATCTTTTAGCTTGAAAAATGAAGATCTTTTCATATTAGTATCTCTCTCATAAATGAGGAATTACATGGCAGCAAAATATGGATTTGGAAGATACATTCATGCCACCTTCTGTCATATAGCAGTACTGCAATTAACTCGTCTATACAGTCATACAAGCATATCTTCTATCTGACTTACTATGAATACAAATATACAATTCTGTCTTCTAAGTATGTGACCCCTATGTGTTTAAATAAGGATCTCAAACACCACACACATTAGTGACACACAATATGCTTTTATAGGCTGATTTCCAACAATATTCAAATGTGCATGAGAAATACAATGGGTCAGAGACCCATTTAGTTATATAATCAAATATGGAAGGGGTCGTCTTTTCAGTAACACCTCCAAATATAATACTATAATAAAATAACATTAGCGATAATCAGTTAGCTCAAGTCAAGATTATACAGTTAATGACTATAGACAAAATGGATGTAAGATTACACACTAACAACCATATAGACAAAATGGTACTCTTGCTGCCAATTTTGGATGAGAATGTTATGTTCATAACATTGAATAATGTAAAGCAAAACAGAACTGAGTTGCTGCACACATTTATATGCCTTTATAAGCTGATATTCTACAATTACATACTCAAATGTGTGAGGTGAAATGCAATAGGTCCAGAACCCGATTATGTAATCAAATACGGAAAAGGGTTTGGTCACATCTGTAAATATACGACTATAACAATAATAACATTGGTGACATTCATTAACCCTAATTCAAGAGTATGCACTAACAACTATTGAGAAAATGGCACACTTAGTGCCTATTTTGGATAACAGTATCAATTTCAGAACATTGCATAATGTAAAGCAATAAAACATAATTGAGTTGGGTGTTGAAAATTGATAGCTCGGATGAATTTCCTTAAATAAAATCTCATTTCTGACAATTCTGGAGTGACTTTCTAAAAATAGAAAGTCATGTCTAGCATTTCAAGTATGAATTTCCAAAAATAGTAAATCAGCTTGCATCAATTGGTAATCAAGTATAGTTGAAGGAAAATCACTTGAACTTATCATTAATCAATCCTAGTAGTTCAATCTTGAATAAAATCATCGATATTATTAATATTAATATTATTATTATCCTTTATGATACTATGATATTATTATTAAATGGAATTACAAGTCACCGTACCTTCATCACCTCAATCACTTTGATGACTCACATGGCACTTTGTAACTCTCTCTTACTCTTAACGATACATTACACTCTTTCTTATGCACTCATTAAAGACTGTAGAATTTCCACGAAATTCTGATTTGCTGATAAGAACAATCTGAAAAACACTTTCTTTTTTTACAAACACAAAATTTCTCTACTCAATTTGCAGCAGAATTAGGAACAAAAATCAAACACGGTCACACAATTCAAGACACAATTATTTTTTACTAGGGAACCCAACTGGGAAAACCCTCTGCTTGATGAGAATTTTATTGATAACAAGAACTGGGCACTTGATCTCTTACAAAATCCAATTGTTTCAATCTGAAAGACACTTGTCTTTCCTGCTTGTTCTAAGCTTGAAATCCTTGCAAGATAGTTGTCCTCTACCAACCTGTGCACAAGCTTCTCTTGCACACTCTTCCTCTCACAAGCTCCATGCACAAACTCGTGCTTCTTATTGCTTGGTCTCACCAACTCGTATTCACTAAAACAATGGATAATTGGTGCCTTCGTTCCTCCTTTTAAAGGCAATTCAAATGGTTAAAATTAGTGAGTTCCGTGTTTGGAAAGTCGAACTGGTGCTTTTCTAGTTAAAAACAGTTTACTCAAACTGTTAACTAGTTCCTCCTAAAATTTAGGAGGCAAACTCCACTTGTTCTTTTAGTTTCCAAACTAACTCACACTAGAAAATCAAGAACTCGACTTTAAATTTCAACACATTAGTTAACTGCCTTATGCACTCCTAAATTTTAGGAATTCGACAATGCACAAAAATGAACTCAACTTTGACTCCTTGAATCAAGGCACAAATCAAGGAATCCCAGTGAGGAAGGTGTTCCTGGAAGAATTTCGTCCACTTGGATCTGTCCTCAACACTACTAAGTTCTCCGTTGTTGCAGTTGTTCCCTTTGAACTCTAGAAGACTTCCATGCTTTCTTTTGTGGAACCTACTTTGAAGATTTGTTCTTTCCCACCATACTCTGCGAGCTCTGCTCCTCCCCTTCATCTTGCTGGTTAACCCAATTGCCAACTAGCTTAACCTGAAACGGAGATACTGGCTATGGCTCCATCTTGAGAGCTCTCTCCTGCTCTCGTTCAATCACCACTTCTCTATTCCGTGAACTCCCTGCCTTGTTGCTCAAGGCCGCACCTGTATATAATTGCAACTTGTAGAGATTCTTCACTCTCACGCCTATTTGCTTCTTACATATAGAAGATAAGTTCTGGAGGTACGCCTTACCTGTGTTGAAGATGGCATCATATCCGTTGTCCTCAAGGATGGCTACTGAAACAAGATTCTGCCTCAATCCTGGAACATAAATAACATCTATGAGATGAAGGGAATTACTTGAATCCCTATTAAACCCTACAGTACCAACTCCTTTAGCTACAAACTGACCATCATCTCCTAGCTCAATCTGAACCTGCATGTCCTTCTCATTCAGGTGGTTGAAACTCTTCTTGTTCCTAGTCATGTGGAAGGAAGCTCCTGAATCGATATACCACATACTGCTATCTACTGAGCTTACCATGCAAGCTATCAACGATAAATCCTTCTCGAATTGGGCAGAAAAGTCATCTACCTCTGTTGATGGAACAACATGATCCTTCTCGACCCCCTTCTTACTAGGACACTTAAAAGCATAATGTCCAAGCTCATGGCAATGGAAGCACTTGATCTTACTTGGATCCTTTTTCTTGCCCTTCTCATTGGACCCAACCTTTCTTTGGCCCTTCTTTCCCTTAACCTTGCTACCCTTGCCTACTAGGGCACAATTCTCCTCGTCTTCTTTCATAACTGATCTTCCTTCTATGGTTCCTCTCCTGATCTCTTCATGTATGCAGTTAGTCCAAAACCTTTCCCACTTTGGGAAGTTCTCTCTCCCACTAACAACATCCTTGAACCCTATCCACGACTTATGAAGTCCAAGTAAGGCAAAACTCACAAGATCACGATCAGATACAACCTCGCCCACCCCACCTAGTTCATCCTATACCTGAGTGAACCTTGACAAATATGGGACGATGGGCTCATCCTTGCTCATCCGGATACTCCTCAACTTCTCCTTAAGAGCAAGCTTCCTGCTATCGCTAGTACTCTGATACAACTTCAAGATTGTATCATACATCTCATACACTTTCTTCTTCTCATGGATATTAGACACTATGATCTTTAACACCTTCTAGAATAATCCTCTTTGCCTTGATATCATTCTTATTATGCTGGGCCAATTGTTGGGCATCTTGTCGTGGCAGGATAACGTGCTTCACGAATTCTCCCACACCATTATCTTCCAACACTATCATAATCCTCCCTTTCCAAGCTATGAAGTTTTATGCTCCCTCTAGACAGTGATCTGCTCTCAACCCTTGGTAAGCCATCCTGCTTCCCTTGAGTGCTCTCTAAAACCTGCCCACTAACAGTCTTGTATTCCTTCACAAGAACTGTACTTACGGACTCTGAAACTACCTCTCTTAACAGACCTAATAGTCCTTCACAAGTCTGCACTTAGGGCTCCTTTTGACACCTGCTAGCAACCCTCCTCACTGCTCTTAAGATGCCAAACACTGCCCAAACTAGACTATCACCTTGCAAAATACATCAACTTAGAATGGCATATATACCTATTGAAGACTCCTCCTTCGAGCTATCTGAAACCATCGACTTGTGCACTATTCTTTTGGTACCTTGGCCTTGGTTAGGACTGCTTGTAGTAGCTGCTACAATCCTTCAACTCGGCCTTAGATTCACTCTAGAATTCCGCTATCCTCTCTTCTAATCAAGCCATCTCCTGTGCTGCTTTTTGTGGTAATTCGACCACTGTTCCAGTTGTTTGTAAGGCCTAATGACCCTCCAAAAACTCAGCTTTAGGAGCTCGACCTCCTTCCAATCCTTGCATAGAACTGCTACATATTTCTTAAGAGATTTAACACTTCAAAACCCACACAAAACAACCCTCAAACATCTGCCAACTTTTCCCTGTTAGGATATTCCGACACATAGGAAATAGTTAAGAATAACTTAGTCTAGTGTAGAGTTAGGTAAAGTGTGTTTCTTTACTATGTACATTTGTAACTTATAATCCGACGGCCACGATTTGTAGTGATCTGACGATTCTCTCTCTCCTCGGTATTAACGACACTTGATCCGTGGATTAACCCCCGATTGGTTCATGATCTCTATTTAAAGAGCATGGAGGGTCATTTGTTCGATAACCGTTTACGAGAGAAACGTATGTAACTTTTCTTTTTATATTAATAAATTATCTAAAGTGGTCGCGTTGGCTCAGGCCGTGGACTGTTTCCCTCTTTGAGGGTTTTAACCACATGATAACACTGGTGTACTGATTTGTGATCTGTTTGTGAGTGGTGACCTTTGGTTTTTGATCTAAGGAACTTACTCTGTAAATTCGTACATGGTATCAGAGCTATTTTGAGGTTCGCATCTGTTGTTGATTCAAATCCGAAGCCGGTTTGACTGCATGCGACTGCCTTTTTCTAGATTTACTATTTCTAATCATTTTCGGGCCTGGAGAACTACTCTGTTGTGTGAGGAACGCCTTTCGTTTCATGCGAAAAGGTTTCCGGTTGCCCAAGTTATGTCAGTTTAGATCTGGAGGTATAAAGTATCTATTTTGCAGTTATATTTGTTAATAGTTCTGCTTATTTCGGTTCCCTTTGTTTATTTCGGTTTTTTAGGTTTTATTTATTTGCCAGATCTATACTCTCTTCTCTGTGTATGCTCTTTGCTGTGCGCTGTGTGCGATCTCAGAAAATCAGAAATAGGAAGAAGGGATTTTTTTTTTTTGCTGCGTATGCTCTTTCCACGTGTCTTTGTGCGATCTCGGGAAATCAGAAATAGTGAAAAAATAGATAGTTGCCGGTAAGGCTAACCAAAAATCTAACATTCCGCCAGAATGCTTGCATTTCGTTTTTTTTGCTCGGATTTTTGTGTTTTTTGTGCAGGAAAAAGCATGCACACCGAATACTAAAAAAAACCCCCTTCCTCCTTTCAAACAATTACAAAATCTTTTTACTATCTCACTTGGTGAGAAGTTAGTTTATGAGAATAGAGGTCTTGGGTTCAAATCTCTTTCTCAAGATTCTTTTGTAAAAAGTTTTTTGTTAAAGGGGTGGGATTTTTTTTTTAAAAGTTGAACTTCATCATCAAATTTCAAACCATTCTCGTAACTATTCAGCATCTACAACTCAGTTTTTTTCATCTGGAAACCATTTTTCGTGCCCTTTTTTTTGAATCGGCCTATTTTTTCTAGATGTTTCCATTGCATCAGTTAGTTTCAACTCTTTTCAACTTTAGTTTAAAAAAAAATGGAAAGTGCATGCCCGATTATTCTTAACAACACTAATTATTTCCAATGGCTACCTCACATGGTAGATATACTTAGAAGTAAAGGGCTTTATAGAATCGCTACAGGACAAGAAACTAAACCTTTCGATGATGATAAATTCGCTAAATGGGAAAATAAACAAGATCAAGCACGAGGTTTGATAGGAATGTCCATTGCTCAAGATCTTTGATTTCATATCCTTGACATTGACACCCCTCATGCAGCCCTGGAAAAGCTAAATACTGTCTTTGGCATTCAAAATCAAATCAGGGCCTAGCAGCTTGAAAATGAGTTGCTTATTTCGGACCCCAATAATTTCTCCTCTATTGAAGATTTTTTGTCCAAATTCAAGACCCTTAGACTTCTTTTAGAAGGTTGTAAGGTCAAAAAGGAAGATGGTAGCCTCATCTATTACATTCTTGCTAAGCTTGGCACTGCATACTCTATGTTTGTTTCTAGCTTCCATTTCACTAAAGTAGCCATCATTTCTTCAGGAACCACCTACAAGAACCCCTCTTTTGATGCCTTTTGCGATTCTTTCATAAGAGAACAAGAAAAACTCTTACACCTCGGTCTTATCACTTCTGGAAACGCTTCTAAGAAAGCCTTAGCAGCGCAACAACAATCATATCAAAAGAATCCCAAGAAGCAGTATCCTAAAAAGTATGGTCTGAAACCAAACAAGGGTCTTAAGCAATTTCAGCCGCAAACTGAAAAAGCAACTCACCAAAATGATAAGGCAAATAAAAACAAAGGGAAGAAGACAGATAGACATTTTGTAATCGTGATGGCTTTATAGAGTCCAAATGTTTTAAGAAGATGGAAGCCTTAGAAGCAGCAATGAAGAAGCACAACATCAATTTGGAGCACTTTTCACCTTCATCTTCAGGAATGGCACTTTCTGCTTGTGGTTGTCAAGCATCAAGATCTGGTTATGCATTAAATGTATTTTCTTCTTCTCATTCTCATGAGTGGCTCATTGATTCTGGAGCTTCTTACCACATGACCAAAAATAAAGCCATGTTTTCTTCTTTAAATGATTGTAACACCAAACATATTTATGTTGGTGATGATAGATCTCTTAGTGTTGTAGGATTTGGAACCATTCATCTATATAATGGTTAGTTTAATGATGTACTATGTGTTCCTACCTTGTCATCCAACCTTCTCTTTGCTTATCAGATAACTCATTTAGGGGAAGGGAAAATAGTAGAATTCTCACCTCATGATGTTGTAATCAAGGACCTTAAAGATCCTAGATATATTTTAGCTACTGGCATTGTTGATGATTCCACAAGGTTGTATAAGTTTGACAACTTTGGGTCATCATGTCTTCCCTCTGTTTTTGTTGTTCATAGTAATGATGTGAGCAAACTTTGGCATGAGCGATTTGGTCACTTAAACTATCGCTCTCTTCAAACTCTATGTAAAGAAAATATGGTGACAAGTCTTCCTATGGTATCTTGCCGAGATGGTGTTTGCTCCAGGTGTGTACTCGGAAAACGTCATTGGGATAGTTTTGGCAAACGTGCCTCTTGGCACGCTTCAGCCCCTTTGCAGCTTGTGCATAGTGATTTATGTGGTCCACTTCCTGTTGTTTCTTTCTCTGGTTGCAAGTACTTCTTAACTTTCATTGATGATTTTTCCAGATGCAATTTGGCATAGTTTCTTAAAATCCTGCTAAGAGTGAAGTTTTCAACATGTTCTTGGCCTTTAAGGCCTTTGTTGAGAAACAATCTGGACATCCAATTCTTAAGTTAAGATCAGACAATGGAGGAGAATATGTTAACAACAAATTTATCAACTTCTGCACTGACTATGGCATTCAATTGCAACATATCGTTCCATATACACCACAACAAAATGGTGTAGCTGAAAGGAAGAATCACACCTTAAAAGAAATGGCTAATTGTATGCTTCAATCTAAAGGACTTAGTGTCAATTTTTGGGCAGAAGCAATTAACTGTGCAAATTACATAGTAAATCGCACTCCTACTAAGGTTTTAAAGAATATAACTCCAAAGAAGCTTGGAGCTCAATCAAACTAGATGTAAGTCACTTTCGTGTTTTTGGAAGTGATGCTTGGGCCCATATTCTAGATTCGAAACATAAAGCCTTAGAACCTAAGAGTGAAAAATGTCTTTTTGTTGGATATTCTGAAGATGTCAAAGGATATAGACTTCTTCAACCAAAATCCAAAAATATAATCATTAGAAGAGATGTAAAATTTGATGAAAAAATATTGGCCTGCGAGCCTAGTTCGGCGGGTGTGCCACCTTTGGCCTGCGAGCCTGATTCGACATATGTGCCACCTCTCTCTCTCTCTCTTCTATTTTTAATAGCATTCCTTCTAGTTTGGATGATGACAACGAGGATGAAAATCCTCCTCGACCTCTTGAAATTATTCCATTTACTCCACAGCTTCCAAGATGGGTCCGCTCTACTTGAGATGCAACAAGTTCTCTTGCAGGTGACCCTCCGATCGACAACGTACACGTTCTCAGTTCGAAAGAGCCTCTTCCTTATTGGCTCAAGTTCCAGAAAATCCGAATCCAGAAACCTTTGAAGAAGTCTCCAGTCATCCAGATTGGGATGAAGCTATGAATGAAGAATATCATTCCTTATTGGCGAACGATACTTGGGATCTTGTTCCTCTTCCAAAAGGAAGAAAACTTGTCAGATGCAGATGGGTTTACAAAACAAAGTTTGGACCAGATGGAAAAGTGGACAGACATAAAGCTCGTCTTGTCGCTAAAGGATTTTCACAAGTTGAAGGCATTGACTATACTGAAACCTTCTCCCCTGTTGCCAAAATGAATTCTATTCGCCTTGTTCTTTCCCTTGCTGCCTCTTTTAAATGGGAAGTCCATTAGATGGATGTTAAATCCGCCTTCTTACATGGAGATTTTCATGAAGAAATCTACATGGAACAACCCCTTGGCTTTATCTAGAATGACTCTAGCCTTGTTTGTCGCCTTAGGAAGTCTCTCTATGGTCTCAAACAAGCTCCTAGGGCGTGGTATGCCAAAATGGATAGATTTCTATTAGATAATGGATTTTCTAGGTGTTATTCTGACAACACTGTCTACACCAAGAAAGTGGGTAAGTCCTTCACCATCCTTGTTCTTTATGTTGATGATCTTATCCTTACTGGTAGTGATCCCAACCATATAAACCATGTGAAGTCTAGCCTCAAAAAGAAGTTTGAAATGACAGACTTAGGGCACTTGCATTATTTCCTTTGTCTTCAAGTCTTGCAATCCAAAGAAGGTATTACCCTCTCTTAGTCCAAGTATGCATGTGATCTTCTACACCATTTTCACATGGAAGACTGTAAGCCAGCCCCTTCTCCCTTTCAGTCTGGAGTCAAGCTTTCAGTCACTTGTATTACCCCTGAAGTTGATGCTACCTTATACTGTCAACTTGTTGGTAAACTTCTATATCTAACCCATACTCGTCTTGACCTTTTCGTTGCCGTTGGTCTTGTCGCTCGGTTTATGCACCAACCTCATGAAAGTCACTAAAAAGCAGCTAAAAGAATGCTTCGATATATTCAAGGTACAGTTTAGTTCGGGATTCGTTACAGTGCAGGAGCATCTCCATTGTTGATTGGTTTCATTGATTTTGATTGGGCTAGTTACCCTTATGATCGAAAGTCTACTGCAGGATATGTATTCACTCTTTGTTCAGGACCTATTACATGGTCTTGTAAGAAACAAAGTGGCATCTCTCTTTCTTAAGCAGAAGCAGAGTATCGTGGTGTAGTTGAAGCCAGCAAGGAAGCCATGTGGCTTTGTCAGATCCTGTCTGAATTTAGTCTTCATCAGCAACATCCAACTACACTTTGGTGTGATAATCAGAGTGCTATTCAGCTATGTAAAGATCCAATTCAACATCGGCGTATGAAACACATTAAGCTCCACGTACACTTCATCAGAAAGCTCATTCATGATCGTGTTCTTGAAGTGCAGCATTGTCCAACCAATGATCAAGTAGTCGATATCTTTACAAAGGCTCTCACAGAAGCGAAGTTTACCAAACTTTTATCCATGCTTGGAGTTCAGGAAAGTTATCATTAAGGGGGGATAGGCTCTAATGCTTCCTTCCCTCTCCTATTGTGTCACCTTTGTAAATCCTTCAATCCTATCCCAAGTTGTGTTCTGAAGGGGGGATGTTAGGATATTTCGACACATAGGAAATAGGCTCCTTTTGTGTCACCTTTGTAAATCCTTCAATCCTATTAAGGGGGGATGTTAGGATATTCCGACACATAGGAAATAGTTAAGAATAACTTAGTCTAGTGTAGAGTTAGGTAAAATATGTTTCTTTACTATGTACATTTGTAACTTATAATCCGACGGTTCTCTCTCTCCTCGGTATTAACGACACTTGATCCGTGGCGTAACACTCGATTGGTCCATGATCTCTATTTAAAGAGCATGGAGGGTCATTTGTCCCGTAATCGTTTATGAGAGAAACCTATGTAACTTTTCTTTTTATATTAATAAATTGCTTGAAGTGGTCCCGTTGGCTCAGGCCATGGACTGTTTCCCTCTTCGAGGGTTTTAACCACGTGATAATACTGGTGTACTGATTTGTGATCTGTTTGTGAGCAGTGACCTTTGGTTTTTGATCTAAGGAACTTACCTTGTAAATTCCTACATTCCCTGAACTTGGTCTACCTCAAGGCACAAAAAAGACCCAGAACTCATGTCCTTCTTCTCTTGAAAAAACTCCTATAGTGGTTGCAGCTACCCCATACAATATGCCTCTTTTCTATGAAGAATTTGCTCTTTCGATGTGCTATCTATATTATGATCGAAGCTTTGATACCATGTAGAATTTCCATGAAATCCTGATTTGCTGATAAGAAAAATCTAAAAAACACTCGTTTCTTACAAACACAAAATTTCTCTACTCAATTTGCAGCGGAATTAGGAACAAAAATAAAAGAGTCACACAATTCGAGACAATTTTTTTTCAGTAGGGAACCGAACTGGGAAAACCCTCTACTTGATGAGAATTTTATGTTTAGCAAAAACTAAGCAATTGGTTTCTTACAAAATCCAATTGTTTCAATTTGAAAGACACTTGTCTTTCCTGGTTGTTCTTAGCTTGAAACCCTTGCAAGACTGCTGATCTCTTTTGCCCTCTACCAACCTGTGCACAAGCTTCTCTTGCAGACTCTTCCTCTCACAAACTCCACACACAAACTCGTGCTTCCTATTGATTGGTCTCACCGACTCTTGCTCACCAAAACAATGAATAACTTGTGCCTTTGTTCCTCCTTTTAAAGGCAATTTGAATGGTTAAAATTAGTGAGTTATATGTTTCGAAAGTCGAACTGGTGCTTTTTTAGTTATCAACAATTAACTTGTTCTTTCAGTTTCCAAATTAGCTCACACTAGAAAATCAAGAGCTTGACTTTCAATTTCGACACATTAGTTAACTGCCCCATTCTCTCCTAATTTTAAGGAAACTCCTAAATTTTAGGAACTCGACCATGCACAAAAAGGAACTCGACTTTGACTCCTTGAATTAAGGCACAAATGGAGTAATCACTTTCTCGCTAATTTTAACAAAGACATGGCATATTCCTCTTACACTCATCAAAGGTATGTCATAAAGATTCCTCTTACACTCATTAAGGGTATGTCATAAAGATTCCTCTTACACTCCTTAACTAAGGCATGCGTACCTCTATTAATGGCATATGTTACTAAGGCATGCGTTCCTCTCTTAATGGCATAAGTAATCTAATACATGCATTTCTCACCTTAATGGCATGAGTTACACTCCCGTAAATGGCATATGTTACTCTTCCTCAAGGCATGCATTTTACTCCTCCTTTATGGCAATAATTCATTGCTCCTCCTATATATGTGTCTCATGTCTTCTCACCTACGACTACTTGTGCGTTGTGAAAGAAGAATTCGAACTTGAGATAGAGAGTTGGAGAGACTTGAAGAAGATTGTGAGAGATAGAGACTTGGAGAGTAAGAGCAGAACTTGGCGAGCCAAGGTTGATTCAATGTTTCAATGTTGATTCAATTGAAGGGAAGGTTGATTCAGTGTTTGCATTTGTTGCTACCACCAATGATCTTCATGTTACAACTTGTTCAAATTTGGGTGAACTTACTCATTCTCTTGATCTCTCATTGTATTTTGTATTTTTGTTAAACAATTGATATCTAATAGAAGAAGAATTTGGTTGGGTTTTCCCCTTGTGGCTTTCGCCTTGGTCATTAGACCTAAATTCTTGGTGTCATGTTGTTCTTGGCTCTCTTCTATTATGCATTTGGTTTATGTTCTTTCTACAGTTGCTTAACTCATACTATAGAAGAAAAAAGGAAAAAGTTTTTGGAATAAGTAATTTTTTCAACATAGAACATCATAATTTCAACATGTTATCAGAGCTTTGGTGAAGACTTTCCCAAGAAGATAAGAGTTATCACTCTTTTTGTAGAAATTTTAGTTCAAAGAGATTTTACTTGATGCTGAAATTTGTTGCCCAAGAAGATAATAGCTATCACTCCTTTTGCATAAATTTTACTTAAAAGAGATATTACTTGTAGCTGAATTTTTTTTGACTTGATCAAGATGTCTTCTTCTTACTTCAAGAATGAAGAGACGATGAATGATGCTTCGAATTTTGGTCCATGGAAGGCGAGATTGGATATTACTTTTGAAGAAAATGATGTACTAGAATGTGGAACACGAGGTAGCAAAAGCACCACAAAATTCGAATGTTGCTGTCAAGGCCAGATTCAAGAAGGGAGAACTCAAGGCTACAAAGATTAGCTTTGATTCTCTTGGAGATCATCTCATCACTTACGTCTCCGAGTTGAATAAATCTAAGGAAATGTATGACAAATTGATTGAAATGTATAAAGTAAACAACTTGAGTCAAATCCTTGCTTTGAGAAGTCAACTCAAGGACATTAAGATGAACATAGGAGAAACCATTCAAGCATACTTCATGACGATATCAAAAATCAAGGATCAGTTGTCAACTGTTAGTGAAATTGTATTCGATAAAGAGTTGGTGCTGATTACGCTTGGAGGTCTTTTTCCAACTTGGGAAACTTTTATTACGACCATCAACAACAATGATAAGTTTCCCACATTTGATGGGCTCTTGGGAAAGTGCAATCAGGAAGAGGCCAAAAATATTTTCAGAGGAAGAAGTCCCAAATATGAAGAGGGAGAATCTAATGCCTTTGTTGTCCAAGGCAAGAAACAAAAAGGAAAAATAGGTCATAACTTTTCAAGAAAGCATGCCCCTAGATCCAACAGTGCCTATAAACAGAACATGGACTTATAAAAAATTCAATGCTACAATTTCCATAAGCATGGCCACTATGCTCGCGATTGTCTAGAAAATAGAAGAGCACTAAGATCCAACTACAACAATTGCAACAACAATTTCAGATCTGATTATAGAAGAAGAAGGAAAGCTCCTGTTGTTCGTAAAGAAATCAACTGTTTTTCCAAGAGTTCAAGGAACCCAAGATATGATAATAATGCAGTTGAAATACAATCACAATACTTTCTCGTTTTTGCTCTTTCTAGTTCCTCTCCTGCAGATTCTTGTGACAACTGGTTGGTTGATAGTGGTGCTTCAAGACACTTTATTGGTTAGAAAGAAGTTCTCTCAAATCTGGTTGAGAGGGAGACAAATTTGAAAATAATTCTTGGAGATAACTCTACATATCCTACAAAGGCATCAAGGTAAAACTATATCTCTTCAAGAAGTATTTTATGTACCTACTTTGAAAAAAGGAATCTTGTATCTGTATCTGCCTTACAAGACAAAGGAGGGAAAGTTGCGTTCATAAATGTAAAAGTTCTCACTTGGACAATGAGATATAGCATGAGAGATGCTTTCATTATGGGATCGGGATTTGAAGGTATTTATAAAGTCAATGGAAGACCAATCCATGATTCATGACAACAATCATCAATGTGGACTTTGGCATTGATGGTTCGCTCATTTGCACTATAAAACATTGCCTCATGTGAGAAAGATGGTTTTCAGAATGTATGAAATTAGAGTGTGCATCATGATGGGGTTTGTCAAGGGTGTGCAAGTGGAAAGCATGTAAAGGGACCATTCCATTCAAGTAAAAGAAAAACTAGTAAGGTACTTCATCTTATACAATCTGATTTATGTGGACCTATGCTTGTAACTTCTATTGGTGGCTACTTGTATTATATAATCTTTGTGGATGCTTTTTCTTGCAATACATGGATTTTCTTTTTGAAAAACAAATGTCAAACATTTAACATGTTCAAAGACTTCAAAACTCTTGTAGGAAAACAAACTGGAAAGCAGATCAAAATCTTTAGATCGAACACTAGAGGAGAGTTAACTTCAAATGATTTCATTGATTTCTGCAAAGAAGTTGGAGTTAGGAAAGATACCACTGTACCATATAACCCAAAACAAAATGGTGTGGCTGAAAGAAAGAGCAGAACTATCATGGAAGCAATCAAAGCTATGTTGCATGATAAAAAACTACCAAAGTTTCTATCTGGAGAAGTGGCTAACATCGCTGTCTGTGTCCAAAATAGATTTCCACACCGAGCCTTAAACAACAAGACTCCTGAAGTCTTCACTGGTAAAAAGCCCAAGGTTGGGCACTTGACTACCCTGTCTACTTGCATGTGGCAAAGGAAAAGAGGAACATGCTGGAAGATTTAGGTTAGAAAGGCACGTTTGTTGGTTATTGCTAAAATTCCAAAGCTTACAAAATATACGTATCTAGTCAAAGAACTATAGAGTTTAGCAAGGATGTAAGATTTGGTGACGATGCAGCTCTTGGAAAGGCAAGAGACACTCCTCTCCCCCCTACTAATGTTGATAGACAAGATGATGCCTTTGAAATTCAAAAAGACCTTGAGCCTGAGCTTGATCTTGTTGATGAACCCATTGACCCCTTGAATCCTCCTCCATGTGATCCTCCCGCTAGAAAGAGATCATTATGGCTTTGTGACACCCTGCAAGATGTTGATAGACATGCTGCCCCCAAAGGAACCTTTAGAGAAAGCAAAAAACCATGTCGGTTCCAGGGATATGTTGTAGCCATGAGCATCATTATTTAGGTTGAACCATGCACTTTTGAAGAAGCAATGAAATATCAAGTATGGAAAGATGCAATGGTCGAAGAATATGAGTCCATAATACATAATTATCTATGGAAAATAGTTCCAAGACCCAAAGGTACGTCTGTTGTGGTTTCTAAATGGTTGTATAAAATTAAACAGGGTGTAAATGGCAATAATGGCAATATTGAAAAATATAAAGCTAGATTTGTGGCTAGATGTTTCTCTCAGAAAGAGGGAATACACTATGATGATATTTTTGCATTTGTTGCTCGACATACTACCATCGGATCTATTGTGGCTCTAGATGCTAGCCAGGGATGGATTCTTCACCAAATAGATGTGAAAATTGCTTTTTGCACGATTTATCAAGGAAGAAGTATTTGTGGAGCAACCACAAGGATTTGAAGTACATGACAAGAAAACTGATGTGAAGAAAGCTTTCTCTGGATTGAAGCAAACCCCAATAGCTTGGTATGCCCACATTGATTGCTTCTTTATGAAACTTGGTTTTACTAGATGCAATGTTGATCCAAATCTCTACTTCAAAACGATCCAATGTATGCCTTTGATTTTGGTATTTATATGTTGATGACTTATTCTTGACAGGTGGAGAACTTCTTATTCACCAATGTAAGAGGGAGTTAGCTTCCGAGTTTGAAATGAAAAATATTCATTTGATGCTCTACTTTTTGGGCTTAGAGGTATGGAAAAGACCTGGTGATATTTTATTTTCTCAATGAAAATATGTTGTCAAACTTCTGGAAAAATTTGATATGATAGAATGTAAGTCCACGAATACCCTAATGAAAATGAATTTCAAGAAGTTATGTGATGAAGTTGCAGGTCCTAATTTGACAAATCCTTTTGAGTATTGACAACTGATTGGGGCACTGATGTTATTAGTGAACACTAGACTGGACATATGTTTTGCGGTCAATACTTTGAGCCAATATATGATTAAGCCATCACATGCACACTGGATTGCTGCAAAGTATGTGCTGAGATACCTACGTGGGACCATCAATTGTAGATGTGAGACTAGTTGGGTACTCTGATGTTGATTGAGCTGGTAACTTTGCTTACAGAAAGAGCACATTTGGATGCCGCTTTAGCTTGGGATCTTCCATGATATCTTGGATGAGCAAAAAATAAAAGTTTGTAGCCCTTAGCACGACTGAAGCCGAGTACATTGTTGCTAGCATGGCTAGCTATGAGGCAGTATGGCGGAGAAAGATCTTTGGAGAGTTGTTTGAACATGTACTAGATACGACAATAATATATTGTGACAATAAGAGTGGGATTTGACTTGCAGAAAATCTCGTGTTTCATGACAAGTCCAAGCATCTGTAGCCCTTAGCGTGACTGAAGCCGAGTAGATTGCTGCTAGCTATGAGGCAGTATGGTTGAGAAAGCTCTTTGGAGCGCTGTTTGAACATGTACTGGATACAACAATAATATATTGTGACATTAAGAGTGGGATTCAACTTGCAAAAAATCTTGTGTTTCATGACAAGTTCAAGCACATGAGATTAAATATCAGTGATCACTATATTCGGGATATGGTGGAGGGAGGAGCAGTGAGACTCCATCATGTTGCAATTGATGATCAAATAGTTGACATACTTACCAAGCCTTTGCCGAAAGGGAAGTTCTTGGTATTTAGAGAGTAGCTAGGACTGATAGACGTGACCCTTCCTGGTGGCGGTCATGGATGATCAAGAGCACTAAGCTATGCCCTTCCCTCTTGTTTGAGCTCACAAGTTGGGAATGGAGCTAGGAGAGCTCTTGGGGTTGAGGGAACTCTTGACTGTAGGTTGTGTGTGATCCTTGTCATGTGTTGACAAGTGGTAATCCCCCCTACCATCAAGTCTGTGACTTGCCAAGTGTATACCTTAGTAGGCATCTTACCCACATGTTGGGCTTGTTGGGATTTCCACCCATATGGCCAATGGGTGTGGTAAAGCTTAGTTGTGTGCGATCCTTGTCACGTGTTGACAAGTAGTAATCCCCCCAAAGTCTATGAATGCTGTGGTATTCAACCAGTTGACTCTTATGGTAAAGTTTGGTTGAGCGTGATCCTTGTCATGTGTTGACAAGTGGTAATCCCCCCAAGTTTGTGTCAAGGTGGGAAGATCAATTTATATAGGGTGATAAATGAATCTCCCCTATGAGGATTCTTCTTCATTAGATTGAGACATCATTGTTCTAGAGCAGAGATGAATAGAGAAGGTAGATATCTTTGTTGCAGAAAAAAATTCCTTCCTAGTTGAGAGGGAGTGTTGAAAATTGGCAGCTCGTGGTTGAATTTCTTTAAATGAAATCTCATTTTTGACATATTTGGAGTGACTTTAAAAAAATAGAAAGTCATGTCTAGCATATCAAGTACGACTTTCCAAAAACAGTAAATCACCTTGCATCAATTGGTAATCAAGTATAGTTGAAGGAAAATCACTTAACTTATCATTAATCAATCCTAATAGTTCAATCTTGTCTCAATCATCAATTTTATTAATATTTTTAATATTATCCTTTATAATTAAAAGGAATTACAAGTCACCTTACCTTCATCACCTCAATCACTTCGCACCTCTCTCCTTGATGACTCACATGGCACTTCGTAACTCTCTCTCTCTCTCTCAATGATACATGACACTCTCCCTTACACACTCATTAAAGACATAGCATATTCCTCTTACACTCATTATAGACATGTCATAAAAGATTCCCCTTACACTCTCTTTAATGCACATGTTACACACTCCTTAACTAAGGCATGCTTGCCTCTCTTAATGACATAAGTTACTAAGGCATGTGTTTCTCTCTTAGTGGCATAAGTTACCAAGGCATGCGCTCCTCTCTTAATGGCATAAGTTATCCAAGGCATGCGTTTCTCTCCTTAATGTCATGAGTTACACTCCCACAAATGACATATGTTACTCTTCTTCAAACTTCAAAGCATGCATTTTGCTTCTCCTTTATGACTAGAATTTGTTGATCCTCCTATATGTGTGTCATGTCTTCTCATCTACTAGTAGTACTTGTGCATTGTGAAAGAAGAATTCGAACTTGAGAGAGAGAGTTGGAGAGACTTGAAGAAGATTGTGAGAGAGAGACTCGGAGAGTAAGAGCAGAACTTGGTGAGCCAAGTTTGATTTAGTGCTTCAGTGTTTCAGTGTTGATTCAGTTGAAGGGAAGGTTGATTCAGTGTTTGCATCTGCTGCTGCTACCAGTGATCTTCATGCTACAGCTTGTTCAAATTTGGATGAACTTGCTCATTCTCTTGATCTCTCATTGTACTTTGCATATCTGCTGAACAATTGATATCTAATAGAAGAAGAATCTAGTTGGGTTTTCCCCTTGTGGGTTTTGCCCTGGTCATTGGTCCTAAATTTTGTGTCTCATGTTATTCTTGGCTGGCTTCTATTGTGCATTTGGTTTATGTTCTATCTACAATTGCTTAACTAATATTGCAGCAGAAAGAAGTTTTTGGAATAAGTAATTGTTCCAGCATAGAACATCAGAATTTCAACATTGGGAATGCCAACTGTTCATACTGTAGTCCCCTATTCCAAGAAGGAGCATGCCCCACATTCATTTACAAGTGGTTGGTAACATGGCTTAAGCTGTCTGAGCCTGCACTTTCAAACTCCTATATAAACTCAGTCCTCCTTTCTATCTTATTATCAGCCGGAGTCTTCAAGTCCATCATGGATTTCCATTGGAAAAATGTGTCATTTTTACCTTGTTTATCTAACTGCTTGCTCAATAATGCATGAATGCCTGCCAGCCCTTCTGTGAGGATGTTATCCACATTAGAAAATGATTTGCCCACATATCCTGGCTGGCCTTCTGAAGGTGCTTGATTCTATGCAAATGCTTCATAATCTCCATATTCTTGATTCAACCACACCTACCTTTTTGCTCACTTAGACTGGAATTTCTGCTCCTTGGTTGGCAAAATATGTGAATTTCACAAGGTTGTCAACCTATTCTCTCATGTTGAAGGGATTGGGGGGATTCCTCGTTGTTCCATATGGCTCTCCAGAGTCCAAATTCAGGTTTAGTTTCCTAGATCTACCACATTTTTGATGCTTATTGGGTTCTTCCATGATTACAATCAATAGGGAAAGAGATGGCTACTGGTTGGAGATATGATGCAGGGTTGCAATACAATGAAAGCTCCTATCTTGTCACCTTCTTTTAAACCTGTGTATCCTCTGTATCCTTTACATTAAACTATCATGAATCATTGGGCTTGGGTAGGTTCTCCACATGAGTAGGCATTCGTCAGCCCTCATGTATTACTTGAATGTGCACAAATGAATTAAATGAAATCATGATTACCAATTTATTGCCTCTCCTTGATGCAAGAGGAATTAAAGAGCTTAAGGCTAAGGTTGTCAATGTTCTAGATTCAAGATTTAAAGCACCTTGGGGCTGAGGTCTAGGCTTAAGAGTGAAGAGCACAAATATTCAAGTTCTTTCTTCCATGCTCCTTGCTATTGGCATGTAAACTTCTCAAAACCTGCAACAATAACATAGTTTCTTGATTATATTCGAGACTTATCAACATTTTTCTGTAGTGACACAAGGAGATGCAGTTCCATATCATAGCTTTGCTGCCATCAGAAAATTTCACTATGAAAGGTGGACCCCAATTTCTACTGCCCAGCTTTTGACCATCTCTTAAAAAAATGATTTACACTGTAGCTGGTGAGTGAGGATAACTGGTGTTGATCTAACCTCCTTGGCAGCGGTGCCTTGAATTCTTTTTCCATCGTATCTTTCTTTGTGGTTCAAAATTTTCAATTTATGCAACAGGTATTCATCTATTATTGGGTAAAAAAAAAAAAAAAAAAGAATCAACAGAATCAAAATACCATTTTATTTTATAACAGTTTTCTGGGAAATACTTTCAATAATTATTGGAAAATGAACTGAGATTAGGACTTGCTTTTCAGACAATCACTGTACCAAATACTCTAGAGTAAAAAACCGTCAGAAAACAAATTACTATGAGTAGACATTTGATGATAATGCAGAAAAAGAAATGCCCTATATTCACTACCTCTAAAGGGCCTAGGTTGTAGTTAGTGTATAGTATATACCATTTTTAGTTCAATAGCTGCCTTATGATCCAGTCTAAATTGTGGAGCATTTTTTGGACAGATAAGATGAATTCTGAAGTCGTCAATCAAAACTTGGCTACTGGTTCGTTGACTTCTATGCCCATGACCAAAGCAACGATAGCTGGTGAGCCAAATGGGCCAGCACGTTGAAGCTTCTTGTACATTTTTGTAAGTGAACTGTGACTCTAGCTTTGAGATCTTGGCAGACATTCTGCACGGGGATTTTTTTTTTTTTTAATTATGAAGGATGTTGGCACTGTATGCCCACGCCCTGATTGCCTCTTAATATTTATGCCTATCTGGACGCTTGGGCTCTTTCCTCATGAAGGGTCTTTGTGATAGCCCAGCCATTGGGTTTGTTGGTTAAGAAAGGCATTCGAGATAAGCCTATGGATACTTAATTATAGATTATTCGGATGGAAGTGTCATATATTATAACTTGTTTCTTTCTTTGCATAGCTTCTGAACTTCGTGGTTTCTTGAAGGAAAGGTTTTAATGCATATCTTTGTCTGTATTTGTGTAATTGTTTTCATTTGTGCAATGTGTACTATAAGACCTTGCAAACATTTCTTTTTTGTTAAAAATGTATTTGGTTGGTTACTTATTATTGACATGTGCAAGTCCATCTTACTTTTGAGACATTGCTTCACTCACATGGTTCTCATACTACAATGAAATTTTTTAAATCTAAATGAACTCATAAATTCTGTTTGGATATCGGAGATGTTGCATAATTAATCATTTGATGTCAACAGAAGTCTGTTTGGATATCTGAGATGTTGCATGGCTAATCATTTGATGTCAACAGAAGAAAGGCGTCACGTGAGTCAATACAGTCCTCTCAATGGAAAGTTTAGTCTATCTATTGGTAGTCAATAAATCCATTATCATAGAATATGCTAATATGCTGAAGTTTGTTTTTCCACCGTCATTGTACACTTACAAGTTTGTTTTTCCACCATCATTCTACACTTGGTAGATTGAATGGAACATATGTTGGCTTCTTTTGGAATTGTTATTGGTTGAAATCAAATAGAAAGAGACTACTAGTTTTCTTACCTGGAGTTCTATTCTATTCTAGCTTTTATGTATCAGTGGAACATTTCTTTCACTCCCATTTAACAACAATCTGAATCCTTGTTTATGCTGTTTGTGTTGCCATTTATTGTTTATTCTTTAGAGGTATGTTATCGGTATTATGTATGCTATAAACTGGTGTCCATGGTTATTGATTGCCTTCTATTGCCAAGGGTTGCAATGTAGAGGGGCATCTAGAGTACTGTATACGGGCATCTCTGTCTTCTGTGACGGTAATGTTCATCTCAGTTGATTCACACTTGTACAGTGTAAAATTTAAACTGTAGAAAAGCATCTAGAGTACTGTATATGTGCTTCTATGTTTTTCGTGATGGTAATGCTTATTTTATTTGATTCACGCTTGTACAGACATTGTAAAATTTAAACTGTACAAGGGCATCTAGAGTACTGTATATGGGCATCTCTGTTTTGCATGATGGTAATTCTCATCTCATTTGATTCACACTTTTACATGGTAAAATTTAAACAAGGACACAGCACATGAATACGTGCATGGTGCGACAGAAATTTCATTAAAGTTTAAACATCTTAAATGATAGTAAATTGGTTTCCTAACAGGTCATCATACATTTACGATAAAGTCATTACAGAAAATAACAGTTTCCCAATCCGACGTCTCCCTTGGAATCAACTGTGATGTTTTGATTGACAGACATAGTTCAAAGCTTTTGATTCTGCTGGTTCTCCATAATCTGTAATATCCGAACTACAAATCTCGAAGAACTCATTTTTGCGGAAGTGAATCCTTCTCGCAATAAAAACCTGCAAAACAGGAGAACCATTGTAGCAAGTTAGTAATCTCCAACAATATGTTTTCTCTATTTAAGTAATCTAGTGCTCTTCCTATTTGTGCAAGTGATGGTCTGTCCTAGTGATTGTTCAACGATTTTATAAGCTTCTGCACTTATTAATTGCGAATGAGTGGAGGCCTACTTTTCTTGCAAAGAATGGATTAGAGTGGGTATTTTTGACTGCTATTTATACGATGTTTTATGAACTTAGAAGCTTGAATCTTAACACATTCTGGCTTATACATTTCAGTTGTACACCTTTGGGATGTTTATCTCTAAAGTGTATCTTAATGATTACTAACTATCGATAGTAATCATCACCTGAGGATCTACAATCAATTTTGGAATAGCGACATTGGTAGCTGCTTAAAACCTTGTAAATCTTCTTGCACTTGCTCATATTGGTTCCGCACCTGTGTCATATGCTCTGTAGCTGCAGTGAATACTGTTTTCATTGAATCAGCATGACTCATCTAGTCACCAAATTTGTGGCCATGTCCATAAATATGCTCTGTAGCTGCAGTGAATACTGTTTGCATTGTATCAGCATGACTCATCTAGTCACCAAATTTGTGGCCATGACCATAAACTTGACATTAGATCCTTACTCTATCGATCATAAAGGCCATAAACTTGACATTAGATCCTTACTCTATCGATCGTAAAGGTCCAACAAACCTGAAACCCAATTTTCAAAAGGAGTTTGTGCGAAGATGGGATGAAGGGGTAAAAAGTTTAGCCTAGCCTTCCTTTTTATAAGTTTCAGTTATTAACCGAATTCACAACCCTAATCTCCATTGTGATTGATGTTTGAGATTAGATCTCAACATCACATTAGATCAATGGTTTGGATTCATCTAATTCAGTAATGCATGGTTCAGATTCATCTAATTCACCAATGCAAATAACCTTTACATTTCATTAGATTAACTCATATTATAAAAGTAAATTAGTTTAATAATCAAATTAATTGCTAAGGTTAATAGTTAATTGGACAATTTCCACATGCCTAGACACTTAGGTATGTGTGGAAGGACCTGCCTGAATTGCTCTCTCTCTCTCTCTCTCTCACACGCACACACATATACCATGAACCCGTGTATTCACATCATTGAATTGCTCTCATTCACACACACACACACACATATACCATGAACTTGTGTATTCACATCATTCCCAGTAATTTTTTTTTGTTTTGAATTTTCACCCTCAGCAGAGGACCCAAATAATGCTTTATCTCATGTAATAAGATGATGTTGATGCACCACTATCCACAATCCATTCACTAGAAGCACTAGTAGCACTTAATGCAATGGATGAAGCAAGCGAAGGTTTATGAATAATACAATCTCTATTAATAGGCTGAACAACAATGGCAATATGCATACCCAAAGTATTTGAGGCATTCTCATTAATTATTGAATAGGAAAGGGAAAGAAAGGTTCTCTCGGCCTGCCTCTTACCTTTTTGTCGATGGTCGATGGTCTTCATTTGTTTGCTTTGGCATCTTTGTCCCTCTTGTATGATCTATTTGCCTTATGTTTTTGATTACAATAGCATTAGTTTTCTTTCATCCTTTCATCCATGCACTTAATTTTGACCTACATATTTGGTAAAAGAGACAACATTCTTTTTAGTTACCAGCTCACTTTAAGATCATGTAATCTATTTTGTAACCTATATTACGAGGCCTAGTGTCTCTTTTTGGACTCCAAAAATTTCTAGAGTGATGTGTTTCTATATTTGCATGTGTGACCCTTTTAATTCGTCTTCATTATATTTTTTCAACCAAATTTATACTAAAGTTGTAAAGTTGTCAAATTTAGGTTTAGGGGCATTTTTATTTATCCTCTAATCTCTTCCTAGTTTGAATAATCATGAGTGCAACTTACTGTGAATAATGGATTAGTCACACGGTTGAAATTAATGTTTCAAAAATTCTCACCATGTTTTTGAACTTCTTATGCATTCTTTACTTCACATACGGTTGAATAATCTCCAAGTCTCGAGGATCCTATGTATTCAATTTACTCTCTAATTCATGCAGGATCCTATGTATTCATATCCTTTTGAATTTAGTCTCGAGGATCCTATGTCATTTGCAGGTTCTGTCATCTCTTTCTTGACTAGCGTCCAAATATCTTATAGACCTCAATATGTCACTGAGAGTAGTGTGTGAGAAATATATAGTAAATTTTCTATCAAACCCTTATTTAATAAACACATTAAAAACATATTAAAAATAGCAATGCTACAGAATGCTTTCAGAGAGTGCAACACAAGTAGAACAAATTGATGGAGATACCCGTAAACAATGAAATGTTAAACGTATTGGAATGCGATTATTGCATGAACGAAACATGCGTATTTTTGTCACTCATATCAGGGGTTAAAACTTAAAGAACTAGCATTAAGTAAGGGGCTAGGTTAACTTTACCCTAAATTACAATACAATATAATAAAGTAAAAATCTTAAAGAACTAGCATTAAATAAGGGGCAAGGTTAACTTTACCCTAAATTACAATACGATATAATAAAGTAAAATAATTGCTAGCTTTTGGGTTTCTTTGAAAATGTTTGAGAATGTCTATATCCTGCATGGGGTTCTTCCTTAGATTTAGGTTACATAGTGCATGCCCATCCCCTAGATTGTATGAAATGTTAAACATATTTGAATGCGATTATTGCATGAATGGAACATGTTGTGTATTTTTGTCACTCATATCGGGTTTAAAACTTAAAACCCTTATTTAATAAATACAAAAAACATATTAAAAATAACAATGCTACATAATACTGTAAGAGAGTGCAACACAAGTAGAACAAATTGATGGAGATGCTTGTAAACAATGAAATGTTAAACATATTTGAATGCGAATATTGCATGAACGAAACATGTGTATTTTTGTCGCTCATACCAGGGTTAAAACTTAAAGAACCAGCGTTACCTAGGAGGTTAGGTTAACGTTACCTTAAATTACAATACAATATAATAAAGTAAAATAAATATAATAAAGTAAAATAATTGTTAGCTTTTGGGTTTCTTTGAAAATGTTTATATCATGCATGGTGTGCTTCCTTGGATTTAGGTTACATAGTGCATGCTCATCACCTAGATTGTTGATGATGGATTTGCACATGTGAGATTGTCCTTGATAGATTTGCACATGGGAGATGGTCCTTGATAGATTTGCACATTTGAGATGGCAGACTTAGTGGTTGCTTGAACATAGTTGGGTGCTTGCTTGATCATGATATATTTCATTTAAGGATTGCATCCATAGGTAAACTTACAAGTTACAAGTGACCATCGTCATGATTATCTGTTCACAAATGGTAGACACAATAATGTTCACAAGACTGATTAACAAAGACACAATAGATCTGCATGAATCCAACATTAAACCACCAGAAGATTTAAATAAATCTCTCTAATACTATATTAATAAAATGAACACCATTAATTTTTTTTTTACTTACTTTTCCTCGTTTCTCACGCACGACCTTCACCATGTATTTGAATTTACTCAATAATATTAATAAAAGAATTAAAACAAAACGTATTATGATCCACCTAAAATAAACATGTACTTGAATTTACTTATCAATAAAATTAATATTAATTTATATGCTAATAAAATAATTAAACCAAAATTCTTGGAGTATGGATAAACTGAATTATTAAGTTGCATGTACTTTTGTTACATGTGTCAAACAAGGGGTCTCATACATCAATTTGGTGTTTGGCTTGGTCGTGACCTTAAAATTAGATAATAATAATAATAATAATTTATTTAGTTGGGTGCAAGTTTAGTTAACAACGTTCAGAGACATTAATACCATTTTTTGTTTTTTGTTTTTTTTGAATTGAACATATCATTTGTGGGAATTGAATATTGATAAATAATATAACAATCGTTCCTTTCACCCCCCTAGATAAGCTCAATTGACTTGGAAATTAAATATATTGACATTATGATTTATATTTTCTACAGTTGTAAAAGAATGTTTGAATATCCTCTATAATGACACGGACAAGACATCTAATATATGTAGCTATGTTGTTTTGGGTTGTCTAATTATTTTAATACTTGAGGTGAAGGCTTTGAAATGATATCTTATGTATTTAATCACAATAAATTATAGTTATTGTATACATTAATAATATAATTATAGCAATTATTTTTTTTGGTATGTAAACATGGTTTATTTTCCTTTACAATTATGTAGAAAATCACAAAATATAGAAATTGCCAATTCTTTTACATAATGGCGAGTTAAAATGATTTGGAATGGATCATTATATACTTTTCCATCTATATTTGTACTTTCTAAGAGAAGAAATTTGCATCATCTTGTAAGACCTATTTAATGATAGTTCCAGTTTGGAAATTTGGAGCCCTGAACTTTCTTGAGTTATTTTGAGGCATCAAATGATATTGTTTGGGGTCAAAACCTCAACCCATGATGATATTCTATACATTGATACCTTTTCAAAAATGTAAAAATAACCTTAATAAGAGTTGTTATGCAAAAGTTATGCCTCCCATAAGTTGACCTACCTTGTTGACCACCGTGGCAATAAGTGGATGCCACATTGACCTCCATTAATCATGTATGTAGGGCTAGTGATGTGTGGACTTTCAAGAAGATTTTAGTAGGTTTAAGCCTAACACTAATCAATGGTTGAGGAATGAAAAACTATACCCTAGGTGCATACAAGACTATGTTAAATACTAGGTTGATAAGATGAGAGGGGTTTCCATTCTTTAACATTGTACCTGCTATGTAATTTGGAAAAAAACATATGAGTTAGGTTTGAGAGCATAAAAGAGGAGGAAGATTTTGTAGCTAGAATTCATGCCATGGTGTTAGTAGTAAACTCCATAGTGAACTTTCCTTTCTTTGTATTTACATGTTCATAATTAAAGAAAGGAACTATACTGTAGGCCTCACCTTCTAGTTAGGTTATATCATTTACTAGTTTTTTCATTTTCATATTTCAACAATCTTCATAAATTCCAACAATAAGCTAGTGATGATAAAATAGAGATTTAAGGAAATAAATTGGCATAGTAAAATCTTTCAAACATAGTATACGATCTATTGTGATAAATTCTTCTAGTTGAATATTCACACAAAAATAAAGATCCTAGTATCACATCAAATTTTGTTTGGGGTATTTATGAGAATTTGCAAGATCTAATAATTGACTTTAAAAGGAAGTCATAGAACCCTAGCCATGGTAGAGGACTCTAGCCGTTAAAAAACTTGGGATGCAATAAAATAGAGATTTGTGACGTCTAAAGAGAAATTGTTGATATCTATCACAACATGGCTTCCTCATGGTTGGATTTAATGAACAAGCTTGAGCCTTTTGGGGGTGTCGATGGCTCTAACTTAGAAATTGGACTGAGTGAGAAGTTGGGAGATAATGAAGACCTAGGAATATATATATATATATATATATATATATATATATATATATATATATATATATATGATCTCGAGAGAAAGCAATCAAGTTTTGGTGCCATCACTCCTTTACAACATATCTTTAAGAAGGAAGTGAAAGTGGACATCAGGCCTTTCCAAGGTGAGATTTAAACTATTAAGTTGAATCATTAGTTGAAATAGTTAGAAGTGTGTTTTAGTGTCCATAATATATACACAGAGAAAAAAAATTCATTTTCCTAATTGAAACTAGACGACTATGTGCTAAAGTTGTGAGAAAGCCACAGAGAAGTTTAGGCTAGAGGGTGATCCACCAATAAACTATGTTGGATGTGTTCAAAACTATCATCACAACCCAATATTACCCTATTGGGTATGTAAAGGACCAATAAAACGGTTAGTATCTCTGTAGGTAGGGGCAAGTGGAAAGTGTGAAAAAGCACACCATTGAGTTCTAGGAGATTGTGATCATGTTTGGTATCTCTCCCAAGAACCCAAATGTACTCAAGTATCTAGGTGTTAAAGAGAAACAACCCTTGTGGAAAGGGATCTTTTACCCAAGTCTTCCATTGACCCAATATAGATAGTGGGATCATACTTGAAAATCATGTTTAGTGTTTAAAATCATTTTGTCCAAAATATGTTTTTCATTAAACATAAACTAAGAGATGATATGAAGAGACTGTTGGCAACATGATGTAGAGTGTTGTCCTTGATGGCAACCCATTGAATGAAGATGAAGACATGAGACAATTGACATGTGTTGTCCTTGATGGCAAACCACTTGATGAAGTTTGTCTTGCCTGATGGACTTGGTAAATGATGTAAATATGATATGCAATGATGTTTGTTAGCAACATAATGCTGAGTGTTGTCCGTAAATGGCAACCCACTTGATGAAGATGATGGCAACTTACTTGATGAAGTTGTGCTTGATAGAATATGTCCTGATGAACTAAATCTGATGTATCTACAGTGAGTACAGAAGGCAATGAAGAAAGGATTTCAGCATGTGCTAAATCTATGGTGAAAAGAGTATGTCTAAAGGCATATGCGGGTATGTCTAGGAGAAGTCGCGTATGCACGTGGGAAAAAACGTGCCAAGTCGCGTATGGGCAAAAGCGCTCATAAAGTGCAAAACCAGGGGTAACCACCATGGTATTGACCCATTGTATTGGGTAATGATTCGTCTAAATGACCCCATCCAGGAATACTATCGGAAGTAATGTAGTTTTGGCTCATGGTATTGAAAAAGTGTAAACCTATATAAGGAGAAGAAATTCATTGTGCAAATCATGAGTGTGGGTGCAAGATGTCTGAGCTTGAATGAATACTTCTCTCTGAAGTATATCTGAATGAAAGGGTTACAGTTGAATGATAGATCTGAATGTATGATGCACCAATGATGAAGAAGGGGGTCTAGATCTGAAATGTACTTGTATTTGCTAGATCTGTTTATGGAATGATTAGATCTGTGATGAGGCGAACATCTGTCTGAGGTAAAGGGTAAAATCTGAAGTGATGTATCTGTTGTAAAGAATTGCAATGACATAAAAGTCTGAAGAACCATACGCTAGTTTTCCGAAGAGGAAGCGCGTATACACGCGGCTTCGCTAAAGAGAAAGCGCGTATGCAATGAAATTGGATCTATACATGCATGTATATACGCCTTCGTTTATGTGAAAGGAAGTGCGTATATACGGTTATTAACGCAGAAAGGAGCGCGTATGCAACCAGGGGCTCGTCGAAGTCTCGCGTAAGAAATGTCCGATCTATTCTCGCTGCTTCTGTCACTATATCTGGGTGGCGTTATATGTATCTCTGCTTCATGGTAGAATTTATGGTTGATCGTGCTTAAAAGTATGGCAAGGGTCCAGTTTGAAAATATGATGAAATGTAGCCTGCAAGTGGTATCCTAAAGGAAGCTTTGGATCCAGTGTGAAAATTGATGAAACGTGGTCCATAGAGGTGCTGAGGGTTGTAGCCTTCAGTCAGGGGGTTGTAGCTCCCTTCCAGGAGAGGCTGGTAAACGAGATCAGGGGGTCGTAGCTCCCTTCCAGGAGAGGCTGGTAAACGAGTTAGGGGGTTGGAGCTCCCTTCTAGGAGAGGTTGGTAAACGAGCGCAGGTGGGTGCCTGCGTGCTGGTAGGAGTCTGCACCAGCACATATGTTGTAAGATGTTTTCTCTATAATAAAATATTGAAGGCTGAGCAACTGCAGCGGTGGTTTTCTCCCGACTTGGGTTTCCACCTAAAAATCCCGGTGTTCATGTGTGAGCGCTTAAAAGATGCTATTATTTCACAATACGTGCTATGTTTACTGTTAACTTAACATCGTATGAATGAATAGCTAGCACCAAGTTAGCGAAATTTATATTTAGATCTCTGCTAATACGCGAGTTGCATGAAGGATATCCGCGTATATACGCGGGTTTACTAAAGGAAAGTAGCGTATGGGTTTTAGAGAGTGAAAAAGTAAAAAGTTTTGAATATGCTGTAAATACTGATTCACCCCCCCCTCTCAGTATTTTTCCCAACAGAGACAGGGTCAACAAGTATAGCTAATACATGGATGACTATAGAAGGTCAATGAGACAAGCATATGGTTGGCTCATCTTACTTCCATTGAACATATAACATGACACACTGGTGAGTTGGTAGCATAGACTAAAGAGTATGGTTGAAATAATGCAACAACATGGGAGGCATTGAAGCACTCCATAATGATAGGAAGAGTAACAAATTAGAGTAGTATATGGCTCATGAGAATGAAAAATGTTAAAATCAAGTTCATTTAAAGAGAACGAGTGGCATAATATAATGTATGTATGTCCTAATTTGTTAGGACTAACCTATACAAAATGAATGCAAAATGGTACAAGCAAGGCATGACCACTTATAACAATGGTTCTCTCCAAGGGTAGAAAGGTCGCATAATGGGGGGAATTTGATGTAAATGACAAGAGGTCAATTGTGATTTTGATGGTGGTGAATGAGATTAAAGTGAGCTTTAGCTAAGGACTAGGCACCAAGACATAAGCGACAATACATATGCGTGACTATACTACAATATAAAAATGCATAAATCCCTAAAGGACATGGCTAGAGGATATACAACGAGTCTCAAATTCAAGTCATAATGGGTCTACATGGGGCTCTTGATTCTACAAAGGAATGCAACATGGGTACAAAAATACAACGAAGGTGCTAATCCAGGGTGTCCATGAAGGGTAGGAACTACAATCAATTTACATTTTGTAAAAAATAATGAATAATCTTAGCAATCAAGAATCAAGTAATGGTTAATAATGTAGATGGTGAGGAAAAAAATGTCACTATAGTAACCATGAAAACTCACCTCAAAGTTTAGTGAATATCACCATACAAATGCCACCGTATCTTATAAAAGCCATCTAGAAAGAATATACTTGAGGTTAAATCACATAGTGAAAACAATAAAGCAAGGATCATGTAATAATCAGACCACATTTTTGATTTTTTGAATTTTATAATGTTTCTTTCTTTTTTGAATTTTGGTTATGATTATCTATGAATGGTTAAACTATTGATTTTGAATTCCACACATGCTTGTGGAAATCCATGTTTAATACTCAATTAATGTGACACACTAACATAGTTGGATAACTAATGCATGTAACCCCTTGCACTCACTATGGATGTATCTATGGTTGAACATAGTGTCATTGATGTCAAAGAAGATATATGATAATATTTTCATTGATGTTAAAGGAAAGTTCATGCCATCCATAATTTATGGCAGCAATAATACAATGATTTAATTGACATAAGCCACAAGATTAATTATGACAATGATTCATATTAATACAACATGTAATTAATCACATTCATAATTCTCTCTCTCCTATATGTAATACCATGGGCCTCCAAAACCACATGCTTATAAACAACCATGGGTATTTACCACTTTTATCTTAGGTAGATTCCTATTCTCTAGGTGGAAGAACACTCATTCCTTGATTCTAGGAGAAAAGGCAACATTGACACAACTCTCCATGAAGGGTATCCAATAGATATAAATTAAAAAAAAATTGGAGGGAAAGGCATGTGAGCTAAACTGAAATATCCTTCTATATAATGAACAACATTTGAAGAGGAGATACATATCATTGAAGGTAAGATATCATTCATAGAAAAATAAATTTGGTAAAAGAAGAATATATATGTGAAGAAGTAGAGAGAACATTTTGTAAAGGCAATTATAAAGCTCCAACACCTCCATGAATGGATTAGGATATAAATAAGGCTTGTGAATATAATGAAAAATCCATCAATGTTGTCTTGTGTGGTCTATCAAAATTAGATTTTGTCAAGGTGATGCATTGTGAATTGGATTAAGAAACTTTGGACAAACTTCAAAATATATATGAGGCTGATGACAAGGTTAAGAAGGAAAAACTCCAAACTAATAGAAATGTTAACTAGGTTGTCATTGATGTCAAGGCGAGTGCAAATATCATCATTGATGTCAAGGTCAATTGGAGGTCAATGATGTGATGATATCTACAGGATGATGCGGCTTGATGAGATCCTAGCTCAAGGGTTTGGAGATTCCAACTGGATGGCATGCCTTGGTGGAGCCCCACACATATTAGAAGATTTTGATGATTATTCTCAGTATGAGACCATTCCAAATTGATGGAGTTCGTCATTCCATTTCCAATGTTATGCAGAGCATCTTGTGGGTCCTCCCGGATCAAGAGATATTCCCAGTTAAAGATCAATGGCCTATGATGCAAGGTTGAAGCCCCACATTTGTTAAGGATTTTTTAAGATGCATATCGATGGAGTTTCCTTAGAGACCCTTGCCATTGTATTATCCTTGTAATTCTTATTCCAACGGTATATGGAATGCCATGAGATTCCTCTCATTTTGAGAGATATGTCCGTGAGAAGATATGAAGCCCCACCATGTGGTCCAAAACCCTAAAAATTGGTGATGTGGCAATTTGTTATTAGCTAGAAAAGTCATGAAGTTAAAAAGGTATTCTTATTGAAAATTAAATTAAATATTTGTGAGGGCATCAAATTTGAATTTTAAAGTTGGTCCAAAGTTATCAAGGGTTTTGGCTCCAATTTAAAATTCAAATTTTAATTTATTTGGTTTCCCTCCAAACCTCAAGTCGAATTTCTCTCATAAGAGTCCTCCACAAATCTATATAAAAAAGGCATTTCCATCCCTAAGTGTAAACCTTTCTTTATTACCCTTAAGGAATTAGACAAGTTGCATTCAACTGTCACTAGTACCTGTAACAATAACTATTGAAAACGTTTGCTTGGTAAAGGTTTTATTGTCACTCTATAGCAATTGAATAAGTTTGGCGGGGTTTCATTAACTACGACAGTAAGAATTCATTGTCATATTATTTTACAACTGGCTGGTTTTATTATATGCAGTAAGGGTTCATCATTGTTCAACATTAAGGGTTTTGCAAAAGATATAATATAGTGATCTAGAAACAAAAATTCAGAACATGAGTGCATGTACAATTTGATGTCTAGGTGATGATCAAAATATAAACTGTCAAAGAAACCCCTTGTTGGATAAAATGAAGGATTAGTTCAGTGCTTTGCAAAATCAGCCTACAAGAAAAACTTGTCATGATTGAATTGTAAATACTACTATAGTTTGTTTATTAGCATCATTTGAGTTTGTTGAGGATTTGGATTGATCGGTACATCTTGACGTGGCCTGGTATTGTTTTTGATGTGTCCATCAATGCAAACATTGGTATGCTGCAAGTATGTAATTGAGCCGAGTGGCTCATTTTACAACCCAGTGTGAAGGGGGTGTGTTAGTATGTTTGTTCCTCTTAAAATAAAACTAAAATATTCTCAAAATAGAAAAGCAATGTCGGCTATGCTATTTAATTAGTTGCCCATATGACCTAATATAATTTCGTGTAAAGTAATTAGAAGTAAAAATATGTAAGATGTGTAAACCTTATACTTTTCAAAAATATTTTAACACTTGACATCAACTTCATATATATCTATATATAGAAAAAAATTAAAAGAAAATATTTTAATGTTGTATAGAATAAAATATCCAATGTGGGTTATGAATAAAACATTTTAATATGAATTAATATTGATGTATACTTAAAAATATATTAATAAAAAAAAACCAATTTAATGTGTGCTTATAAAATGACACAATGCACATGTTATATAATCTCCATAACATTCAAAAATACATTTTAAACAATAAAAAATTACCTATTGTTTTTTGATCTCTAAAATAATTTTGCACGTGAAGAAAATTGATCCCTCTCGGCTCATGTTAGATTTGTGGCTAAGATGGATCTATGTTGGTTAGTATGTTGTACAATATGAACAAAATGCGTGTGGTGTAATTGTTGAGCAAAGTTGATGCAATAATGTTGTGACTTGGCACTTCTAATATATGCAAAACTACTCTCGGATGCGGGTGATTTCTAAGGACAACCATACGACGAGCTCATGGGGTGGCACGTGGCCCAGACACATGGCCACTCATAGGCTCCATCCGCGGGCATTTAATCACCCTAACTGCACCCACATGCGCTCATTTACTCTGCTCGCCTGTCGATGCACTCACCTGCTCTTCAAAATGAATTCACATGGCAGTCTCCCTCCTTTGCCTTTGCCGTCGAGCTGCATTTGTCCCCCTAGAGTCTCGGAGCTAAGATCCCGAACGCCTACAGGGAGGCGCTGCAGTCTCCTTTGCTGCATTGAATTTGTCCCTGGCTTGCATTTCTCTGATAGCCTTCACTATAGTCTGAACTTCGTCTCTGTGCCTCGTCGACCTTTGGCTCCTTGGCCCTTTGCTCCTTTGGCCTCAAACTCTGCTGCTCCTCCGGCTTTGTGGTCTCAACCTCACCATTGTATCTCCCCAAGCTCCACCATGCCTCGCCGCCACCATATGCGATGCCGCAGAGGCAACAGCCGAGGCAGAGCATCCAGACCCCTAATTTCTGCTCACTCTGATACCTCCTCCCCATCGTTGGATAATTCATTTGGGCATTACCCTGCCACTCGCAGTGGTCGTGGTCGAGACTGGGCTTCAAGAAGGTCTCGTTCCCCACCATTGAATCCTCCCTCCACCAATTCTCCCCCGTCGCTGCCTTGCTTGGAGATGGTGGCCTCTCCGCTGCCCGCCCATTCTGCACAATTCCATTATACCTGCACCATGGACCGACCTCGCATTACGACCACTATCACCATTAGCTTCAAAGAGGAAGCTCTTAGTACTGAAAGACCACGTCCTAGAAAATTGCATAAGAAGTCTATCTCAAACAATGCGACTCAACAGCTTACTGGTAAGGGGGCAATCTAGGGTGCTCCGTCCGCAGTCGTGCAGGGTGCTCCTGCCTCCAGCAGCAGAAGCAAAAACTCCAACAGTAGCAGTGAGGATTGGTCGGGCAACGATGGAAGTCCAGGTAGCGCATGCGCCACCAATGTCCTCGAGAACACGGCTGATGACACCCGTGACAAGCATGCAGATGACACCGAGGAGTATAGGTGTCTCATCGTGGAAGAGACACCTCCCCCGGGAAATGCCACTTAAGCCATCAGGTTTTTTCCGGTTTCTAGTTTCCGGTTCCAAGTCTTTGGGACCTTTATTTCCTGTTCTTTTTGACGTTTTTAAACACTTATTTACTCTCCATGTACGAAGCTGGTTTCCCGCTGCAGGCAGCTGTAGAACAACTAAGTTGGCTGGTTTCTCCTTCGGGGGCAGTCACTGTTTTGATATTTTGTATAACTATGGCTCTGGAATAGGCTAGAACTGCAGAGGCCCGAGCCTCCATGTATTATATGTTTCATAAATAGAATTTAGTATTATCTACAAAAAAAATATATATATATGCAAAACTACAAATTGTAGTAGACTTGACGAAGTTATTACTGAGGTATTTTTGTGCTAAGCTAGGGTTTGCATACATATTGTTTCCTAAGTATTTGCAAGTTGAAGACAATAATATGTGATAGGAAAGTTTCTCTAGAGCATCATAATTTTAAGTGCAACAAAAAATATAACATGAGTAGCATTGGATTATGGTAGAAGTGAAGTGAAACGACACAGACAACATGAGTGGCAATGGACTGTGGAAGCAGTGAAGTGAAACACTAGAGGCAACATGCATTGTAGTGGATAGAGGTAGTAGTGAAGTGCAACAAGAGTGGCAGAAGGAGTGGTAGTGGCAAATGAGAAGTGGATTGTAGTATAGTTGGGTCATAACCCAGTTCTAGCAGATTGTAGCGTAGTTGGGTCAATGCCCCTGATATGGGAGCCTAAACTTGGTCATTGTTGGAGAAATAAAGTGTTGTGGGGCAGAGTGGTATCATTGAAGCGCAACAACGCTGACAGTGGACAATAGCAACAAGAGTGACAGTTGATAGTGGTAGTAGTAAAGTGCATCAACAATGGACGTAGTAGAAGTTGAAGCGTGGAGAATGGAAGTTGAGTTGTACAAGGGGATTGAAGACCCCTTTAGATTGGATCTAAAAAAATCTTCATGCCTTAGGAAGCATTTTCTTCATTCCATCTTTACTGGTAATACCCTTGGGGAGCATTCTACTTCCTTCCAGTCACACTTGGTAAATTTGTATGTAACCATTCATAATGAAGCATTTGTTAAGAGAAATATTTGTATACTGTTCATGTGATGTGATACTACTTCATGTTTGTTTTGACACTCCAAATGTTTAAAATAATCTAACCAATTGGATAAATTGAGTGAAATACTGATTCACCCCCCTCTTAGTATTTCCAATAAGAAGGTAGTTGGAGAGTTTGAAAATGAAAGACAAAGAAAATGTTGAAGCTTATCTCCTTCACGTGGATGAGATTTTCAACACCATAAGAGGATTTGGTAAAGAGGTTGAACAATCTATGATTCTACAAAATGTGTTAAGGTCACTTCCCTTAATATTTGAGGCCAAATTTTTCTCTATTGAAGCAATGAAGGATCTTGAAAAATTGACAATGGATGATTTGCATGGGATTCTCATGGAATGTGAAATGAAGAATGAGAAAGAGAAGCCATCAAAGAACAAAGAGAAAAAATCAAATGAAAACTGTTGAAATTCTATAGCATGTAGAATAGAATACAAATTTATGTCAGGTAATTACTTTGTAATGATTTTATGCCAGTGCTATCATTGAATAATTACACTTCAAAAAATATCAACAATAAATGTAGTGGAAACAATAAAGATCATTGAAAGACAACTATACAGATTAGAGACAATATTTTTTACCCTGGGAAACCCAACATTGGGAGAAAACCCAAGAACTTTTCTTTAGGATAAATTATTCTTCAAAAAGGTTTACAAATCAACAATTTGTTTATATATCTGAGCAAAACATCCAAGTCAAACACTAGTCAAACCTTTTCAAAACTTTAGCAAGTCAACGTTGGTCAAGCTAGCCAAAAATTTAGAGATTCAATGTTGGTCAACTTGGCCTGGTCAAACATGCATGCGGTCAAACTTTGGCCCTATGGTCAACTATGGTCAACTCTACGGTTTGTGGTTAACAGTTTGCACGTGTGGCCCTCCTGTGGTCAATTTCAACTTTGTCAACTAAAGTCAAACTCATTCAAACTTATGTCAAATCATCTCGATCAATGGCTAGTTAAGCTCGATCAAATAGAGTTAAGATCAACTCGGTGAAAACAATCAAACTCATCCTCCTCCACACGTGCGATTTTCCAAGAGGGATACAAGAAATGATGAAGAGAGAAAACTTTCTATTTCTTGGTCGAGAAAAATGAAATGTCACATAATCTATTTATACTTGTCGAATGGGGTAAAATAATCCAAGGGACACACCCCTTCATTGGCTAGGTCGATTTGAATTTCCTGGGTCGACTTTCCTCTCCAATAATTAATTTTTTCATAATTCTTCTAGGCCAACTTGAAGACCATTTTTCCGTACGGGAATACATCTTGATGCTACAAAAATCAACACTCTCTCATAGCAAGGGATGTATTCTCCTTAGCTGAAATCAAAATTCTCCTTAGTTGAAATTTATCCTCCACAAGAAAATTTCATGAGCTTGCTATGTTGAAGTAGTGTTTCCTCACATGCACGTCTATAGACAGATCACTCCATCCTAGAATAGGAAATGTGAGTCCTCACTTGCATGCCTATAAATATAGATCACTCCATCTTGGAGTAGGAAATGTGACTCTTCACATGCACGCCTATAGATATAGATCACTCCATCTTGGAGTTGAGTATCCCAAGCCATTTACCCCTAGCCAAATTTGCATGTCTCCACGTGTAAAATTTATCAATATTTGCTGGTCACATTAGCATGACCCAATAAAATCAACATGACTTACTAGGAGAATGTATACCCTTGGTCTATTCACCCTTGGGAAAATGAACATGGCCCAACCAAATCAGCATGGCTTCTTAGGTGAATGTATCATTCCCCTGGCCATTCACTTTTGGCTAAATCAACATGGCCCAACCAAATCAGCATGGATACTCAGGTGAATGTATTATTCCTCCACTAGTCAAATCAACATGACTCCATGGGAGAATATCTGCCCAATATTGCAAAGGCATCAACACTCCTTCTCAACGAGGGAGACATTCTTCATCACGTTAAGCTTGCCTATGAAGTACACAAATTTTTTTCTAGACAAAGTCTTGGTGAGAATGTTTGTAATCTTTTCATCTATGGATATGTACTAGAACCTCATTTCTCACTTTTGCACCATGTATCAAACGAAGTGATATTTGGTCTCAATATGCTTCAACCCATCATGAAAAATTGGATTCTTCGAATTCTTAACACAAATTTGATTATCACAATATATTAAGGTCTTCTCTATATCCCGATCAAATAAAATTGCAAGTAGCTTCCGAAGCCACACTATTTCTTGACTTGTGGCACTAGCTGCAATATACTTTGCCTCTGATGTACAAAGTGAAACAAAATTATGCTTCCTACTAAGCCAGGATATGATAGCCGATCCAAAGCTAAAGCAACACCCTGAGGTGCTCTTCCTATCCTCTGCACTCCTAGCCTAAACTAAATCAATATATAATTGTAGCCTCACTTCACCACTTGAGACGTATCTCAAACCATATCCAACTATATTATGAGGTACCTAAACACATGCTCTGCTGCAACCCATTGTACCTGCCTCGACTCAACCATATATTTGCTCAGGGTGTTCACTACAAAGAAAATATTCAGCCTAGTGTTAAGTAGGTACACCAAGGATACAATCAATTCCTATCCATTGTGGGATCCACCAAATCTGAATCTGAAGCAAAATCACTCCACTTATTTAGATTAGAAACCATAGATTTAGCCATGGAATTACATTCCATCATACCAAATTGTTATAACCTTATTTTCCACTCCATTATAGTGAGAAAAACCCAATATCAACTTACCTCAGGTTTATAGCTAAAATCCATCCCTTTTCACCTTTTCTTTTACTTATGTGAGATTTATCCCATGATCAAAGAGTGAGATTACATAATAATTATTTTTCAAAAATATTTTAATTATGAGATAATAATTATTTCATAATTGAGATAATTGAGAAAAAGCTCATAATTATGAAAAAGGTTTCTAGAGTTTCCCATTCCCAAGGAGATCAACTTGACCCACTTGTGTATGAGTTGGCTAGGGGTCCATTACTGTATAAGTTTCCTAACTTCTCAAGCCCCTATGTGTCTAGATATATTCTTGCGGAGGACATAATGAGCCGATGTAGTCTCACCAAGAGGAAAGTGGGGAAGGAGAAGTATCCAAACTATAGGGCAAGAGATCTGCTGTATTGGGAGAGGAGGTCATCCTACAAGCTGCAGGAGAGGAAAATTTTAGGTGAAGGTATAAGAATTGTAATTTATTTTATGATCAATGGAAATTTATGTGCCTTCCTTTATATGAATATGTATTCAACATATCTTATGGTCGGTTTTATTGATTTTTCTCTAACGATATTCTGAGGAAGATCACCTATCGTCTCTGTTCGGTGGTGATTATGTGCAAGGATAAGAGATCGGGTGCAGATGTGGTAGATCGCTTGATTGGAGCGCAAGATATGCATCTAATATAAAGCCCTTTCCCAAATTATAAGGAGGCCATGTGTGATTTCATTTCTATATAGCATATAACTGGTTGTTTGCTGCATGGTTGATCATTCAGGATCACGATTTTCTTATTGGTCTTGTTTTTTCTATCAGGTGATCTGATCAAACACGAGATCGCGGAGCAACAAATCCTTGCAAATTCAGATGCAGCAGAACTGGTGCTTTCAACGAGAGCACACTTGCTTTGTTTCCGCTTTGCCTCTAATTTTGATCGATTTATCTCTTTCTTGGTCTCCCATTGAGTTCTTTGTAGTTTTTTGGATTCATTTTGATCTCCATTGATTTTATTTTCTTTGATATGAGTTGATCTTAGATATGGAGTTTTTTTTTTTGTTTTTTTATGTGAGAGAATAATAGATCACGTGTTTAAAATAAAATTATGGAATTTTCCGTACATAATTTGATTGAATTGATCATTGATTTGGATTCCTCTTAGAATTTAGGAAAAAAAAATCACTAAAACCAGACTTCATATGAGGATTTTATGGCCGATTGAAGTTCGTTAGCTTGAGTTTTTTCCCTAGACACTACCTTACCGACCTGTGCATGCGTCCAGAGATCCTTAGATGCTACCTGTCATGCATGTGCATGCGCCCAACCACTCCATGGCCTGTTCTGTGCATACGTTCGAGATTTTTATCCCCAGGAAAAGTCATGTTCTCTGCTTGAAATTTTTATTTTTACTTATGTTCAGTCTGGGCCTCTTGTCTGCTTGCTGGATCTGGTCGAGATGTACCTCTGTTCATTAGTTTTATTTGGATTGGTCAGTTGCCTCTTTGGAGGAGTTATTGTCTTCCATTGAGCATTAAGCTTCTCGTCGCTTGCTGATCTATTGGAAAATTGTTTGGTTTATCATTTGCTGTAGTTGATCAACTGCTATATGTCTATGTTCTAATTCATTTCGATTAGGTTTGTTCAAGGTATTCCATTTATCATTCTTGTTCGAATTACTTCTTGAGTTTTTGGGTGCCTTGGATTGAGGTTTGATTTGTGCCTCTATATTACAATATCAGATTTGTTGGATGTTTTCAACAACTGTTTATACTTTATTTACATTTTTCCTTCAAATTTTGTGGCTTTTTCTCATTTTTGTTCCTTCTTGTTGAGCAATCTCTTTGATTTTTTGGTCATTTGTGTCGCAAACGGTTGTGTTGTGACCGGTTATGCAGCTGTCATCTAAACAAGTTCTTTTGAGTGCGTTTTCTCGTATTGTGTCACCTTCATTCGATCTTGTTTAGGCCTTTTGCCTATAGGGTTCAGTTTAGTCCTTTGTAAAACATTGGCCTTGGTTGAGCCATTTTAATACAATGCTAACTTCATTGACATTGCCTTCCTTTGCTTTCACTTTGACTTTCAGTTTGATTGCTTTGAGTGTATTTTGATTAGGCTTTGTTTTCCTAGCTGTTTCTCTTTAGGAGTGCTTTGCATTCTTGCTTTGGTCTCTTTTAGGTTTGTTTTTTGGTTTGTTTTTGGGTCATTAAATCACAAATTATTGGGATATTTTGCATTCAGGAAGATCTAGTGAAAATTGCATCATAATAGGCATTGGTGTGTTATGAAAAATCTTACCCTCTCGTAGCTAGCATTCATTGAAGTGAAAATGAAAATTGCATATAGCTGCATTAGGGTGACTAACTAAGAGTCTTACACACCATATCAATTTCATGCCAAAACCTGCTTGTGTAAACAACAACCATTAAAATCAATGAGATAATAAAATTAACTAGATTCGTCTTTTACTTTCACTGGTAGTACACCAACACTAGCTTATGTTAGGGTTTGGGAGATAGGAGTTTGAGTTAACTGCTCCAAGACCACAAAATCAACTTATTAGTTTAATGTAGGGAGTAAAATCCATTTTCATTAGTGTGGTCTGGGAATCCCTTCTCACAAGAGGGTCAAGCATGAGGTAACACTTGGGCTAGGAGGGGTGACATGCCCCATTTCTCTTAGTTTCAGGTGGCACGATATAATGGATTTTTCACGCATAAAAATGGTGTCACTGCCACTTGGGAGGTAACTCTCAAGGGGGTTTCGGTCTTGGCTCCTTTTTGGAGTTAAGTTTCTTGCCCTTGTGTGTAGATTTGTCCTATGACTATCCCCCTAGGTCGTGTTACTTTCGGTGGTGACCATAGCAGACTTTCTTTCTAGGACTCATATGCAGGTGCAAGGTCGAGGTTGTCTTCTCTGTACCTGGGACATACATTAGTCATACTCTCTCAGTCCTTTCGAGGGGTGTTCCACATCTAGTGAGGGAACAATGTTCCACATCTAGTGAGGGAGCTTGTGCCAAGTTTGCAACTAAAAGGGTTGGGAAGCAGGTCACTAGTATAAATGTTCCACCACCAACTTATTTGTATTTTGTTTTGAGTGTGCTATCTTTTAGGAATTTTATAGTGTTTTCTGTTTGGTCCGAGTTCATAGTTTTGGCCCTAGGGTTTTTTTCACTAACATAACTGTGTTTCAATTATAATCACCCTGGACGATTTTTTTCATCGATGGTCACGTTGTCTTCAAGGTTTAATTCCTGAACGAAGTGGCCTCATTTCTCCTGCACAAAGATTACTTGTCGATGCTCAAGACTTTGAACATAACATAGTATTGGAATATGTTCCTGGTATCACTCATAATGATTTGGTCTCTATGGAGACTTTGGCAGACAACTCTGACGCTCCTGTCAATCCACCTTTGATATATCCATTAGGACCTACTTTGTTGTGGTTGAACCCGGATGGTTCCACACCAGCCTATACTTACGTGCCTTTGTCCACTCTTTGCCCTATGGCTGAGTCTGCGACCTCATTAACTTTTGCATCAATAGTCTTAGATGCCATGTTAACATTTACACCTTTCAGTGTGGCCATTCCTACTCCTCCGTACATGCCTCTCACTTCTTCTTGGGCTATTCCACCTGTCTCGTCCATGGCTCCTACTAATTTCCTAAATTTTTCCATGACCACACCATCTTCTATGCTGAATGTGGTGCCTTACCTAGTCAGTTGATAGGTCCAGGAATTTTTTCACCGATATTTCCCAACCAACCGTTCTTGTTCCTGAGTTAGGCATTGTCACCTCTAGAAATATGTGGGGGGGGATCGTCAGTTGTCCCTAGTCAGCCTGGGGTAAATTTAGCTTCTAGTATGCCAAAATATTGGTATAATTTTCTCTTTGGAGGGGTGCCACCTACTAGTACTTTTACTGGAGGGGCTAGTTTACCTGGGGGTGACCCCGCTGCCAGTGCTGTCTCCAACACAGGTTATCCTCCTTATGTCGGTGCTACTATGCAGAGTGGTACTTATTTTAACCATGGGTAAAACCCCATAAGAAGTCATGCTCTTGGGGGTCCATTTCTCTTTGGAGTTTTATACCCTAGGGGAAATATCCATCTACCAGTTATTCTAGCCCGCAACAACCTTTTTCCAGGGCGAACCCTTTTGTACACTAGCAAGTGCATCCATTTAATCCTTATATGGGGGGACCGCAAGGTTGGTCAGGGGATTCTCCTGCCTATGAACCATTTATTCAAATCCACAATATGTTTTTGTCTTCTCTCAATTTATCAAATTTAGCCAAATTGAATAATGAACCCATCTGTCACGATCCCTAGTGGCCATCCATGCCCGCAAAGTTACCATCATATATTCCCAAGTTTGAAGGGAAGCCTGGGGAGAATCCATCCAATCAAATTACCACCTATAATTTATGGTGCTCATCTAATTCTTTGGTGGATGATCATGTTAAACTTTTATTGTTCCAATGAACGTTAACTGGGGATGCCACAAAGTGGTATATCATGTTAGATACTGCATCCTACAACGACTTTGCCTTCCTGGCTCAAATTTTTTTGACACATTTCCAATTGCCTACTCGGTATGATCTCGACTCTGACCTCTTGTCCAAATTTAAACAAGATGATGCCACATTAATTTCTGATCAGATTCATGAGTGTCGTCATCGCAAGAGGTTAGTGAGAACCAAGCTACCTGATGAAATTTTACATACATGGTATATTCGATCTCTTTGACCTCATATTTCCAAGAATTTGTCTATGTTTCAAGCCGTTACCGAGGAACAAGCCATTTTAGGTGCCCAACAATTGGATCTCTTCTATTCACAGTCAGGTACGCTGTACGAAGTGTTTTCGAATGCCCCTAGGCCTTCTATTGACCCTCCTAAACCTGTTCCTAGCCCACATGCCAATGGTGCGATTTGTTTTGTTTCCGATTCCATGAGCCAACTTGATTCCCAACTTGGGAAATTGATTATTACATCTCGAGCCCCAACAAGTGTGTCTATATCTGCTAAAGCACCCCCTCATGAGAAGTCCACCGATGTTCTTACAGTGAAGTTTACTCAACTGAATAAAAAACCTCAATCCCGTGGTAAGAAACAAAAATAATAAGAGAAATAAAAAACATAATGAAACTCCCAAGGAGTCTCAAACCAATCCTCAGAGTGAGGGAGGGGGCACCAGTGAGCATCACCAAAAATTCAAGTTTCCCTGTAAAATTTGTCAAGGCGATCACCTTACTCATGAGTGTCCTCGGATGGATGAAGTTCATAGGCTTATTTCACCACTCTTTACTCAACAACTTTCTGTTTTGACTCATCCATTCCCTGCACAACCTCAACAATATATGGTTGCTCAACCTGCTCGACCTTCGCAAGGGGGAAATGAGGGGTCCTTATCCCATCCCCCTCACAATTCATCCGTCTTGATGTGCAAGGAAGATGTCAATGTGACTATGCAAGCCAAATCCTATGATGTCCCTGAGTAGAGTTCTCCTTCTAAAGAGTCACCTGCTCCACCTAGTTCTACTGGAAATCTCACTTTGGATATTCCTATGGAATTTGTCTATCGCCCCCTAAAGTGTCTTATCCATAAGACGACACACAATCCGTCTGCCAAGGCTAATCAACATTACAATATTTTTGAAGATCTTTCCCAGGCTCCTTGTGCCATGTCCACCTTGGAGGTCTTGCAAAGATATCCTTAATAGCGCAAAGCCTTGTTGTCTACCATAGGTGGAGTTGATTTATTCAACTCTAGTCTCATCTCTTTCAATGCCGAGAAATATGCTCCTCGTCTCTCCCATCAAATTTCTTTCGAAATTATTGTGCAGATCTTTCAGAAGAATATCCATTGCACTCTGGTGGATGAGGACTCTTATACATATGTCATGTCAATATCCTGTTAGAAGGCTCTTAATTCTCCGACACTCACTGCGTCCAACGTAACTCTCCAAGCATTTGACAGACAACTTTGTACCCAAAGGGGTTCTTCCAAATTTTTCCACCGAGCTAGGAGGGTAAAATGTATATGTTGATGTCGAAGTTATCGACACGTCATTATATTAAAACCTACTCCTTGGCTGTAGTTGGTTTTATGCGATGACCAAAATTTTCTTGTCTGTTTTCTATCTACTTTGCTTTCCAAACGAAGGAAAAATTGTCACTATCGATCAACTTGATTATTGCGTGTCGTCAACCGATATTTCCACCATGGGGAATTTTGTACCACTCATGGGAGATCACCGTGGTCAATTTCCGAGTGTTGGAGTATGACTCTTCAAAAGTTCAGCTCTTATGGGAGTTTTCTCTTAGCTACCCCCGCCTAGAACTCCCTCTATCTCTTCATCTAAGACTCCTATGCATATTATCTCTTTTGGCACCTATGGACCCCAGAAACATCCTGATCCGTGGGTGGTGTCGCCTGCTATTATAGAATATGATCAACCTAGTGAGCACCCTCCGCTACTTTTTGTGGAAGAGATTACCTTTTCGATAGTCCCGTCAGTCCCTCCTGAAGCTAGTAAGAAACTCCATCATCATATGGAATATGATTAGGATCCTCTGCCCACATGGGACACCACTCCACCTGTTCCACCTCACTCTCTCGTAGACAAAACCCTTCGGATAGTCAACATGACAATCATGGATCCCTCCATTGATAATATTGGGGAATGTATGCCTTTTTATGCCTCTAATATCCTCGATGTGGAACGAGTCAAGCCTGACACTTTAAATATTGAATCAACCCAGGGGGTACCTTCTCTGTGTTCCTTGGAATTTCCACTCATGGTGGTGTCGGATAGGACCCACAGTCCCTGTTTACTCAAAAATTCAAACTCAATCTGTGTGTGTATCCAAAATTTCTTTTCCCGAAGCAATTCCACCATCCGGCAATTCCGCAGCACCTAGGTCCTGTCTATTCATTTAATAAGGGCCTTCATAATTCTCTCTTCAAATTCATTCATCAAATTCCTAGAATTTGATTAATGAATACGTTTACAACCTTCATAGGCGCAAAGGCAACCCTTATATCTCCTAATATAACAATTCCTTGGAAATTCAAATAACGCACTCAACTATAATTGAAATCCTCCTCTTGTAAACTGTATTAAAGGCAAGCATCTCGACGCTCAAGCTTAGTACGCACTTGTACCATGAGTGAACTATTTCCTAACTCTTATAACCATGATTTTTTTTGACTCAACCATCCACACGGTGCTCATAACACCGAACCATAAGGTTATCACCTTACTCCAACGAGATTTAAGATACTATGGCCGGCCCCACACCTAGGCACTATGCACATTCAACGTTTTTTTACACTCTAAAGTTTAATGTGATGCTGTAGACTACAACCATGCCCTCGACTTTAACAAAAGCCGACGTCATCTCACATATAATTAATTTTTTTCAATGTAACCATATGTCATACCTTCGTTGAATCCTCAACCTTAGAAACTATCAATATATATATATATATATGCATGGTCCCAACGCTAACGGAACTTCCCCATTCGACGGCGGACAACACGTCTCATTGCTTCAGATGATCCGACGTATATCACGTAGGCTAAATGAACAGGCTTTAACTCGCGATGAGAATGGTTTTTCAAAACTGCTCAGGGACACGCGCCAGCCTATAGCCCTGATCATGCTCGTATTGCAAATACTGCTTACCACTTTCTGCTTGCGCGAAATCCACCGACAACTCACGAATACCGCTATCACTATTCACTGTTTATACTTCATGGTTCCAATTTTTGCCTTCAAGGTTCCTTATTGACCAAGGACCCACTTCTAATTTCGACCCAAAATGTAACTCTTTGTACATTCAATTCAATTCTCACGATTTCTTCAGAGTTCTCAACCTCAACATGTCAAATTCCCATCGTTGATCAACGAATTCACTGATTTCCAACTTGAAATTTCACAACTGCGTCCTCTACGCACTAGTCAATCCGACATTACATACAATTTCTTCACCCCACACAATTTATCATAATAAAATTGGAATTCGATCCAATTTTGATCTGGAAATTGGCTTTATTTAGAAAATTTCTCCAACGAGTTCAACACCACTTCTTCCTTCTACGTTTTCCCCATAGTTCATTTCACATTCGATTCTAAACCCTTAGTTTTCCCTTCCTTTATTCATACACCAAGGCGTGGTTCAAATGCGACGAACACTTCAATAAATTACAGAGAATGTGAATACGAATACAGGCAGACTCTTACTCAATTTTTAGAGTCTTACGCAGACGTGGGTTCCTAAGACTCGGGGCGTATTCACATTTTATGTACTCCACATTTCCATGTGGTTGGTTATTGAAATACAAACCCCTTCACGCAGGACTCTTGACCAAAGTATACACAGTCTCTTGTTATGGAGCTTAACGTGGGAATCTTTCAAACTGATTCTCACACATGGATATACGAGCAGAGTCTTTAAACAAATTTCTAAATCCTACTCACACATGGAGATTAAGGCATTTCACACAGGAACAATTTAACGAGTGCAAAAATATCGTGCTTCTGAACAAATTCCTCATTTACATGTAAAGTAGTTACTTTCACAAAACATCAAGCGCATCTTCGATCGCTGGGTCTTTCCGCAACCACTATTTGCGTATATCTTACAATTCTTCAGTTCGAGCAGTTTCAACGTGGGCAGTGTTCACTCTGCCACATGGATTTTATTTTTATACAAATTAGGAATCAATCGATTCAGCTTCCCTGATGACTCTTGGAATCCTAAAATTATCCTAAATTCTGAAACTGACTATCTCTTCAGGTGCCCATTAATCATTCGGGTAGTTACAATTTTCTCTAGATTTAATTAAAATTACTCAAATGAAAATAATTACATAGGGAATTTAAAACAAGAGACTCCCATGTTTATTTATATACAAAAAATATTGGTTTGAGCTTCAATGCTCCCGCACGTACCCCCTGTGTTACTAAAATAGTTCATGGTCTCCTCGACTTCATGGTTTTACCTCATCTTCCCGGATCCCAACTTGCTCTTCAGAATCTGTCATTCAGTTATAAGAAAGTCTTTTCTTCACATTCATCCTGGCTTCCATACTTTATGCTGTATCTTTCCACAGGCTGCACCTTTACATCCTCTTTCTGCTTTGCTTGTGCTGCTACTTCTTTGTTTCCTTGCTGCTGCCTTTTCCCCAGACATCTTCATCATCAGCCCTCTTATCAATGCTATTTCTCTGTCTAATCTTTTCTCTGACTGTTGGGCTCTTACTTCTGTTTGTTGCACTCTTATTTCTTCAGTTCTTACTGCTGCCCTATTCGCCACCCAATCATCCATACCCTCTCTGCAACAGTAAAATTTTTTCTCCTCTGCTGGGCAACACTTCAGCTCGTTGCTTCAACATTCTCTCCAGCAACACTCCAATCAGATGCTGCTCTGCCATTTCACCTTCTTTTCTGAACATCTTCAGCAAATACTCCAACCACTTGTTTTGTGCTTGACTCTCATTGTTGGCAATCTTCAAAAATTGCCTCGATTCTTCTTGAATGATTCTACTAATCACCTCAAGTCTTCCAAACACTGAGATTTCATCTTTTAACAGAGTAAAACCCTGATTTTCAACCGCTGTAGCAACCCCAAAAGTTTTCCATACAACCTTCTCTTCAATCTCCTCTTGGCTTTTCAAACAAGCCAATTCTTCTCTGCTATCAGCAACAATTTTCTGCATATGAGACATGGTTGTCTCATCTTCATCCTGCAACAGCTCCTTTTCTTTGTCATTTGTAGAAACAAGAAGTTCATTCGCAAGAGGCATGATAGCCTCACCTTCCTCCTTCTGTAATAATCCATCACCTTTCAGAACAACTTCAAAATATGGATTGTTTTCTGCCTTCCCTGTCGACACAGCCAATTTTTCAAATTTCAATTCACAAGACTCGATGGTCTTAACTGATGAATTAATCACCAATTTCTCTTTCGACAGTTATAAGTCTGTCCCAAGACTCAGAAAATCTTTCCCGACTTTATTTCTCTGTATCTTCTCATGCTGCAACCCCCAATTCTGAAATTGAGGTTCTTTCTCTTGTTCAGGATTCTGCTGATCCAGCACACTCTCTATCAACTTAATTCCTCCATTCCATGGATCAAACATTCCCATAGAATTCTTATCCTCTTTCAATTGACTGCCCCATGCTGTCAATTCTCCTTCAACATCAGAAGAATCTGCATTCACAGAGCAATTGTTGGAACAAAATCCACAAGGCCTTAGAGCCTTTATTTCCTTTGTCAGCATCTCAGTACGTTGATTCCAATTCTTCAAACAAATTTTGAGACTACCAATTTGTATCTTCTCTGCATCATCCTCTGCAAGGATGCCGCTCTGCTCTAGTTCAAAGGAACGAACTCTCTCATCTTCAATCATCTCGGTCCTTACCATCTGAACACCTTCTTTTTGTGTTTCTAGCTTCTACTCATGCCACAATCTTGGCATCTCCTCTTCACTATCTTCTGTTGTCACTATTTCCTCAGCTTTCCTCAGAATAGAATCCTGATTTCTCATCTCTGCAAAGACATCACCCTCCATTTGGCTATTCAATAAAAGCAGTTTGTCATTATCATTATTAATGACAAGTTCATCATCATCAACCTCATTGAAACAATATCTTCTATAAAATAAGGAATTAATGAACTCCTTCTGCTGTAATAGTTCAATCTGTTCTTCATCTGAAAGATACTCATTGTACTTTACTTGGCAACAGTCAGCTTCATTTGTCACAGTTCCATCATGTGAACTATCTCCATCAATACCTGCATTCATACACAACTTGTCAGATGCAAAAACACAAGACCTCATGGTCTCATTTGATGGTTTGATCACCAAATCTCCTTGCTGTCTCCAACTGTGCATGGAAATCTTCAAAACATGTAGCTGCTCCATTTTATTCCTTAGTGACAACATCAACAAGTTGTTCTCTCTCACCTGCTGTTCCTGCAAACATAAAAAATGTGTCAGATGTAAGGCTCTTGGACCCCTTGGTCCCACTTGAAGCTTCAGTCTCCCAGTCCTTCTCCAGATACTCAATCACTCTGAGTATTTCCTTCTTCTTCTGAGCATTCATCATCTGCTCCTTCTTCCTTAGTAGCCTCTGCCACTTTATCTTCTTCTTCATGAGCCAACCAACTCTCTGGCTTTCTTCTATCCTCATTTTCAATCTGTTGAACTGTTCCTTGATCTCAGCAAATTCCTTCCAATACTCTTCATCAGTGAGTCTCTTTCTCATGCCATTTGCTTTGGCATCTTCCCTCACTCTTCCACTGTGGCTTCTCTCAGAACCTCTGCAATCTCTGCAGTCTCCACTATGGCTCTCAATAGCCATTTCTTCTCTAGGAGTTCTTCACTCACAAGCTGCACTAAGCCTCTACAACAACAATATCTCTTGCTGAAACTCACCTCACAAATCCCTTCCTCTGGACTCGACTTTTGGCAAGTACTGGTCCCCTCTCTGGAACCTTCTAAGCACTCTCTTCTGCTCTCTAGGCTTCACTCTGCAACTTCTCTCAAGAACACCTCTATTCTTTCTTCATCCAACCTCAGTTGGGAATCTTCCAGGTTCTGCCACACTCTTCCTGCACTCAGAATCCCTCACTGGACTCTTCTATCACTGCTCTCAAAGATTGTGATCTGCTTCTTACTGAGACTCTTCCTCAAATGATTGCACCCTGAAATCTGCAAACAATACCTTCCAACCAGAGTTCAAATAAGGCTCATCATCTTATCTCTCAAGATCCTTGAATGATCTTGTTTCTTCTTTCACCTGTACTGCATCTATCTGCTGCAATATTCAAGATTCTTTTTCCTCAACTCCAGATACTGTACACCTGGAGATCTTCACTGCATACTTAATCAAATCTGCAACTCTGTTAAACAGATTAAACTTCAACTTTTCTTTCCTGTTCAGTACATGTGCATTTCCAAAATAAACTTTTCAAAGAGCTAATTAAATTCTAGCTCTGATACCACTTGGTGTCGGATAGGACCCACAATCCCTGTTTACTCAAAAATTCAAACTCAATCTGTGTGTGAAATGTATCCAAAATTTCTTTTTTCCCGAAGAAATTCCACCATCCGGCAATTCCGCAGCACCTAGGTCCTGTCTATTCATTTAATAAGGGCCTTAATAATTCTCTCTTCAAATTCCTAGAATTTGATTAATGAATACGTTTACAACCTTCATAGGTGCAAAGGCAACCCTTATATCTCCTAATATAACAAGTCCCTGGCAATTCAAACAACGCACTCAACTATAATTGAAATCCTCCTCTTGTAAACTGTATTAAAGGCAAGCATGTCGACGCTCAAGCTTAGTACGCACTTGTATCATGAGTGAACTATTTCCTAACTCTTATAACCATGATTTTTTTTGACTCAACCATCCACACAGTGCTCATAACACCAAACCATAAGGTTATCACCTTACCCCAATGAGATTTAAGATACTATGGCCAGCCCCACACATAGGCAATATGTGCATTCAACGTTATTTTACGCTCTAAGGTTTAATGTGACGCTGTAGACTACAACCATTCCCTCGACTTTAACAAAAGCCAGTGTCATCTCACATATAATTAATTTTTGTCAATGTAACCATATGTCATACCTTCGTTGAACCCTCAACCTTAGCAATGATCAATATATATATATGCACGGTCCCAATGCTAACGGACCTTCCCCATCCGACGGAGGACAACACGTCGCACTGCTTCAGATGATTCGACATATATCGCGTAGGCTAAATGCACAGGCTTTAACTTGCGATGAGAATGGTTTTTCAAAATTGCTCAGGGACATGCGTCAGCCTATAGCCCTGATCGTGCTCGTATTGAAAATACTGCTTACCACTTTCTGCTTGCGCAAAATCCATCGACAACTCACGAATACCGCTATCACTGTTCACTGTTTATACTTCACGGTTCCGATTCTCGCCTTCAAGGTTCCTTATTGACCAAGGACTCGCTTCTAATTTCGACCCAAAATGTAACTCTCTGTACATTCAATTCAATTCTCACGATTTCTTCAGAGTTCTCAACCTCAACAGGTCAACTTCCCATCGTTGATCAACGAATTCACTGATTTCAAACTTGACATTTCACAGTTGCGTCCTCTACGCACTAGTCAATCTGACATTACATACAATTTCTTCACCCCGCACAATTTATCATAATAAAATTGGAATTCGATCCAATTTTGATATGGAAATTGGCTTTATTTAGCAGATTTCTCCAACGAATTCAACACCACTTCTTCCTTCTACGTTTTCCCCATAGTTCATTTCACATTCTATTCTAAACCCTTAGTTTTCCCTTCCTTTATTCATACACCAAGGCGTGATTCAAATGCGACGACCACTTCAATAAATTACAGAGAATGTGAATACGAATACATGCAGACTCTTACTCAATTTGTAGAGTCTTACGCATACGTGGGTTCCCGAGACTCAGGGAATATTCACATTTTATGTACTCCACATTTCCATGTGGTTGGTTATTGAAACACAAACCCCTTCACACAGGACTCTTGACCAAAGTATACACAATCCCCTGTCATGGAGCTTAACGTGGGGATCTTTCAAACTGATTCACACACATGGATATATGAGCAGAGTCTTTAAACAAATTTCTAAATCCTACTCACACATGGAGATTAAGGCATTTCACACAGGAGCAATTTAATGAGTGCACAAATAATGCTGGAACAACTTCCTCATTTATACAGTGAAGTTAATTACAAAATACTGGCCAGATCTTCGGTCGCTTGGCCCTTCTGCAACCACTATCTACAGATCTCTTACAATTCTACGCAGCCCTAAGCAGCTCACTGTGCAGGTCTATCTACTTTGCCATAGGAATTTTATTTTTATACAAATTAGGAATCAATCGATTCAGCTTCCCTGATGACTCTTGGAACCCTAAAATTAGCCTAACTTCTGAAACTGACTATCTCTTCAGGTGCCCATTAATCATTTGGGAAGTTACAATTTTCTCTAGATTTAATTAAAATTACTCAAATGAAAATAATTACATAGGGAATTTAAAACAAGAGACCCCCCTATGTTTATTTATATACAAAATATTGGTTTGAGCCTAATGCTCCTGCATCACATGGACCAAGTCAAGTCTGGGGATTCTACTACCGAAATTTCTGGAGAATTGTCGAAATTATTACCACTTGTTGACGAGAGTATTGTACCATATTTATGTCTTGATCCTGCCTTATGTCTCAAGACAATTTTGAGAGCATGACTATGTTATACTGTCCTTGGCATGGTCAAACTTTCCGGATTGGGCAGTTTGACTTCCTTTGGCATGGCCCCACTTTGGTGAGCCATATGGTTCCCTTTCCCTCCATGAGTTTGCGTATAGAAACCCTTGGCGAGTGCCCTACTCTGGTAACACCTTAGCATGACCTACTGGACTGTGTCGCGCTTGTACATATTGTACATAGGAGTGGTATGATTTATATGTTTTCGGTTTGGTGTGTGTTATGAGTATTTGTCATGCCTTATTGATGCCAAAAATAAAAAAAATTATAAAACTTAAAAGACCAAAAATATATGGTTGTGTTTTTATCTCATCCATTATGTAATTTAACCATGGGTCTAGTATTTTTTGATGGTTTTTATAGGACATGGTGGCGTTTCTATTGCAACATCCATTGGAACTTAGGTACATTTCCTTTATTTTCATATAGGGGTAGGTCATTTTCACCGCTATTGCATTTTGACCATTAATGCTATTTTAAGCCTTTGGTCCGACCCCGTCAAGTTGCGACTTTCGCCACTTCCTCTATGCATTTCGTAGCTTGGTGGTAGAGCTTACCGGCTCATGGATACCCTAGTTAGCACCTTCTTTCCATCTTGGTGTCCATGCAGTCATTTTTATTATATTTTTGGAATCCATCTGTCTAACCCGCCATGAATTAGAATCCAAGCCTCATGTCCTCTTCTTCGTCTCTATTTCTGGCCATACCCCAGGAGGATTCCACACTTTATCCCTTGTGATTGACACTTTTTATGAGCCTATTTTTGCATGATGCACCTTGGTTTCCTCATTCCATCATCATCATATGATTGGCCTATCACTATTCGCTTTCACTTGATGTTTTACTCTTTCTTGGAGGAACAACTACAATGAGTGGTCCTATTAGCCAACCTCTTGTCCTCACTATGTCATGAGTAGTTACATCATTACCAGAACTAGTTTCTACTCCTTGTACCACTCCTTCCTCCAAGTGGAGTTTTCTTTAAGCTCTTTTCATACTCCTTAATTTAGAAAATATTGTCGAGTGAGATTGTCTCCTTCATGCTCGTTAAATTACTTGAAGGGTCGTCTACCTAGTATAAGTTTAATCCTTTTCCGGAATGGGATAGACTAGTTACAAAAAGGGAATACCCTAGTCTACTGTGGCTAGGAGGTTCCCTCTTATATAATTTTATCTCTTTTTCGAGCTTGGGGGAAACTTTACGAAAAAGGAACTTACAAAAAGAGAAGGGAGGGAACACTTATTTCCATTAGTCATTAATTAAATGGCAGCGTCAGTCATGTCAACCTTGAACATGGCACCTGTCTGCTTCATTATCTCACAGTTTGGTTTTAGCTTACTTGGGAGTCGTACCATACATATGAGTCTGTCTACTCCTTCGGTTGGTTACTCTTCCAGTAATATGGAGCATGCCTCTATGCCTCCTGCGTCATTAAATGATATCACATGGTGCTCATTAGTCATGCTGCCAAGTCACTCTTGTGTCATTCCGATTTATGTTCAAGGGAAGTCTCAGCCCGTGTCAGCCATCTATAGTAGCCTATTGACCTTTTTGATTCAGACATCCCAATCTCAGTTGTACTTCATTGCTTCATGACTTCATAGACACATCACATCATCCTAGTCTGTTCCGTGTCGATTTATGGGGATACATTAAGGCCCTCCTTCGACAGATCTTTTCCTGTCGACTTCAACTCATTATCCAAGATATTGATCTTGAATCTGGTAGTACCTTGGAGCTTGCAGACCTCGGTGGCATGATTCCTTACAATTGACAATGGGTTTACATCATTGGATCTTGTTTGGTCGAGTTCACTAGTGCTTGACGTCAACTAATTTATTCACACTTCATGGAATGTAATAGGTACCTTGGGATCCATTTTCCTCATTGATGGATTCCCTTGCATCTATTACTACTTTACCTCATTGGCTGGTAATCGGGCGGTTTTTACCTTGCTTGAATCCAACTCATCTATTCACATGTGTAGATTCGTACCATCGGGGTTATGTCGAAGACCCTGGTTTAGGGACATCTAACTCTTATATGGAATCCTTCCTAGGTTGCGTTGGATTTATGTATCATTTATGTACTTTGAGGACTATCTAAGACACTTATCTTTCTATCACGTGTCCATAGTCCTACTAATGTATACTGTGACATAGATCCACATTGTATTTTCTGGTGGCTATGATCTATCTGTTGAGTCACATGGATCCACTGCACATGTCTTCGTGGCCATGTTCTAGAATTTCATGTAATAGATCCGTAGTGCATTTTATGGTGACCATGTTCAACATCTCTTTATGATTGAGCATGGGTATTCCCTCCTTGGTGATGTTATCAACATACTTGACACTTCCGCACTTGAGTTCCTTCAAACCAACTTCGTAGTATTGGATCCTTCCTCCCATTTTGAGCTTTGAGTATTATTGTAGTGAATTTCGACCATTACTCTTTCTTTTGACCTCATGCATTAGTGGACATTTTTTATAACCCTATTTTCCACTCCATTATAGTGAGAGAAACCCAATATCAACTTACCTAAGTTATTTAGCTAAAATGCATCCATTTTCACCCTTTCTTTTACTTATGGGAGATTTATCCCATGGTAAAATGGTGAAATTAAATAATTGAACAATTTCTCATAATTATTTTTCCAAAATATTATAATTATGAGATAATACTTATTTCATAATTGAGAAAAATCTCATAATTGTGAAAAAGGTTTATAGAGTTTCCCATTCCCAAGGAGATCAAATTGACCCACTTGTGTATGAGTTGGCTAGAAGTCCATTATTGTAAAAGTTTTGTTACTTCTCAAGCCCTTAGGTGTCTAGATACATTCTCGTGGAGGACATAATGAGCCTATATAATATTACCAAGAGGAAAGGGGGGACGTAGAAGTATCCAAACTATAGGGCAGGATCTTTGCTGTATTTGGAGAGGAATCTTTGAGGAGAAGGTCACTAATAATTGTAATTTATTTTATGATCAATGTAAATTTATGTTCCTTCCCTTATATGAATGTGTATTTAACATATCTTATGGTTGGTTTTATTGCTTTTGATATAACGATCTTCTGAGGAATATCACCTATTGTCTCTATTCGGTTATGATTGTGTGTAGGGATAAGAGATCGGGTGCGGACATGGTAGATCACTCAAGTGGAGCGCAAGATCTACATCAAACTCAAAACCCTTCCCCAACCTATGAGGAGGCTAGGTGTGATCTCATTTATTTATAGCATAGAACCAATTGTTTGCTGCATGGTTGATCATTCAAGATCGATATTTTCTTATTGGTCTTTTTTTTTTTTTAATGTTTGGTGATCTTATCAGACATGAGATTGTGGAGAAACAACTCCTTGCAAATTCATATGCAACAAATTTTGCGGCCATGTTCGATATTATCTTATTACTGAGCATGGGTGTGACCACCTTAGGGATGTTATCAAAACAGATGAGACTTCAGCTCTAGAGTCTTCCGATCCACATCTTTGGCTTTTTTTCCGCACTACTGTTTTGACCTATGAGATCGATTATAATTTATTTAGGCCATCAACTTCTCATTCTGACCTCATACATTAAGGGGCAGCTGTTATCAACCTATTTTTCTCCCCCTAGATCAATGACCCTTAGCGCTCATGAATGTATGACTATTTCCAGACACGAGGATAATGTTTTTTCCAGTTTGACCCTTAGACGTAGGGATGTAGTCTTGTGCCTACATACAGAGCCCCATATACTCTACTAGGAATCCTTATGGCTGCATCCAAGGACCTTTTCAACCACTTTTATGCTTGCGTCGAAGTAAAATTTCTAGAGCACCTTGGTCCCTAGGAGATCAATTCAATGTCTCATCTATTCAAGCTGGCCAAGACTCATAAGCTAGAAGGTTCTGTAACTTCTTGTCGTCATGAGTGTTTACATACATCCTCTTGGGACCACTCTTATGCCTATTTATATTATACCATTTGAGAGGGACTAGCTAGTTTTGGAGAGTGCCAATATTTGAGGGAGTTGAGATATTGATCCTATGCTACCATTTTGCTGCTAGAGAGAGCTTGTGAGGTCTTTGCCATATGTGTTTTTCTCTTCATGCTCATTTCTTGGATATAGTAGGGAAATTATGCCAAATTTTGGAGAGGAAGCCTGGAAGTGAAGGTATAAGCATTGTATTCTCTTATATGATCAATGAAAATTCACGTTCCTTCCCATATATGATTGTGTATTCAACAAATATTATAGTCGGTTTTTATTTCTTTTGATCTAACGATCTTCCAAGGAAGATCACCTATTGTCTCTATTCGGTTGTGATTGTGTGAAAGGATAAGAGATCGAGTGCGGACGTGATAGATTTCTCAAGGGGATCACAAGATCTACATCGAGCTCAAAACCCTTCCCCAACATGCAAGGAGGCCAAGTGTGATCTCTTCTCTTTATAACATAGAAATGGTTGCATGTTGCATGGTTGTTCATTCGGGATTGAGATATCTTTATTATTTAATTAGTCTTGTTTCTTTATGTTTGGTGATATTATCAGACACGAGAACGCAAAGAACAACTCCTTGCCAATTTAGATGAAACATAAATCTCCTAAAAATATGGACTATATACTTTCTTTGTTCGAGGAAGATCTCATATGGTCTCTTCCAAACCTCTAATCCCAAGAAATAGTGCATCAGGCCAAGATCCTTCATCTCAAACTCTGATGCCAACTCCCTCTTGCACCCAACAATGAGTATCTTTGCCCCAGTAAGGAACAAATCATCAACGTATAACACCAATATCAAAGGATCATCATCAACAACCATGAATTAAAGGGTACGATCCACATCACTCTTGGTAAAGTCCAAATCCATTAGGTATCCATTAATCCTAGAATACCATGCTATGGGCGTCTATTCGAGTCTGTATAATGCCTTCTTTAACCTGCAAACATGCAACTACTTCCCATGTATCTCAAGGCCCTGAGGTTTCTCTATGTACACTTCCTCCTCAATCACACCATTGAGGAATGTGGTATTTACATCCATCTGATGTATCTTCTAATCCATAAAAGAATCAAGAGAAAAAATAGTTCTAATAGAAGTGTACATGGTGACTGGAGCAAACATTTCATTGAGCCGATAGGCTCATTCTACAACCCAGTATGAGGGGATGTGTAAGTCCGTTTTCCCATCCATTCGTCCATCGAGTTGACAAGTGCCCCTTTAAAATAAAAATAAATTATGCCCTAGATAGAAAAAGAATGTTAGCTATAATAAAAAAAAAGAATATGATGTAAAGTAATTATAAGTAAGAAAAAAAATGTGTAAGTAACATGTTTAAACCTTATATTTTTCAAAAAAATTTCAACAATAAATTTAAATAAACTATTTGAAGATATATGTTAACTAATTTATGTGGATATCAACTTCATATATATCTATATCTAGAAAATTTTTGTTAAAATAAAATATTTAAATGTTTTATATAAAATTATTTAAATAAAAAATATAATTTAAATAATGAAAAATTACATATTGTATTTTGCACTCTAAATAAATTTTTATGTGAAGAAATTTGATCCCTCTCTTCTCATGTTAGATACATACTTAAGATGGATCTATGCTGGTCATAGTCCACTCCCTCTTTTTGGGAGAACCCTCTCATGACAAATTTCGCTTTGTACTTCTCAATGTTGCCATTTCCTACATTCTTGATTTTATAGATCCACTTGGAAGTCACCACAAACTTCCCTTCATGTCTCGAAAATATCTCCCACATATCATTCTTAATGATGGACTAGTACTCTTCTATCATGGCATCCTTCCAAACCTGCTAGCCTGTTGCCTCCTCATACATAACTGGAATGTTCAAAATCAATGATGTAGCTTATCATTGCCATATAGCTAGAGAACCTCTGTGGTAGTTTACCCTCCCTAAAAGTACCTTTGGGAGCTACATAACTCTCTACATATTCTAAATTATCATTAAGCCATGTTGGCAACTTCCTAGTCATAACAACATCTATGGGTAGATCCACTAGTTCTTCTATATCTACTAACTCCTCCCGATAGTCTAAAGGATGATCAACTAGAATAGAGGGACTTATACTTGCATCCTTTGGAGCCTCCTGCTTCTCATTATCAATCTCCATGTGGGAATCTCTGGACCTCCTGAAGGATACCTCCTCATCGAAAGTAACACCCCAACTAACCTCAATTTGAGATTTTCCTAGAATGTAGATCCTGTATGCCTTTGAATTTTCAATGTATCCCACAAAAGTACGCTTCTTCCTAGAAGGTTATAAATTCTTCCTCTTCTCCTTAGGCACATGAATATATACTAGACAACCAAATATCCTCAAGTGACTAACCTCTGGCTTAACTCTTGTGAATGCCTCTTAATGAGTCTTGTCCTTCAATTTCTCGTAAAGGCTCCTATTTTGAACATAAAAAATTGTGATAGATTCTTCTTCCCATAAGAACATGGGTATATCTTGACCATGAATCATCACCATCATCACTTAGTGGACTTGTTCTTGCTTTCTACAACCTCTTTTTGCCGAGGGTTGTAAGGAACTATCCACTCCCTCTTGATTACTGCCTCCTTTTAGAAATCACTGGAGTCTCTGGAAGTATTATGTACTCTATTATCTGACCTCAAGACTCTGACCTAATTCTCTATAAGGTTCTCTACCCGAGACTTGAAGTCTTGGAACTTGCTGAAGACCTCATGCTCGATCTTCATGAATTAGATCCAAGTATTCTAGGAGAAATCATCAATGAAAGTCACATAGTACACAATATATGATACTGTCATCGGTCCACATACATCTAAATGTAGTAGATCCAAGATCCCCTTGGACCTACTATCATTTTCAGGAAAATAGAAAAGACCATTATCCTACTAATGATTCAACTAGAAGAGGAAAACACGATAGAAGAAGTGGTGAAAATCCAACTAAAGGAAAATGAAGAAATATGTGAAAAGTTAGAAAATGAAATTATTTCATTAAGAAAGTAATTGGAGAAGTAAATTACTCAATTGAATAGGATATCGAAGTTTGAAAAGATCACTGAAATATTAGTTGATATCATCAATTTCAAAAGGCCACCATTCATTAATACTAATATTGGCTACGATAAGAATTAGAAGCATCCTAAAGAAAATTTAAATTCTAAGGCTATAAATCCACCAAAGAATAAGAATGACCAAAAACCTAAAATATATGTTGATGTTCTCAAAATATCCATAAAAAATGAAGACAACAAGAGGAAAGAAAATGATGTCCCAAATTTTTTTTACCTTCGTCACAAGGACAACGAGGATCAATTTAGAACATCTTTTTCATCAAGGTGTACTTGCACAAATCAGTACCAAAAGTCATTATTATTATTGTTTTTATTGCAATTATTTTGATCATAAAGCAATAGGTTGTAGAGCACATGCAAGAAATGATTTTGTGTGGAAAAAAAAATAAAAGTACTTATGGGTTTTCAGATATGGACTATAATTCATTTGACCCTTTAATTGATTATGATGTTGGATGTTATAAGTGCAAAAACTATGGTAAGATAACAAGTTTTTGTAGAAGTGGCATTGCAGAAAACCCTAGAATAAACGAGAAAGAGGATCACTTGGAAAAACACAATAAAAGGTAAAAAAGAGTTAGGAAAATGATGTAAGAGCAAGAAAAACAAAAGGAGGAATCTATTCTTGTGCAAACTTCCCCTCATGCTCAAAATAAAGGAAACGAATGGTACATTGACAATGGATGCTCAAGCCACATGACAAGTGACAATAACAAGTTTCTCACTTTAAAGGAAGTAGATAGAGGTACTTTAATATTTGGAGTTACTTCTAACACAAGGATAGTTAGAAAAGTTACTCTTCATATGATAATAGAAATACTAATAAGAGAATGTCTTTATTTTTCCTTGGAAAAAGTCATAAGTTCATTAATTTCGAAAAAGATAGAAATCAAATTTGTACATATATGATGTGCATATATTTCAGTATATCATAAGTCCCCCATATTATCCATACATGCCGTATGATATATTACATTACATTATTATTCATAATCCACAATTTAATCACATTACCTCATGTCGATTTTGCATTTATAATATATATTTTTCTATTAAATCTTAAATAGTGCCCCTCTCACGGAAGGGGAGGTGATAATAACCCCTCTGCCCATCTGGAAGGAACTCTTCAGTCAACATCTTTCACGCATGGAGCTCGAAACCCTTCTTGGAAGCCTCGTTGACCATGACATTCCTCTCCCTGTAAACATGAGTTATAGAAAACTGTTCAAAATATTGTATAAAGAGAAATATATCCTCAATGAGTAGAAAATAATGAATCATATGACAACATTGAATCCTATTTGTCGCATATAATCTTAGAGTCCCAAAAAAATTGAATAGATCGACATCCTTTCTGAATCGCATGTTGGAAAAGAAGATACATACACATTAATTCAAAAAATTTATTTGACCCCTCCATCAAGCCCGCAGAGAAATAACATTACTGATTAGTAGAAAGAAAGAGGACATCCCACACCCCCCCCCACACATGTGGGTTCCCCTCAGAGGAACCATAATATACCCATGGTAAAGAGTATTCAATGAATTATGCCTGTATATCATATATACACCCCACAATAGGTTAGGATGAAAAGTATGAGAATATACCAATAGCTTGTACAAATATCACCGAAGAGACCAAGATTTTTTCATGGAAAATAGAAGCATTCCTAGCCAGCCAAATACCCTAGGAAAAAATCAAAGGAAGAGCTTGAAATTTCTTATAATAACCCTTAGTAAACCATGCATGGAAAGCCTCATCAAAAGGATTACCCACCCATACAAACTGCTTAACAAGCAAGCGAGTCACCTCCATCCAAAAAACATAGGAAAAAGGGAACTTAACCAAAATATGTGAAATATCCTCCAAAGATATTCCGCATAAGAATCACCACCCCAGGCTAATAGTTCTGTAAAAAATCCCAAGTAGGCACCTTTCCCTTCAATAATGACCAACCAAATAAATTTGATTTTGCAGGACACCGAATATTCCATAGCTTGCGCCACTACCATTTAGGATCTCGCAAAAAAAAATCAACAATAAGCTTGATATGACCAACCTTATGTGAATAGACCCTCGAAAAATAAGAGTCCCAAACCAACTCATCCACCCTATCATGGATATGAATTTGAGCAAAAAAAAGAGCATTTGTGTATCTAATCCAGTGATCAAGGTGATCACCCAATAGATTGAGGCACTCCCTAGATAACCAACCTTGATGCCATAGATTGGTTGTCTTAGGATCCCTGATCTGATGAAGCGTTATAAACCCAACATCAACAAGAAAGGCGCATAAATCTGCAGGAAGAAGATGTCCAATACCACTTCCCAGCCAAGTATCCAAAACCACCTGAAGCGACTTCCCATCCCCAACGCTCCACGCCAATCCGTTACGAATAAGCTTAAAGGATTTCAACAAAGCCTTTCACATCACAAAGGAATTACAAAAATACCATGAAGGATGCCTCATACAGTTAGTCAGATAATATGTTTTAACATAATTCTCAATCACCACAAAATTCCACAGACTGTTCGTAGATATGATATGTCACCCAATCTTAGCCGCCAAATCCTTTGAAAAAATAAATATGTTCTTCAGACCCCAGAAACCCAAATATTTTGGCACCGAGATTGCATCCCAACATATCCAAGTCAAACCCTGCTCCTTATGTCCCCTCCACAAATAGGAAAAACATAACTGACAGATATTTTCCAAAGTCCCCTCTGGAATCCAACAGAGCGACATCCAATAAACTGGAATAGACTCCAAGACAGACTTGACTAAAACCAATCTTGGAGCCCTTGAGAGTCACTGATGGCTCCATACATTCAAGCACTTCACAATTTTTGCAATCAACCACTGCAAATATGCTTTCCAATAATCATATGTCTTTAAATAGAAACCTATATACTTGATGCCCTCGTCAATATCCATAACATTACAAGCAAACTTAGAGTAAAAATAGTCAATTTCCACCGTCTCAAGATTGGAGTAGGTAAGAGAGGATTTATCCAGATTTATAACCATACCCATAGCTTTCTTAAACATCTCAAACCCAATACACAATTTATCCACATCACGGTGTGATCCACCACAAAAAATCAAAGTATCATCCACAAAAAAATATGGGAGATGAACAAAAACTCAGATATAGGGACCCCTTTGTAGCTTACAGTAATTTTAGCATGATCCAGAAAATGGCTCAAACTCTCCACAACCAAAAAAAACAACAGAGGGGACAAAGGAAACCCCTGGGAAATACCCCTCCCAAGAGTGAAAAAAGGAGAAGCCACCCCATTAATAAGAACACCAAAGGATACTAAAGTCACTGAACTCATAACCCATCGAATGAAATCCACATCAACTCCAATATGTGTCAAAAGGAGGCGAAGATAAAGCCAATTTACCCGATAATAGGCCTTCAACAAATCCAATTTAATAACAACACCTTTTAACCCCCTAGTCTTTAAGCTGTGTAAGCCCTCCTGAGCCACCCCAATATCCTCATGAATTTGTCTGCCAGCTGGAAAACCAAACTATTCCCCAAAAATCCTATCAGAGAGAATCTCCTTTAGCTGACGTGCGATAACCTTGGAGATAATCTGCTATACAGAATTCTAATCTACAGATAAACTATATTCCCTGAGTGTGGTGTTCCTTCACTTATAACAACAGAAGAAATACAAATATTCTTTTTTCTAAGACAAATAGATAAACATAAAGGAAAGGGACCTACTTGTGATCCTTCACTCTCGTTCCCTTTCTTTCGTTGTTTCTGTCGCTCTCAATCCAACTAAATCCGCTAGATCGATACCTGCAATCAAAGACAGAGAACAACAAAGAACATACAAATATACAATATCTATCTGCCTTAACCAAATCGAACATATTAGATCTAAGAATACATACACAATTGAGAATACAATTTACAAGATATAAGAATATGTATGAGGGAAAGAATATATATCTTTGTTAAGAAAGTAGGAGGAGAAGTTTACAACCAATAGATCGATTCATCTTCAACCTGCTCCAACTTCATTCCGTCCTCATCACAACAAGCATCATCTCAACAACATAACAATACTCCAGCTCTCATCAATTGAGAATCCAATAGCATAACACTACACAAATTTCTTCCTCACTATGTTATGAAACTAGCTCCAAAAATAGAAGAAAAGGGAGATCAACACCTTAGAAATAAACCACTTCGAGGGGGAAACCTCATTTAAATTACATAAATGAACAATTCTTGAATGATACAAATGAAAAAACCTCCTTTCTATATATAGGAGTCCATGGGGTCACAATATAATCCTAGCCAACTGAACAATAATAATGTAAGGGCACAATAATAAAAAATATGGGGGCTAAAAGGGTACAACAATAACAATAAGGGGGCTACACTAACAAAAACAAGGGGATAAACTAGTATTATAGGGACCTAACATGCCCCTCTCCTTGAAACAAGTTTTGCCCTAAACGCTTGATTATTTATGTATGCTTCTGTAAAAAATTCTCATCATCCCACATGGAATCTTCAACAGGTAAGTTCTTCCACTTGCTGTGATACTCTGAAATTGATCAATTTGGTAGTTGTCAAGTTCTTGTTTCTATGACTTCTTCAGAACTTCTTTTGTTGCGATGTTGATCTTCCTGTTGTTTCAGTCGATTCTTCACCAAAGTTAGGTTATCCCGTGAGAGTTGGAAAATTGTTGTTGATGCTTGATGTGATATTCCACTAGTTTATCATCCATATTAGCTTTCATTTTGATCCTTCAAATGACCCAACTTAGCCTCAATTTTTTCTTTTAAACCATCTATGTCATCTTTGATTGCTCTTTGTAAGATCAAAATTTGTTGCACTTGGTACCATAATTTTGATATCTCATACTGAAATTCTTCCTCTTCATGTGTCATAGTAGAGCTTTCTGAGGGCTTAATGGGCATGGAATTATTTTTGGGAGGCATTATAGAACCCAATACTGATAAAAATACTTCAATATGCCCTTGGAATCACTTCAAATTTCCTTTTCAAACAAACATTATGCAATTAAAAAACAAAATACACACATTTTTCTTGCTTTTTAGGAGATCGATATTGAAATTGAATTATCTCTGGGATTTCAGATCTTCAATATATGAAATTTGGTCATGTAGTATCCCTCTGAATATTCTTTCGAATTCCACAGGTCTGACCTGATTTAGATGCTTCAAGACAAACTTATGCACAATCTCCCACAATTACCTAATTATGGACTGGTTCAGTAGAGCGAACTTGTACGACATGCCACATGTCACTGTTTCCTCCTTCGGAGCTGAAATTGATACACAGGAAACCACAGTCCGTCTGATTTTGGCCACTTTTTTCAAAATTCCAATCTGATGCTTAGAGAGAGAGAGTTATGACAATTTTCCCAATATCACCTCTTTTAGATGAAATACAGGAGCATGCAAAAACCCTAACTTCCACAGATCATATCTCTCGAAATATTGTGAACCAAGATCTGAAATTTGTACACGAAGTTCCTTAGGATTTTGACTTCGCGTGGTGAAAATTTCAGCTTCTGATCCTTCGTAGAAAAAAAATTAGACCAAAAATTCCACGATGACCTGTTTGGAGCAGCGAAACCATAGAATCCAAAGCTCTGATACCAAATGTTATGAAACCAGCTCCAAAAATAGAAGAGAAGAGAGATAAATGCCCTAGAAATAAGACACTTCAAGGGGAAACCTCCTTTACATTACATAAATGAAAAGTTTCTTGTATGATACAAATGAAAAAAACTCCTTTTTATATATAGGAGTTCATGGGGTCACAATATAATCCTAGATGACCTAACAATAATAATGTAAGGGCACAATAATAACAATATCGGGGTTACATGGGTACAACAATAACAATAAGGGGGCAACACTAACAACAATAAGGGGGCTACACTAACAAAAATAAGGGGATAAACTAGTATTATAGAGACCTAACATAACACTTAGATGAGTGCTCAATTTATAGGGAAATTGTAGGTTGTTTCTCAATAAATTGAATTGAATGGCTTTATAATAATAGGTGAGACATGTTTCTAGGTTCAATGGTGATGGTTAAACACATTTATTCTAAGTATGACACCTATGAGCTCTTCTAGAAGGCATTGGACATGTTGATATTCCTGGAACAATGATGATTTTTCTCTCAGGAGACCAATGCACCCTTAAGTGTCGGGAAGTGTTTTGCAGAGCACCCTTTCATGGAGATAAGTGCTTTGCAACACACTTAGGCCCATTCAGAGGAGCTTTGATGAATCAATGGGTCATTTCAAATATATTACAAATATTGGAAATCTCATGAATTGAGGCCATCAATGGAATGAATTCTCATAGGGCATATAGCAACAGAACTAGGCGATGATAGACCATGTTAGTATTGAATTAAGGGATGATAGACCTTGCTCATACTGTTCTTGGGGGATGATGCCAAAATTTACCTGTAACAAATTCCCCCTAAAGCATGAAGTCAAAATGATGATAATATTTGGATGAGATGCTTTACGATGTGATGAGTAGGATCTGAAGCAGACGATGACTTGCATCAATTTGTAATACATTACATCATGATATCTTACATCTTGGACATGAATTGCTGAGGGAGGCATACCCATGCTCAACACATAAAATTTCATAACATGTACATAAATTAGATAGTCTAGTACAGATATAGACATGCCTACAGTTATATATCCATGTTTGGATGACCATTTGTATGTAAAGCCATCGTACGAATGATGTGGTACAATTCCTAAAATCGCAGCCCGGATGGATGTAACTAGTTCCGGGGTATTCTATCTCATTCACTCTATCGTTCAAGTAAAAGTATAACCATGCGAATATATGATCTGAAGTCGAACATGGGAAGACATTTTCTGATTACCAGCCATTGATGTAAGCTGTTAACAGACGCGAGAGAAACCACCATTGATTTTAATGGCTCTCAAGGTACTACGATACAATTTGCAAGGCGTGAATAGATGACTTGATGCCAAACGCCAAACAAAATCTTTCAGTCAAAGGTCTGATGATGTCAACCTGTTATTGGAAGAGAGAAACTTGCTGTTGATGTAAGCAATATCCAAGTCACTGGAAATATGTTTCTAAGTTAACTTCTTGGATGATGAGTTGATGTCGACATGAAGCAAATTTATCATGAAACATGAGTAATTATTTTGGAGACAAAATGTGACTTGATGTAGCAATGTTCAGGGATGGCAGTCATGAAAATGAAGGTTTATGAGTATTGTAGAAGATAAGGAATTACTGGATGACTTATCTTGAACATATCGGCGACAATGAAATGAGTTGGCAACATTGACCCAAAACCGAAGTGATGGTATGATGGACCAAAGGTATGATAGACCGTCAAGAAGTTACCGAACCCAAAAATCATGGTGATGAAGTGAAAGTGTCATGTTCAAGAGTGACTTGCTACCATAAAGTGTTCTATTCTTTTTTCCAAATTCCCTAAGTCATTTATGACCTGTACCTCTTTATTTTTTAATAAGCTTGAGGAGGGTAACATATGCTTGATCTATAATTCGACCATTCGGGTGATCCATCACTATTTAATGATTTAATGAGTCTAGTGATAATGAAACTCGATCTTGCCATGATCTACAAGTTTGTCGCTATTTTATGTTTTAACGAGTCTAACACAGTGAAAACCTAGTCCTTTTTCATATTTAGAGAGTTTCAAAATGGACAAAAAGAAAAATCCATAATTAATTTTTCATAAATTTGTCGCTTAGTTCCGAAAAAGTGTAAAATGACACCTGAGAATACCTCTTAGCCATGTTTTACTAAGGCGTTCCTTCTTCTTAAATAATCTATCTCAGTATGGAAAAGGGTTAAACTTATACTGAGTAGATGTCATTTCATTTACTTTTACGAGCTCAAAAAGACAAATTCTCGACAATATTTTCACATTATCGGAGTCTGAAAAGAGCTAAAATAAGGCTCCAGGGGGTTCCTTTTTCGATATTTAACAGAGCTCGAAAAAGAGATAAAATTATGCTTTGTGGTCAAATAATTTTTGAATAGTTGTGCACTTTAAACTCACTGTATCCGCTGTAAAACTTGTTCAGAGAACCATCAAACAGATTAAAAATAACTGTTTCATAGTAAAAATGAACAAAAACTATAGTCACATCATTAAATATGATTAAAATAATCAAAATGACTATTAAAAATAAGTTTTTACCATTTCATTTTACCATTCCATAGTTACCATTTGAAATTTAGGAGATCTTAAGCTGTTTTTCCCTCAAACTTTAGCGGTTGATTGAGACAGTTTCAATGGACGATTTCTCACACCGTCTGATCTAGGTTGGAGCTATGAACCTTATCTTTCTTTTAGTATCATTTATGTTTTATTTCATGGTAATTTTTTATGGTTTTGAGCCCCTTAGGGTAAATATACAATGCTTTGAGAGAAACACACCCTTGAATGTCGAAAGGTGCATTGTAGAGTACTGGAATTGAACTCCAGGTGCATTTGAAATGATCTGTCCATTGACCTGGGGTGCGTTGGGTACATCTCTCAATTTTTTTCTTGCGGTGTGCTCAAAATTTCCCAATTTTTTCCATGAAATGGATCCTAATGAAGCTTATGGTTGGCTTTTAGGTATTTATCGGATCAAAATCACCATTACGTGGCGAGAAAGTGAACATGAAGGACAAGACATGATTTCCCTAAATGATCCGAGTACTGTAAGAGCCCTTAGGGATAGTGGGTTGCTTAAATAATTTATATTATTAGGGATGAGACAACATATGGAACTATTGGAGTTCCTAGTTCATTCATGGGATCCAACATTGTAGGGTTTTCACATTGGGGACAAAGTGCTCCCCATATTGGTTGAGGATGTTTACTTTCTCACTAGATTATCGAGGCGTGGTTCTCCTATTTGCCTTGCAAGATCTTCTGTAGGAGGAGAGACAATGAAGGATTACATACGCCAGTATTGTCAGGTAGGTACTGAACCTAGAAAATATGGGAAAATAAACATTGGTGATGTACATGATTTTCCTTTGAGAACCATCCTTTTTACTATCGCAAAGCTTGCTGGTTTTGTGACACTACATGTTGCAAACCGATCATACATGCAGTACGATCTTGAGTATCTAGAACCAATAGTGTTCAACTGGGCTGAAGAAGTACTCTTTCAGATGAAATAATAGTTGACTAAAGCAAAGGGTGGTAGAAGAAATAATTTCAGTTATGGCTCGATCCTGATTTCATTCATTTTAGAGCGAGGTCCATTGATTCAATCACAACATGTTACACTGAGCATATCTGGTCCTAGAGATCCTTGAATGTAGAGATGGGTTGAATTGATGGCTAAAAATGCTGGTAAATCGACCATCATATTCTCTACTGTATTCTTTTCCTGGCTTAGATGACAGATGATCACCAGAGAGGAGTATCCATACGCAGGTATAGATTTCCATGGAGATCCAGACTTGATTTTACGAGATGGTGCTCAATGGGATGTAATGGGTAAAAATGTTTTGACCATGTTTTTTGATTTTTTTTTTAATGTTTCTATATGTTTTTGAATTTTTGATGTTTTCCAGTACTAAACTAAAGTTTTGATGTAAATAGATGTGGGTCGCGTTTGACCAATGGGTCGACCAGAGTAGGCAACATATGAGCCAACAGAGAGGACTATCGGGAGAGAAATTCTTCGAGATTTAGATTTGATCGATACTCTTTCTGAGTTGCAACAACATGTTGAGGGATTGAATATTGGGATATCGAATTTCTGGATCAAGGAGTTACCTATGACAATGCAGTGCCATACTATTGGTGTTCCTAGCAGTTGGATGAGGCTATTGCGCAGGATAGCTAGAGTAGTTACTTGTTATCATGAGCATCACAAGTTTTACTTTGACATTTTGTATACATTTTGAGGTCATATGATCAATGTGTCTTGGGCACAAACTTTTTAAAAACATAAACTATCTATCTGTTTGTTTTCATGTTTTCCTATGTTTAATACGAAATCCTATTCAATCGTGTGATGTGAATTTAAAATGTGTCTTTACATGTGTCGCAAATGTTTGTTTAAAACATAATTCGCTAAGGAATCAGTTAATGTGTTCAAATTTCTGGAATGTGTTGATATTAAATATAATCAAATGTATTTCCAAAATTCGAACTCTAAGGAACATACAATGAAGTGTTGGATTTCAGACAGTATAGACGCTAGTAAGTTGTAGTATGACAAGTTTTTAGTCTAACCTAATGATGACACAGTTAATGCCAAATGAAATGGCATCATAGAGAAGTTCGATCAACGTGCTATACTCAATGATGTTGTTTGTGGATCGACCGATACAAATCCCTTGAAAACTCACTAACTTGCCACCTAGAACGAAAATGGCCCATACTGCAGAGGATAGGTTCTACATACTACGACTAGCACCATCGACATACCCAACGAATGTTTCCAAAGTTTCAGTCATCTATGATTAAATGTAAAGTGGATTAATAACTTCATGAAAACTCTAGAAAATAAACTAAGACAGTAAATGAAAATTGAAGCATATATACGATATGATACAAAAGTTTACTACTCTCAATTAAGCATAGCAACATTTAAGATACAACCCATTTCAAGGCTACGCCATTGGAATTCCATCATAATTAACTAACTCGTAGGCGCCCTTAGCCAGAACTCTTTTGACAATGTAAGGGCCATCCCATACTGGCTCAAATTTTCCTGTTCCTATCAAATCAACTTCCTGATCATATAGCAAGACCAATTCTCCCTCTAAGAAGATGCGAGGTTTGACATGTTGGTCATATTGCACCTTGATTCGTCTCTTATGTGCTTCTTTGGCCAATGCAGCTTCACGATGCATTTCATCTAGATGGATGTGGTTAAAAAGACATGCTTCTTCCTTAGAGGTGTCTGGTAGCAGGTCAATAGTGAGTTTTAATGACGTAATTTCACATTGGATTGGTAAGATAACTTCCAGACCATACTCCAACTAAAAGGGAGTAAATCCGGTCGCATTTGTCACCAAGGTTCGATATGCCCACTGATCCAGATTTATGCAAGAATGCAATAGAATAAACATATAACCATAAATACAAAGATGCAATGGAAATAACACTTCATTTCATTAATATCAAAGAACTGAAATTACTATATTGTGAATGGAAATAAAACTAGCCAGTATGGCTGTAGCTATCTCCCGAGAAGAGATGTGGTGGCTGTGCTCGAATCGACACAATGAGGATCGAGGCCTATTTATTATGAAACAAATGGAAACCCCATATCTGTCCAACTCAGAAGATATAAAGCACCAAACTATGGGCTCCGTTGTGGGGGCTCATGTTTCAACTTCGGACATAACCCCAGCACAATGCATCTCTCTGTCAAGTGAACCATACCTCGTTAGAAATATATATCTGATAACTACAAATTTTGAGTGAGAAACATAAGTTCATGGACCCATGTTGCTCTCGGTTTTCCCAAAAAACGTCGTTTAGGGCCTCAAAACGACTTCGGAAGTTCCGGACCCGAAAAACTGCTAAAAATAGTAAGTTGTGTTGAGACTGAAAAAATGAAAGAGACAATGGTGGGGCCCCAAGTGGAATAGGTGGGTGACCACCAATATCCACCTGGATCACCCACAAATCCGAGTACATGATTAAATTCCAATTTCGTTTATGAACCCCTATCATTTGCTTAAGCATTCACTTAAGGATCTTGTTAATGACTTCAAGTTGTCCATTAGATTGTGGATAATAAGGGGTATAACTATCATGCGACAGTCCTTGATGCAAGGCTAATGGCTAGCCCCGCTCTTACCCCAGGATTATACTCATAATAGAGTATACATTCCGAATTTGACTACATTCAGATAGGTTCATAATATCTTGAAGAACCTTTGAAAACCCATTTTAACAATAATCACATTTATCATGAAACACTTATACTTACCCTTACCTTTCTATTTGCTCTTCATCCATGACCACAACACGTCACCCAATGAACCTCTCCACACATGGCTTCAACTATTCCTCCATGGCATCGCCTTCCCTTATCGTAAACACAACATCACAAACTGCTGATTTTCACAAAACTGCAAACCTGTGATTTATGGGCTCACATAAATTTCCAACTCGCACGAAGGATCACTATATCACAAATTCAACAGTTTTAAACAGATAACAATCAACTCCCAAAAAAATATCGCAGATCGCAAAACATGCCACTTCGCACATAGAAGAATATAGCATTTCGTACATCGTTGATTATAACCTTTCACATATTGGCGTTTATAACATTTCTCGCGTCGCAACTTTTAACTACAATGTTAAATATTGTACCATATTGCATGCGTTATGCGATATGTGCTTGAACCTTCGCCCGACACGTGTCCACTTCGACACTTTAAAAATTTAAATTTGCGATGTAATCTTAGCCGTCGGTATTTTCTTGTCTCTGCAATTTAATCCTTTCCGTCAGATCTCTTTCTTTGAATATTTTAAGGGTTTTCTGCCTTAATCAATTTTTTGTTTCTGGCTGCCACCACTTTGCAACTCTGTGTCATCCATGCTACTCCTTCCTGAGGTTTCTATTTTGGTTTTCACTCATATCTATATCATTCACACTCGTTGCACGCTTTGCACACTGTTTCCAATCTAGAATACCATTGCTTATTCATTCACTGCATTTGTTTCTCCTTCTCGGTCTACATAAACATTTAATTACTCCAGAATGGAATCACACAGATTATACCCAACCATTAAGTCTCCTATCACTTAGAAAAGACTTGTGCATTCATCAGAATTCATTCAACAATGAAATATCACATAGAATCATATTTGTCCTTTTAAAAACCACTCAACACATTAAAGAAACAAAAATAGAGTTGCAATGAACTCAATTTCTCATTAATCAAATAAATTGTGCATATACAAAAAAAACTTGTTTACATTCTGTCTTTGGCCTGATACGCGTTTACATGGCCCTTTTCTCTTCACTAGAACCCTCTCTGTTCTCGACTCTCTCCTCTTTAATATACTTTTCTAAGAATATGGTCCCTCAATGCCTTCGAGGCTTACAGATATATACAAAAGGTTCTACAACCAATTCTGGTTCAGATCCTCAATATTCTCAACTAAATCCTAAGAATCCTCTAAATCCCCAAAATCATCAATTAATTCCTAAGTCTAGGATTCACAATCCCTATGAAATCTCAACTAGCCTAAATTTTTCACTCTCTCCTACATTCGAGAACATTTACAAATATGCCTCAGAATATTTAATTAAATCCTATTATAAATGTCTCACATAAAATCACTCAAAACATTGAAAATTACATTATTAAATACCTAGGGAACCAACTCCCTTGAAAACATAAGACCCCCTAGATTCTACTAAATGTACAAAATTTGGAACCATGATGCTCCTGCATCAGACTCCCAAGGTAGAAAAGTTTCCATGATATCTTGATCATGAAGTTTTGTCTTCAACTCCTCCTGGATAAGCTGCATTGTCTTCATCATTCTTCAACTGCAATCTTCCAGGCTTCCATACTTTGTACTGTAGTGATCCACTGTTTCTACCTTAATCGTTCTTCACTTTCCAAATAATTCCACAGTGGACTTATTTCTTCATTCCGCTACATCTCATATTAGGTATCTGCATTAGGTTCCATAGTTCATCTATGGATTCTTGTAATTCAGTCTGTTACTGCAAACTAATTTTGTTTTCCTGACTTTTTCCATTGTTCTTTACTGCACTTTATCCATTCATCACTTAACTGCTGATTTCTTTCTTCAACTCTTCTTGCTTCAATTTCTGTTTTTTCACTTGAAATTACTCCATTTACTGCTGCAAATATTGTTCTGGACATTTCTATGTCCTAAATTTCCTGAATATCTCTTAAGATATCTCCCTTTGCAATGTCCCTCTTCTACTCACTACTTGCAAATTTAATTTAAAAAAAAATTGTCTTGTGATTCTTTGACTGTAGTAATATACTCATTTACTCTTCTTTGTATACTAGCAAACGTAATCAAGTTTGGCAAACTAGTATCTGATCCTGCCTCTTTCACAACTTGAGACATTTCCACATCATTGTCTGCAATTCCTTTCTCTTGCTCAAATGTTTCCAGCAAGAATTTCAACCATTCCCTTTGTACTTGTCTTATCTCAAAAACATCATCAATATGCTGTATTGAAGTTTCAGCATAACCTTCTTCTTCTTCCTTGACAACCCTCAGTGATTGTCCATCACCTCCTTGACTGATTCTGACAGTCACTTTAGCTTCTTCAAACACTATATCTTCATGCTTTACATCTTCCTCATCATTATGCCTTACTTGGAAACTTCCGGTCTTCTTCAGTTCTAAAACTGACTCTCCTTCAACTTGAGATATGTCTGCCTCATCTTCATCCAAATTTAATTGTACATTCGGAATATTTATTCTATGACTTGCTAGTCTATCCTCCAAAATACTTAGCTTAATCCAAAAATCAGTTATCTCACATGGAATTTCTCCTGAAAACCATGTACAATCTCCATAATTTTCCTTTTCTTAGTCACAAGTCCAATCATTCTATGACACTATTTCTTCATCCTCTATCAGAATAGAATTCTAATTCTCCACCACTGTGATAGTTCTAAAGGTCTGTATTAAAATCTTCTCTTGGCCAATCAGATAAGCCAATTCCTCCCTATCCTCAACAATATCAGGTTCCTTCATATGAGACATGACTGTCTCACCTTACTTGGAGATGCTACCCTTACTAAGTAAGGAATCTATGAATTCCTTCTGCTGCAACAACTCAACTTGATCTTCATCAGAAAGAAACTATTAATCATACCTTGCTTGAGAATTCTCAAATTTATTCAAGACAACTCGAAGAGATGGATTGCCTTCTGCAACACCTGCAAACACAGTCAAATTATCAGTCTCAAAATCACAAGACCCAATGGTATCATTTGATGACACCATCACCAAATATTCCTCTTGCTATTCTAATTCTCTTTCAGGACTTAGAAAGTCTTCACTGCCTTTCTTCCCAACTTCCTCAAGCATATCAGTTAGTTGCTTGATATCCTTCTCCACTTCTTTCTATTCTTGGCCATCATCATAAGCCAAGTATTTTCTATTTTCAACCTTCATAGTATGCTGAAAAATATCACCTTCAATCAACTGTGCATGTGAATTTATATGAGACCTAGCTGTCCCATCTTCTTTCAGAACGGAATTTAAATTCTACTTGTTTTCTTCCTCCTTTATGACAATATCAGAAAATTTTCCTTCTTTATTCATTGTACCTATAGACATACAAAAAATATCAGTTTTAATACTTTGAGACCTCTTGGCCTCACTTGGAGTTTCAATCTTAAAGTCTTCACCTAGATACCCACTTATTCTGAGTAATGATTCCTTCATTCGAGCATTTATCATTTTCTCTTTCCTCTTCTGTAGCTTATGCCACCTTATCTTCCTTCTCATAAGAAAACCACACCTTTGGTCTTCATTATTCCTCCCTAATAGATCCATTAGTACTTTAAGTTGGACTTCTATCTCAGCCTTCTCCCTCTCATATTCTTCATCACTCATCTGCCTCCATATGCCATTTGCTTTGGCATCATATTTATTCACTTTGTGGCTGCTTCCTAAACCTCTGCTATGACTATCAGTATTCATCTTGTTCTTCATCTTCATGATATTCTCACACTCACTATGAGCTGCACTAAGCCTCTGCAGTAACAAGTTCTCCCTGCTACAACTTACCTCACCAAGCTCTCCTCTGTACTTGGCCATTATTCCTCTCTATGGAACTTTCCTTGAGCATTCCTCTGCTCTTTCTAGGCTTCAACACATCTGCACTTTTGAGAACAAAAATTTTGTCTTGTATTTCAATCACAATTGAAATACTAGGTTCTGGCCACACTCTCTCAAAAACCCTTACTAGCTTCCTTCATCACTGTTTTTAAGGATGTGATCTTCTTGCTGAGATGCCTCACTAATTTCTATTACCTACACATCAATGATATTTATAACAAAGACCATTCCAAAGCTTTCAAAATTTTGCTGTTTCCAAATTTATATGGCCACTTTAAAATGCTTCTGCTCAGATTCCATCTCTAGCTGATCTAACCTCTTTCCCTTGCATGTAACTACTTCTCCCAAAGTAGCTTTCCTTGTCCTAAATAAGATAAGCTTATTTATACAAAACCTGTTAATTCACAAAACCTCCTCTGCAAACCTTTTGTCTATCTCCAAAAGAGCATTCCTGTTCTTTGTTCACAAATCTCTTATGCCAATTATAAAATAAAATAATTTCACAAGTTCTGAATTATCTTCAATGAGAAAACCCACTCTGATTTCTCCTTCGAAGAGAAAACCTGCTCTGATGCCAAATAATGCAAGGATAATGGCTAACCCGACTCTTACCCCAGGATTATACTCATAATAGTTTATACACTCCGAATTTGACTACATTTCGATAGGTTCATAATATCTTGAAGAACCTTTGAAAACCCATTGTAACAATAATCACATTTATCATGAAACACTTATACTTACCCTTACCTTTCTATTTTCTCTTCATCCGTGACCACTACACATCACCCAATGAACCTCTCCACACGTGGCTTCAACTATTCCTCCATGGCATCGCCTTCCCTTATGGCAAACACAACATCACAAACTGCTGCTTTCCACAATACTACGAATTTGTGGTTTATGGGCTCACATTAATTTCCAACTTGCACGACTAATTGCTATATCACACCTTCAAAAATTTTAAACAGATCGCAATCAGATCCCAAAACAATATCGCAGATTGCAGAACATGGAACTTCGCACGTCGACGAATATAGAATTTCATACATCGGCGATTATAACCTTTTGCACATCGATGATTATAAAATTTTGCACGTCGCAACTTTTAACTCCATTGTTAACTATTATACCATATTGCATGCGCTGTGTGATATGCGCTTGAACCTTCGCACGACACATGTCCACTTCAGCACTTTCAAAATTTAACTTTGCGATGTAATCTTAGTCGTCGGTCTTTTGCTTGTCTCTGCGATTTAATCCTTGCCATCCGATCTCTTTCTTTGGAATATTTTAAGGGTTTTCTGCCTTAATCAATTTTCTGTTTCTGGTTGCCACCGATTTGCAACTCTATCTCATCCACGCTACTCCTTCCTAATATTTCTCTTCTGGTTTTCAATCAGATCTATAACATTCATGCTTGCTGCACGCTTTGCACACCGTTTCCAATCCAGAATACCATTGCGTATTCATTCACTGCATTTGTTTCTCCTTCTCGGTCTGCACACACATTTACTTACTCCAGAATGGAATCACACACATTCCACCCAGTGATTAAGTCTCCTACCACTCAGAAAGGAGTTATGCATTCATCAGAATTCATTCAACAATGAAATATCACATAGAATCAGATTTTTCCTTTTATGGATCACTCAAAACATAAAAGAAACAAAAGCACAATCGCAATGAACTCAATTTCTCATTAATCAAATAAATTGTGCATATACAATAATAACCTGTTTACATGCTGTCTTTGGCCTGATACACATTTTCATGGCCCTTTTCTCTTCAAAAAAACCCTCTATGTTCTCGTCTCTCTCTTATTTAATCTAATTTTCTAATAATATGGTCCCTTAATGCCTTCAAGGCTTACAAATATATACAAAAGGTTCTACAAGCAATTCTTGTTTAGATCCTCAATCTTCTCAACTAAATCCTAAGAATCCTCTAAATCCACAAAATCATCAATTAATTCCTAAGTCTAGGATTCACAATCCCTATGAAATCTCAACTAGCCTAAATATCTCATGTTCTCCTACATTATAGAACATTTACAAATATGCTTCACAATATTTAATTAAATCATATTCTAAATGTCTCACATAAAATCACTCAAAACATTGAAAATTACATTAATTAAATACTTAGGGAGCCAACTCCCTTGAAAACATAAGACCCCCTAGATTCTACTAAATGCACAAAATTTGGAACCATTATGCTTTTGAATCAGTCCTAATTTGGCAGTCAACTCATTCATCATGTTATTGCGAAAATGATTACCATGATATGTAACTATAGCTTGTGGTACACCAAACCGAAAAACGACATGATTGAAAAAGAGCAATACAGCTGTTTCACCTGTGTTATGGAATGTAGGCATCACTTCAACCCACTTGGTAAAGTAGTCGATTGTGAAAATAATATAACCATGCCCCTCGGCCGAATGAAGGTTGTAGGTCATGAAGTAAATGCCCCATTTTGAAAATGGTCCCACAACGATTATAGGATGCATTGGTGCTGGCGGCATGTGGATTTTATGATCAAATATCTAGCACACATGACAACTTCTGACCGCGAGAATGAAGTTGCGGAATATGGTTGGAAAAAAATAACTGATGCGGAGAATATGCTACGCGGTAGCGTACCCAGACAAATGTCCACCACAAGCACCAACATGACAATCATTTAAAACTTTCTCGACCTCCTCATGAGTGATGCACCTCCTTAAAATCGTATCGAAACCACGATGATAAAGTGTATCGCTAACGATCATATAATATTTGGCTTGGTATCGGATACGTCACTGTTGTGAGTGAGAGGTATCGGGTCAGAAAGTTTGAGTTTGGAGATAAATGATAAAATCCCCATACCAAGGGTCAAATAACCCAATCAGAAATAGAGACTCATATGGAATTGATGGTTTCAATGTAGTTTCAGTACTATAAGAGGGAAGTTCGGAGAGAAGCTTAGCCAAAACTAAATACTTCTTTGACTTGGATTTGATGAATTCCAAATCAAATCCCTGCAAAATGATGATCCATTTTTAATATTCCTCCCCCAACAATTGACGTGATAGAATGCATGTCATAGGGTTGCAATTCTACATGACAATGGTCTTCCGGAGCAGGATTTAATGGTGAAATATTTGGACAACTTAAACAACTGCCAAGGCGATTTTTTTAACGTATAAATACTTAAATTCCATATAATTGAGATTACGAATCAAATAATATATCAAATGTTCTATGCCATTATCTTCTTGGACTGAAACGATAGTAATAGTTGTATCTGCCATGGAGATATACAAGAAATAATCACTCTGATAATTAGGGGGATACATTAATGACACTTGGATCATGGTATTTTTAAGAGCATCAAAATAAGCTTGTGCAACCTTATCCCATTGGAAGGGAATCCCCTTTTTCAAGAGACGAGTAAATCCTTTAGCCATTTCGGCGTAGTTGGGTATGAACCTCCTTAGGAAGTTAGCCTTTCCTTGAAGTTTTTGTAACTGAAGTAAGTTTGATTGTTCCAGGAAAATAAATAATGACGTGGACCTTAAGTGGGGCGATTCGAATTCCATATTTTGAGATGAAGAATCCAAGCAAGTGACCAAAATTGACACAAAACACACATTTGTGTGGATTGAGGCATATCTTGTAGTGTCGACAACGTAGAAATATAGCTCTCAGATGAGTCGGGTGATCATTTCGTTTTCATGAATGCGTGGGTAAATTGTCTAGATAAGGTTGAACAATGTGCTTAATGTCATGGAAAGCATAATCCATTCCTCTATGAAATGTTGCCCCAACATTCTTTAAACCAAATGGGAGTTTAATATAAGTGAATGTTCCCCAGGGATAGATGAATGCTGTCTTATATTTCCATCCTCTAGGAGGATATTGATTTTATTGTAACTAGAGAATCCATCCATCAACGAAAAGATTTCACAGCCGACACATTTTTCAATAATTTGGTCAATAAAGGGAGTAGGATTGTTGTCTTTTGGACAAGCAAGATTGAAATCCTGATAATCAACGCACACTCTGACTATCCCTTGTTTGTTCATGACAGGAACAATGTTGGAAACCCAATTAGTAAGTAGAACAGGGTAAATGAAACTAACATGTAAAATTTTTTCAACTTCTGCTTTAATGGCAACAACCTTCTTTGGATGAACAGGATGAAGGCATTGACGTACCAATATGACAGCAAGGTACATTTTAATTATGTGTTCAACGGTACTAGAACCTATGCCTGTCATTTCCTCATAAGACCAAGAAAATATATCTCAAAATTCATGAAAAAGAGAGTGATAAGTGTCGAGTTCAGATGCATAACAAGACACGTCGACATGAATGTTTTCTACAATGCCAAGTTTTGTCGAAATATCGAGAGAATTCGTTTCTTCAATATTTGACAGGTTTCACTCAGATTCGATGGCATTAATTGGAACAAAATTCGAAAAGAAATCAATGATCGTGGGGTGATATAGTTCAATAATATTATCTTCGTTGTAATCTAGAAGATGGGAACGATGATGAGAATCATCCCATGGTTCTCGTTCTGAAATCATGGCTTGCACTATGTTCTCATCAGTTAAGAAAGTGGATGAAAAAGGATCGGAAGGAGTACCAAAATCTAATGAAAGATTGACCCAAATGATCGACAATGATGAATCAGGATGTGCCGCCCAAGCCAAGAAAATTGATTTTTATGCCATCTCAATTGGGCTTGGCGACAAAAATTCACCCAACATGTCAACTTCAAAATCATTGGTAATCTTCCTTAAGTTAGATGAAGTGGAAGATATCATGCAATAGGTCTCTATTATTGAAATTTCCGCCAACGTCGCAGGCGAAGGTAATGAAAAGGTGCCCATTAAGGAAGAATCCTTTAAGATCCCTACACCAATTTTTTGAAGCTCGAGCTGGGGTACGTGAACTAACGGAACTCTTCCAGATACCTAGGAACTAGAGGAAATGAAGGAGAGTTGATTGATGACTGTGATAAGGCCTTTATGAGGGAAGACGATGATTCAAAAGTAAGTAGAAATGATTGCAGTCATAGCATAAACCCATGGCCTTCCAAGTAAAGTGTGGTAGTCAAGGGGTCCATCAACGACCTCCAATTCAACAGTTACATTTTTTCCCCCTAGTTCAACATGCAGGTTATTGATGATACCACAAGGCTTATATGTACGACCATCAAAAGCTTTCAACGTCGTAGGCGATTGAGATAAGCGAGGTGAGCCAAGTGACTTCTAGCAATTGAGAGACATAATACAAGTATATGCTCCCTCATCAATAATAGTGAGATGAATGAGGTGATTTAGAACATTTACTTAGATTGAAAATGCTAATTCAGCTAGTAATTGTGGCACATAGCCCATGTGATTAAAGACTACAAGATTAGAATCTGTCGGTTCGATTCCACCAATTTCCAACAACAAAGCCTGCTTCTGGGAGGGACAATATTGAAGTACCTCAAGCGTTGACATAGATGAATGTGACTAAGCCAGATATTCAACTATATTATAATTTTGAGTGGTGCGGGCTCGAGGATTGAATGTCGATTTGTGGACGACTCCCTTCGGTGGCTTTATTGTTAAATTTGGAATAACAGTCGGAAAAATTGATTCAGTGGACGGATTCGTGGTTGAGGTAGTAGGTTGATAAGTAGCCTTACTACCATAATTTTTATTTCACGTAGACACCAAAACATCGATTTTTTACTTTTTGGCAGATAGCATAAGAACTTGGGAACTAGAAGCAGGATCCGTAGCAACCATGTTTGTGTCTAGATTTGGAAAAGGACCCGTCAACACAACAGATGCAGCCGAGGTCTTAAAAAAATTTGAGACTTAGGAACAGTGAGGACAGTCTCAAACAAAATGCTCCTTATTACATATCAAGCAAGGGTAACGAGGTTTTCTAGAATTTCCAGATCGTTGATAAGATGATCATTCATGCGGGGTTGAATTTTGCTTTTTCTTTGGTTTCCCGTTTTTCTTGCTTCCGTGTTTCTTGTCACTTTTGCCTTTGTCAGATGAAACAAGATGAATTTCAGAAGAAGTTGAAATATCAGGTGCAGCATAGGTGTGAGTTTTTGCAGAATCAATCATACCATCACCGGTATGAGAGTCCTTACCAGATGGAGGAGGAACAATAAAATTTGATTGCGACATGTTTGGAATTTTCTCATAGAGTGTGCCAGACTGAGTATAAATCAAATCTAAGTATTGAGCACAAGAAATGGCTTGATATTCAATGACAACACCACCTTTAGGTACATCCTCGGTGATATATGGTAGTAAGGAATTAATAAACAACTCATCCAAGACTTGATCAGGAACAAATGTTTTGAACATTCCACGACAACGACGCCACTCATGAATATGATAAGAAATGTGAGTAGCAGTTGTCTGTTTAAAGTTGGTCAATAGTTCCATTCCAGTTTCATATCATATGGGTAAATAGAATTGGGTTAAAAAGGTAGTAGCTAAGGCACTGGAGTTATCAAATGAAGCTCGTGGTAATTCAATATACCACTTCGCAGCTGGACTACTAAGCGTACACTAGAAAAGACGTAGTCTAACGAAGTCCTCATTTAAGGAGTTTGATGAGCACCAAAAATGATAAGTCATAACATGCATTGACGGGTCTTCTCTAGGGTTTCCATTTAATTTAGGAATGTTGGAGGGTAATTTATGCAGTATCACCAGCCACGAAGGAGAATAGCTAATGGGATCATTGGTAAACCGGTTTAAATAAGGCAATTATAATGTTGCGACAAAGGGCGACTGTTGATTCAAGTCAGGTTGAGCATAACCAAGATATGATGGAATTGCTTGGAAAATATGCCTTTGTGCACCAACATAAGATATTTTCTATTGGTAACCCATATAGGGGTTGTTTTGATGACCAAACGTTTGAGGGATCTATTGACCAAGACCTGGGTAAGCCGATTGTTGTTGGAATTATAGTTTTGGTATTTGAGGCTGTCGCTGCCAAGGTGATTTCCCACCAAGATTATAGCACAAACTAGAATAACTTGGACCTGGTTGTGAATAGGTAAGACTGGTAGGAGCCTTTGACATCCCATGAAAGGGTAATCCAACCAGTGGTTGTAAGATTCCAGATATAGGTGGTTGTTATAAACCAGTCGAAGGAGGTGGAGTCTATAGGCCAAAAAATTGAGGGTAATGGGTTGAAGGACCTGCTTGAGACAGTTGAGGTACAACCAACTGAGCCTGTAAAAGGGGTATATGTAGGTGCAATAGGTGGGGTAGATGTAGGCATAACAGGTTTAGCCGGTTGGTATGAATGCACAATCGTTTGTGGTTGAATGGGCAGGATATGCTACCACTGACAAATAATCATTCCAACATTTGGGTGACCATAAAACAAAAGAGTACTGTTAACAGGTAGGGTAGATGTAGGCGCAACAGGTTTAGCTGGTTGGTATGAATGCACAATTGTTTGTGGTCGAATGGGAAGGATAGGATGCCACTGAAAAACAATCATTCCAACATTTTGGGTGACCATAAAACGACATAGTACTGTCAAAATGGGTGACCATAGGTTTCCCCCCAGCATGAGGAGTATAAAAAGATGGAATATATTAATCTCCAAATGGTGGGAGTCCAGTTGAGATTGAACTGGATGGAATGTACCCAGATGGACCAGCTTGCTGTTACACTGAAGATGTGTATAAAGGATCAAGCTGTTCAATACTCATTAAAGATGTACCAAATAAGATACCAGAAGATGACATGGTGAAGTCCATGGATTTGAGGAGGCACCAAAGTAGGCCCCAGATAATGATTGGTAACCAGGTGGGACAAACGGACCACCATAAATATGTGACTCGGGTGATGTGGTAAACATCGACAGAGTAGAAACAGTAGATGCTATCGCAACTGTAACAGATAATACAACCGGAGATGTTGACTCAACCATGGTCGAATGACCCAGTGTATACCCTATAGGATTTACGGGAACTTGAATTGAAATAGGATCAAAAAAAGCTATGTAAGTCAATCAAGGAATAGACTCGTAAAGATAAAGCCCCAACCCAAAATGAATTAGAGTAGAAGGGCATGTTTCTTGTTGAGGTTCTTCCTCAATCAAAATCAAACTAGGTGGAATAATTTCGCTGCCAGGCCTGAGATATATTTTAGGTGGTTGACTGAATGATTAAAGGGAAGACTCAATGGCTACGATCGACTAAGGAGAAACTAATAGAGGAACAACTTCCAGTTGTTTGAATTCAAGATATCGATTTTTTGGTAAAATAACGACGGGATTTGGATCAAATTCCATTTGAACAACATCGGGTTATGGATGTATGGTCTCACTGATTGGATGTGCAGTGTCCACAGGTAGCTGTGAGGACTCCCTTGCTTTGATAATAATAAAACAGGATGTGTAGAAATGACTCAAGATGACTCTAATAGATGTGATGAAGATGATCCACCAGAGGTACTGATGGTACTAGATTCAGTAGAATGGGGTCGCCTTTGCCGACCAGAAATGGATTTTGGTGGTAAAGGTGGTTTAAGCACTATTCTATGCGAATGATGGGGAAATGGATGTTCTTCTTCCATGATGACTGATTGATTTTATTACAAAAAAATAAACAAATAAATGGATGATACTAGGAAAAAGGTTTACCAAGTAATTGTGAACTACAAAATACATCTTGGAGAACCAAGAAGTACGGACAGACAATCTCCCCGAATGATGTGTTCGGTGTATCACAAGTTACAAGGAAGCCGAATTGGTTACCTATGGATGGTAGGCAACCTAAATTTGTCCTTCTAAATATACCCGAAGGTAAGTGGAGGCCTAAGTCCATATTAGCGCTATCTAATGCGAAACCGCATAGTGAGAGCACCCCCTTATACTTTTCGTACTAGAACACCGCCCTATATACCCGAAGGTACGTGGACGAGCTCTGATATACTTACGTACGTGGAGTGGGATTTCACACTCGGAATGTATCGCAGACAAGTTAGCGACAACTTCCATATTTAACGACGCCAGAACACGTCTCTAGCCTAGACCTTCTAAGTTTTATCATTATTGTTACAATGCATTCTTAGGTTGATTGAGGTGAATTTTATGTTGATATTGTTTAAAAGTTTATCTTTCAGGTTCATTGTGTGATGTAATGGGAAATTCCTAAAATGAAAACTAAATGAGAAGAAAAATTTTCAATTCAGTTTTTCAATGAAAATGCTAGCTGCTAAAGGGATAGAACAATCATATTTTTGAGCATACAACAAAGAACATAAACTAAGGGTGAAATCCTGAAGTTGGGAAATTTTTTTTGGTGGATGGCTAGAATTTGGGTGAAAATTTTAATTTCTCGTCCGACAAAATAGTCAACTCATTTTCTCGACCGAGAGTTTTTAAAACTCTCTTCCAAGATATTTTTAATGTTTCGCCTGAGAATTTGATTGGGCTTGACTGGGGTTAAAATACTCTCGGACGAGAGTTAAGTATTTTCTCATCCGAGAGTTGTATTGACATAAAATCTCGGGTAAATCTCAGACGAGAGTTGTAAAAATCTCGGCATAGAGTTTTTTTAACTCTCGTCCGAGAGTTTTATTCTTATAAAAAAACCCTAAAACTCCTGTCTCCCCTGACATTCTGCACTGGAGCATTGTCGTTTTCATTCACTTTGCACTGGAGCTTTCGTTTTCGCTGGAGCATTCGAGCCATCGTGAGCACGTAGATTCTTCTAGCCAGTTAAGTCTCTTTTCGACAAGAGTCCACCTTCTGCCATGAAGACATCGAAGGAAGGTTTATGATTTTTTTTTTTTTTTTTTTTGGGTGCAGAAATGAAAGGCATGATTGGAAACACCCCATGCAACGATACATTCTTCACTTGTTGCACTTTCTTGATTTGCCTGACACTCAATACAGAGGTCCATAATGTGAATTCTGCAAATTGCACAATTTTCAACCACAATATCCCACGCCCAAAGGGCCACAACATTCCACTTCTTGATTTCGAAACGTTTGGCCTTATTGGTGGAAGTGCTTGGTCCGGATTGAGAGCTGGAACCCTCGTTAGAGGGAGCACAGGGAATCATATCTACGTCTGTTGAAGCCATTATCTGCTATAAAAAATTCTAACAGTAACAAACCCTGGCAGCGGTGGCAGCATTTGGTGATTTCACTCTGAGACCAGCGACTGGCTAATGTTCAAAAGATGAGCTCATTTAGGAAAAAATAGTTCTTAACACATTGTTTGCGAGATCTCTTACTTCCCGAATGAGCTTCCACTTGGACTACCAACTTAGCAACCAAGGAATCTTGATTATGTTGTCTTGTATATAGTCATACAATATCTGATGGTCTTCATGTATATCCAAGTTATTTGTTGAAGAGAATTTAGTTCTTTTTATTTTTTCCACATTGGAAAATGCTTGATCCTTTTTCTGTTCATCTTGGTTTTGTCTTTACATGGCCCTTGTGACCCTTCTACTATACGTGATGGGTTCTTTTCTTGGGGCTTGTGTTGGTTGAGATTGAGGTGGAGGTATCTCAACTATTTCCTCTTCCTCCCTTGGGGCTTCCTTATCCATTTTTTTTTTTTACTCACAAATATTTTCAGAAAACTGATTATCTTTGAGAAACTGAACCCAAGTCTTGTCATACTTCTCTAGTTCCCATTCTCGGATTAACTTGGCCCAGGACATGGTGATATAACATTCTCTTCTCATTTATGGGGTGCTTCTGAATCAACTTTGTGATTTTGGTGAATCAGATATTATGACACATTTAACATTTTTTCTCCCTTAAAATGTTGCAAGATTTCGATGTGGTATAAGTAAATGAGGTTTAATCTTCCCTCAAAAGTCATATATGAACCAAGAGGGTTAATTCATGTCAAGTATGTTTTCACCGGGTGTTATCCATTCCTCTAATTATCCTGCCATTTTAAACTTTTGTTTGCAATTTATACAAAATTTCATAAAATACATCCAAATGGTCAAAACTGAGACTTACGCCACTAGAGATTTTTGGGCACCATACCTGCTGAGATATTCTATTCTCAGTGCCTTCTTATAGGTACCTAAATTATCCATTCATTTTGATGGAAAATTTCAATAGAACAACTCTGATGCCATGTAAAAATTTCATCTCATGGCAGTGGATCTGCACTCATAGAACTCCAGCTGTATAACGGAATCTGAAACCTTTTGAAGAAGCTATCAAAACTTCACATCTACAAACATAAGAATTTTGTATTGAATATAATGAGTTTAAAAATAATGGATTTATTTTTAGGGTTTGATTCTTTGTTTGTGTTTTTCTTTTATTGTAAATTTAAATAATATTTTAGGATAACTTGATGTTTTTTAAATATGTTTTGAGAAACAGGGGTAGTAATGATGGCATTTATTTGAGAAACATCGAGGTTTTTCCAAAAATGGGATGACTTTCTCCCACAATACATTACCTATACAAAATAAGGAAACACTTTCCAAATATGATGCTTTTGATGGGGTTTTCGTTTATGATGTGTTTCACCTAGTAGCCACTTTTTGACATCATGTTATCTGTAATGTAGCTTTTGAGCAAAAATTTTGACCTAGAAAAACTACCTACCTCTTTGGTTAGGGAAAACCATCAACTGAGATAAATCTGAAGAAAAATTAACCTAGAATCCATTCATAATCTAGATTAAAGGGAAATACCTTTTTTAAATAAGTTCCTTTAGCCCATGGGAGTGTGGTTCAACAGCAAGTTGGATGGTAATCAAAATTGTATTAATGTTGTGACCTTGGTCAAGCGTCCCCCCTCCCCTCAAGTGGTGTGGATGATGCCAAGGGCTAATCATAGGTGATTTTTATGGCACAAAAGTGCGTATAAAATGCCACTCATAGCAGGTTTTCTTGGCTGGAGGACCTCTACCGGCATCCTTTCCAGAACAAGTTCTTTGTATCTTTCAGTTGGCCTATTCGATGGCTCTTCCTTGTCTATCACTCACCTTATTAACATGTAGTGCATTATATATGGAGTCTGTCTATTGACTTGATATTTAGTTATCAATTTTATGATTATTGGGGGTTTAGGGATTTTTATGAATCTAGGATTGTGTTTCACATTCACTTATATCTTTGCTAAATTTGCTACTTGCTGATATAAATAATTTTAGTATTTTGGATGTTTTTCATCTTTTGTCATTCTCTTCTGACCATATTAAATTTGACATTGAATTTTGAGCTTATTTACATGATTAAAAATTTTAAAATCAGTATTGAAAGTGTAGGTACAAGATTAGGAATAATTAATTTCAGTTTTTAATTAAATGCATGGCATTATAGTAATTCTTCACTTATTAATATCCCAAGAGTGCATAATTTTGATTTCATAATTGAATGATCTAACTTAAATTACATTGAGTTCAAGAGTAAATAGTTAAAGCATAATTATGGAATCACAATTGCTAGTGTTTGAATTGGTCTCTGGAGTATTTGAACTGTGAAATGAATCATATTGTGTTGGGTATAAAGTGTTTCCATGCCTCTGTATTTCCATTTAAGTGATCTAATAATGATCTATAATGGAATTCAACCAACTTTTCGTCTAAGACCCCATTTTGTTTCTTGGTTGAACATAGGACAAACAATCACGTTTTTTTCCTGGAAATTCTGAGTGGTGGCATACCTGAACTGTGCATTGTTTCATTCACAATGCTTTGTTTTTTTTACTAGTAAACGCTATCCACGTTTTCCCTTTCCACATAGGAAACAACCGACCTGGTAACTAGATCTAGCTCTAGTTTCAAGAAAAACACAGAGGAATTCAATGGGTTTGGATGGAAATCAAGTATACACAAAAATGGCAATATAAGTCGAAATATGAGGGTGGTAGAGTATAAGTCAAAACAAGGCTTTTTTAACTTTGAAAACAGATTATAACTTTGAGAGTAAGATGTGACTTTGTAGAGTTCATATGGGCTTTCAATAAAGTCATTTCATGAGTGCAATTGAGGAAGTGCTATGAAATATCCAAAGTGTTGAATGGAGTAATGATAGGTTGTATGGAAGTGGTGTTTAGTGAAGTAGTCAAGGTATATGTAATGATAGGATAGTAAACCAGTGGATATTGATAAATACAATAGGTAGGATACGATAGGTTTATTTGCAATAGTAGTAAGTTAGGTTTTGATAATAACATAAGTAATAAAACAATAACTTCAACTTATTGCAAAGGAAAATAGGGGAGGTTTTAATTGGGATTGTAAATTAAATTTGGAAATTTTGAGGTTAATAACTAAAATTTTAGGATACATGAAATAGATGTAAAAGAGTATTAACATTGAATTTCTATACAAGATTGCTAACAAAATTCCAGACATTGAAAAATGATTACCATACTTTTTTACCATATTACTAATATTGTTGTTGGCTTCAAAATGTTGGAGCTATAATACCTGTTATCCATTGGTTGATGAAATGATTGTTGATTGATAATTTGTTTATTAGGGGCATAAATTTGATTTGATACTATAGCAACAATGGCATCAGGCGAGCCCTCCAGAGACCCCTCCATGAGAGGAGGATTATCAGGTACATTGGTTGTTTAGTTATGTCATGTTTTCAAGCAGGTTATATTTATTGTTCGTTGTGAAAAATTGATTAATGTGAAATTTTTTTGTCTTGCACAGGTGGACGCACTCATATGACTCATGCACCCAGACACGAAATCGAACAAGAGGAGCCCCATAGACCTGTTCCCATTCGTCCCCAATTTCATAGAGCCCATTCTGAGGGGTATATTATACATGGTATAGGTACACATTAGATCAATTTCTAGTTAATATGTTCAAGTTTACGTTATATTCAATGTTGAATAGGTGAATTTGTTTTTTCAAATGACATGTGTTTAATGTGAAAACATTATGCTCCATAGGCGCAAATTTAGGAGTTGGGGTTGGCCCTATTGCTGGTGAGGGGAAAAGGAGAACACTGTCTCAGTCTGTGGCATCCATCCCACACTTGGATACTTCTCGTTCAGGTAACATCTAAAGGAAAATTTATTGTTTGATGTATGTTTAATGTGATACTTATTGTGTGTCTCATGTACTTGTGTATAAAAAAATTTAATGTTTTGTACAGTGGCTAGTAGAGACGGTCATTCCTCCGAAGGGAACAATCCTAGTATGAGCGAAGAGGATGAGATAATTTTTCCACAAGGTATTTTCAAATGACTAGACAAGTTTTTTGAATACAAATTTTCCTTATAAATTATTTAATTTTTAATATGTGCAATAATTTAAAATGTTACAGGTGGTGGTCGTCACCCTCCTAGGGGGAGAGGTCGCAGGGTTCATGAGTTTGCTCGAAATCCGAGCTATGATCCCCTTTAAACCCATCCCGGTGATATTCTTGAGCATATGCCCTGGGAAGATACCATCTCCTTACTTACTTTTGACGGGATGAGGGAGCATTCCACGAGATTGTGCAATGAATTTCAAAGTTGCAATCTCTCTGCCCCTATTCGAAATTGTCTCCAAATTGTTTAACAAAATTTGGAGAGTTTGATAGAGACTTATCGTGGGTTTGGACCATTAACCCAAGTTTTTTTTGACATGATGCATAGGAGGAGAGCATTAGTGATTGGTGTCAACTCCTACAATTAAGTTAAAAGTAGGGTCACTAAAGAAATGGTCTTGTCACTATTTGACTTGCGGCGTGAAGACAAAAAATGTCTGAAGATTGCAAGATTCAATGATCCCAATATTGCACCTTATATTTATGAGAAGTTCCTGTATGCATACGGGAAGTTCCCAAATAATGATGAGGTGCCACAATATTTTGTTAGGATGTTTTTTGCTCAATTCCAAGAGCACATGGACCCTAACTATACAGATACTGGGTCCAAATTATATGGAGCTGGAAAAGGTCGTACATATGAACGACCTGATGCTATGCGATATGTTGGGTTTAGGCCTCCAGCACCTCGTTTAGAACCTCGACCGCCTAGGGTAGTTACACTTCCAGAGGAGTTAGCCCTTATCTCCATTGCTGCATCATAGATGAGGGAGAAGATACAAGAACATATTGCAGCTGCTTTAGGAGGGTTGGAAGTCGGCTTAGGGACAAGCCAACCTTCATCTAGTGCAGGAGTTCGTTCATTTGTGAGTATTCCAGATGATGTGTTGAGGGATATGGAGCGAGATGAGCTTATGGAGTATGCATCATCATGTAGAGACCACTATGAGTGATCCATTACACAACAAATGCACACCATGGGCGAGGTTTGTACAAGCATGCTTTGATATTTTTTAAAATACACATTTATAAGATGAGCTAGAGTGCATGTAACATGTTTTTTTGGTGTATATACATTTAATCTACAAAAAATTACGCCAATATATTTATTTAACTTATGCAGTTTACAACATTCTTAGAAAAACATTGCCTTGGCCCTGATCCTCATTCTGTAGATCATGTACATAATCATGTACAGGTGCCACATTCATTACTATCTATTTATATTTTTGTACGTCAAATTGAAAATAAATTTATGTCACATATTTTTATATGGTATGAGTCTTAACATTATGGAATTTTTAGGTTAGCGCTACACATCAAGGGTTGCCTGAAGAGATTATTCCTTCTCAGGTTCCAGTCGTGCCACATGTATCGATACTTTTCGTTAAGCATATTTATTATGTTTATTATGTGCAAAATTTTCTATTAATTTTGGTTTCTACTTTTTAGGCTACATATAATATTGAATTGATGCAAACTGAGCCTCAAGGAGATCGTGTAGGCTTTGGGTCAGAGAGTCTACATTAAACCATGGTAACCTCTTACCATTTATTCATTGGTATCATTGCCACATTATAAACATGCTATCTAGTGAATTTATAGACAATTGAGAGGTTCCTTTATTATCTAGTGAATGCTAAAACTAATATTTAATTTTCAGTAAAAACTTTGAGCCATAGTCAATTAAATAGGTTACTGACAGTATACGTGCTTCATTTGTCTTAGAGGAATATGCACATTTGTTTCCTTGACCATCTCAGACATTGTCACAATGTCAATATGTCGTAATTCCTACTCAAGTCCCTGCAAAATAAGGAAGCCCATGCACAAAAAGCAAACATACCAAGATATTTCATCTCTCACCATGGCCTTATCAGGTTACTCATGATACAAGCTCTAAACGAAGCAATAAAATCCTGGGAAGAAGTCATTGCAACTCCAATGGTTTCAACTTCATTAAATAAGCCCAATGTTGTGTGACAAGGAGGAAGAATATATTGTCATGAATCCCTTGGCCACAAAGTACCTACTAATTCATATTAAGGAAGAAGAGACAAATTATATTACACCATAGAAGGAAAGTGATACTGACGTTAAGATAATTAGTAGCAAACCAACCACCGAGAGAATGAGAGGACATCAAAATAGGCCTCCCTCTGTTCCAGGAAAGAAGAGGACATGATACATTCCTACCACCACCCAAACCCCTGCTACTCCAAAAAAACATGTAAGGGCCGAAGAAATCCTCGAACACCAGGAAGACACTACCCCTACCGAAACATAAGAACTAGTAGAGTCAGTGACCTAGGGTTGGAAGAATTTTGTCGGGTGGCCTTGATACTCCATAATAACCAGAAAGGAGTGCTCTTAGGGAAGATTTTTCCACTTTGATGGATGATAATTACATTATCAGGCCATGGATATAGTTTCTTCTAATCTCAAGGACATGATGGTTTCTATTCCCGCAAACACAATTGATGCTACTCTCAAGGACACAATTGTTGCCACTCCTATAGGCACACTGAGTGACACTTTTATCGTTGACCATGAAGAAGAAAGCGCTACTTCTCCCATGGGCGCACCTACAACCACTCTTATAGAGACCATTTTCTAAGAAGTGATTGTTTCCATTCCAACAAAGCATAAAAATGTAAGGTGATTGCCCTCTTTACCTCTGTATACCTCACTTATTAGTCAAAATAAGTTACTTAGAATAAATGTCTATGAATTGAAATTCAAGACTGATGGAATGAGGAAAAAATTGTATGAATGGAAATCCTTGGTTTGGAATGTATCTTCTTGGATGAAAACGACTAGAGAGGGATTTAAAAGGAGGGAGGGCAGAAAGCAATGGGAATAGTGGAACAGTTTCCTATCTGAAATTTGTGACAACTATAAATTTTTCCACATGAAGAACAAAATACAGTCAACATTCATAAAAGGCTTGAATTCAATTCACATTCACATTGGTTTGTACCCCTTTTATATCCTAGTAATTATTTGGAGGATTCTGCACATTTTAATGATTAGGTCTAGGAGATTGGGCATTTCTTTTTTGAGGTTTTCTTTGGGTGTTCATGGTGGGTTTACAATTTTCTAATTATTAGGAGTATGGTTCTATCTAGCTAGGGTTTGGATGTAGTATGAAAATGTAAAAAGTCAAAGCCAAGACATGAATTTTTTCTATTTGATTGGCAAGAACATGGACTGATCCAAGGTTTGTGGCTTAGATCTCATCACATAAAGCATAAGATCTTTTTCAACCCTCAGTGAAAGATTCTATCTAAGTGGCCTTAGTGAAATTATCCTTAATCCTAGATTGGAGTTCCTACCATATATTCTATTGTGCCAATCTTGGAATCCTAACTCCCCTGTTTTATATTCATCAACTAAGTAATGGCGTTCCATTTTGTTTTAGTTAAAGTATTTGAAAAACTAGATTGGTGGATGAGGTGTCTAAACTAGTAAATGGAGTTAGGATTTATGTTATTAAACCCATTATGGGCATCAGTGGAGATTCCATTCTATCCCCTTGGACCTAGTCAAATTGGATTGGAAGGAAATAACTTATCCAACACATCATTCATTAGAAATATTTATCAAAACAACAAACCAATATGCTATTGCATGCCTCCTTCGTTTGTCAGAATCAACCAGAATCCTATACTTGTCATCCCAAATACAAACTTACTAATTTAACAAAAATCAAAGCAAGATCCATTTTGTCAACATACTGACTAATATATCCTTTAGCATAATTTTCCAGATGTATTGACTAAAGTAAATACTATAGAAAACACCTAATATGCTAATTAAAAAAAATGTATGCTAAAAGAAACATATGATGACTTGCTACTTTGTCTAATCCTATGTTGTCATGTGCAGGTTCCTTGTCTACAATGCCCATGGCTTCTATCATCTGTAGCACTCTGTTCTAATCCTTATTTTCCCCTTGCTCTGACATCCTCTAGTTGTAAGCCATCAAATTTTCATCTTTTGTTCAATTTTTCTACCAAAATTTTGAGAAGATTACACTCTGTCTCGAGGATGGCCAATTGTTGTTTGACTTGGAAAGAGTGTTTATAATTTTTGCTATTTGTGCCACTGTTTTTCATATTCATTAAATTTTGTAATGAGAGAAAGAATAGATGCTCCGTTTCCTTGTACCATATCTTCATTAGACCTTACAGTTCTCCTTGGCTCAAGTATGGCGCAATATTCCATTATGTGCAAACAAACTGATAAAAAAAAGGCTGAGAATTTACTGGCTTCCAAATTTAAATAAAAAAAGCAGGAAGATTAAGTTATTTCTGTCAATAGGTAGTCAGGCCCTTGGACTGAGACCTGCAGGAGAAGTAAGAAAATTTTTAGCACCAGTTCTCAGAGTCTCAGGGGAAAGAATCTTTCCCAGAAAATGAAACTTAACAACAGAAGTGCAAAGTGACTGAATGTCATACAAAGAGTGAAAATGAAACCAAAAGTCTATATGTGAGCTAAGGTTGTAGTTGAGAGAAGACCAAGAGAATATAAAAATGGAACCAGGATGCGAGAGCCACCGCTTAAACCTTGGTCCTTTAGTTATCTGAAATTCAATTTTGAAAATAGGATTGCTATGTGCAGAAAAAAACAGAGATACAATCAACCAAAATGTGAGCTTTGAAAGACTCATCTGAAATAGGCCAACCTGAGGAGAGATATGCACAAGATCTCACCATGCTCCTGTTTGGATGAAATCTGATTAATCATTATCCCATCTGCCACGAAGAAGATTAAATCCATGGCTTCAATACCTCCTGTCCCTGTAACCTTAGACATGTGCGAGGGGATTCTGGGTCTTGTCCTGTTTATGGCTGTGTAGGTGGATACACCTACATGTGAGGGACACATGGTATGTTATGATTGAGCTACTTGTCATTAAATCATACTGGGTGAATGATGAAATCCCTTGGGAAGGTATGATCCCTTTTACCTAGAGCACTCATTTTTAATTTTATTGCCATGTTATCCATTAGATCAGTTTTTCTTGTGGTTCCAGAGGACATGGAAGCAGGTGATTTATTGGAATTTTGAAGCCTCATATTGTGCTCTACTCAGAATTGAAGCAAGTCTGTGATGAGATGGGCTTTTCTTGATCATAAACTTGACAATTATGCTTGAATATCCTAAGATGATGATGAATGAACATTTTTCTGCTGCTAATCTTAGCCCCTGTAGTAATGAACAAACTTTTGCCTGGTTGGTAGAGAGTGTTCCCAAGCCCCAAGCATAAGACCATTCCATTTTTCCTATCGGGTCAATGAGGATCTTCCCCAACTCCTGTCACCATGTTGGTCAAGTTTATATCACTGGAAGTTGTAACTTTATTTTTGATTTAATACCACTACTGTTAGCCCTCGGGGGCTGCTCAATTGGTGATGGCCATGAAAATGAAGTGTAGTGACTATCCTCCAAGAGGCATGATCACAATTTCCCGGTGTAGTGTTAGGTACACTTGCATAATGAATTGCAATGTGAATATTTCAGTGAAGAAACCGGCTTGAAGGTTTATTCATAATGACAAAGTTGTGATCTCATTAAGGACTTAATCCTTCATGCCAATACTTAAACACTGTATGCTCAATCTAGGCACAATTTTTCACAAAAAGTTCTTAGTTTCATTTTCCATGGCATGAACAGTGGCAACACATTCTATTACCATGCAACCCCTGGGAAGATTGATAGTCAGTTCTTGGCTTTTTTCGCCATCCCATCTATTAAATTGAAGGGAAAACTTGGTAGAGATGTCACAGTGTTGCAAACTGGGATCCTTGTGCTCCATTTGTATTTCATCAATCTGTAATAATATCTCCCTACGAGATTCATTATGATCTAGTAAGACATTGTCGGGGAGAGATTTCATGTTCTAGTATAGCTCGATTATACATAGATATTAGTTTTGGCACCCTAAAGTATGGCTTGAATAAATCACCCACTCAACAATAGAGGCCAAGACCTCCTCATCAACTTGCTCATCATGTTAAACACGAAATTAAATATCAACATAGTTGATTTTCTATTGTATAGGAGTAGGGGTTTGGGAATGATGTCTCTGTGCTTCCTTATGAGCTTGAAGTGTGCCTTGAGCGCTCCCTTCTACTTGAGAAGAGGACCTCAACAGGATTTGGCTCTTTGTCGTGGCATTGAAGTTGTCAAGCAGTGGAGTAATCGAGTATGGGTATACACAAAGGTTAAGACTTAAAATGGATATAGCTATGTCCAACATGAAGGAGCTTCAATGGTGTAAACGCCAGGTAAGGTTGAGCGTAAATGAATTTAAAGTTGGACAGGAGAAGGTGTAGGGTTGTGGGCATCACCGAAGGAGGTAGGAATAATACTATGGCTCATAGAGGCTTCCCAAGGTGCAAGGTGGATCCAAGTATCTAACTGTGTAAGCAAAAGCCTGAGTTCACAACTTAATTCCCTACTTTGACAATTGCAAATTTGATTTATTTAAAATAGACTATAATAGTGGAATAAGCCAACCATGCATTAAAGAAATTTTTTAGACGCAATACTAATTGAGACCTTTTGTGCCACCACCTTGGAGACCTTTGGTGCCACCACCTGCGAACCCCTACTTCTTCATGCACTTTTTCCTCACAGATTTCATGCCTTCGCGACAGGGAAAATATACCCCCAGAATGAGCATGTAAAATTAGGGAACCTGGGATAGTTATGGACCTTGGGAGTCCATATTGTGCAACTTAGGGCAACATATGAAATTATTCGTGGGAACCATATGAAATTATTGGCGTATGCATGCAAATGATCATTTAAGGAAAAAAAAAAGATAGGGGATTTCTATTTGAGGAATATCACCTTGGTATTGAAAATGCTGTGTGGTATGGCTAGTGGCGTTTCCAAGGAGTTTTAGCCTTGTTCATTTCCAGTAATGTTTCGAGCACTCTTTTGGAATTTTCCAAGCCCACCTAGGCGCCCAAGATGGGCGTGAGATGCAAACCCATAGGAAAATATCACCCTGTGAATGCCAATGACCCTTTAAGAAAACATAATTTGGATGTGTCTCTTATCTCAATAATTATGTCAAGTGCTTTCCTTGCCAAGGTAATTTTGGGAATGAACTGCATTTGTTGTTCAAGTGTTTGTCTTTTGAGTATTTTTTGAGAGCATGTAGATTTTGGTGCTTGACAAAAATAAGAAATTCGTTTTTGAAGTCATTATCACAGTTAGTCTGACATGGATGCATTTTTTGTGATAGTTTGAAAAACGAGATTGGCTGACTGTTAGTAAAGATGAATTACCAACTAGTACCAGATTGGTAAGTGTGATTTCACACATGCTTCTATTTAAAAAAGATGGCAAAGTCACTATTAACTAGAAATAATTTTTGTTGGCATTGCTTTTTTTAGTTGTGTAGATTGAATCTGTGGGTGGTTATAGGGAGGAATCCCGTATTTGAAAATTGCGCCCTTCAATAAAATGCCTTGTAATCTATGTTGTTTTTTCTTGAATTTATTTGCAGATTATGGGGTTGAATCCTCCATTTGGTGTTAAAGCTTCTCGTGCAAATAAATTTATTAACAAATCCTTAGAGTTCAAGCCAAATTTGGTCATCCTTAATGTTCCAAAAGAAACACAGAGGTATATTATTTTACATTATGGAAGGGTATTAATCTGATGAACTCTTTTAATGCATAACTATAGGTCAATGAAGTTAGGTCATCATACATCTTGTAATAAACCCTATTAAATTTTAAAGCTGATAATACTACAAAATATATACATCCTGAATCAATTATGTGGCAAATCAATTGGTTTTTTCATTAGTTACTACATTGTCCCCCAACTGTCTATCGATCTTTTTCTTGTTGTTGGGATTGTCTCTTTTCAGATAGTGACTATTTCTAGCTTAATCTTGTTAGCTAATGAGGAGAATGTTACATCAATTTCTATTCTTGGGTTGTTATTTTTTGTGTAATTGGTTACAATAGATGACCAACACACCATACTACTTGTCAACTCACCCTTTTTCCTCTTTAAATTTTATTCTCCCAGTTTTCTAATTTTCTTATCCAATGTTTGTTTAAATTTTCTTCTCCCAGTTTTCTAATTTTCTTATCGAATGTTATAAAAAAACAGTTGATAAGAAAATTCACATTTTCTCTTTTTTTTCTCAACTATCACTTGCTATGTACCAATTTAGAATTTTCTGTTTTAAGAAACAATTTAAAATTTTGCCAGCAATTAACCTCTCAATCTTTAGAATCCGCATCTCATTACTCAACCCATTTTTTTCTCAAAATATTTAAATTTAAGAGAAAAATAATGCTTCAAAAATAATGCTTCAAAATCTTCACATTTCTTATCCTTTCCATAAAACTTTGGTGGTTTAATATTATTGTGCTCTCCTTTCAAATAATATGACTCATCACATCTCTTTTAATTCCTAATAGGAGACAAAGTTGTGATGCTCTCTAGCTATAAGAATGCAGAGGCTCTTCTCATTGAATGCCTAGGTGAATGATAATTCCTACAATCACTTCTTGACTGCCTTTATCCTCTTTGACCATCCCTTCAATCGTGAGGTCTATGCTCTTTTGCATTTCTTGCATTAGATTTACTCCTGATTTCCCCCTACAAATTCTTCTAACCATTTAGTAGTTGAGTATTTATTTGACTGTGTTCTTCTTGAAATATTTTTAAGATTGCATTTAGCATTACAAATCTTCACTTATGTTTTCAACATGGAATTTTCCAACCAAATTTACTAGCTCCATTATGCTTCTATTCACATTGTACTCATTTTTTGCATTACTCAAATTGATATTTAAATATTTTACTTCCTCTTCATAGCTATACGCTCTTGTGAATCCTCCATACTTCTGGTCCTCATATTAAATTTTATCTATTCCTTCTACACCCATAAATCTATAAATGTGCAAGAAACCATTACTCTTAGAAATTGTGCATAGTATAATTTTTTATTAATTAGGATTTGGGCCTTTATTCATTTCAATCAATGAAGAAAATATATGAAATAATCTGATTTCTTAGATTTCAAGTATAATATCCTATGAACAATCAGGCACTTCCCTGCCTCTTGGCACTGTTGGCCCATAATCATAAGAAAAGTATCAAGAAGGAAGCATGCTGGACCATCTCAAACATAATTGCAGGAAACAAAGATCAAATACAGGTTCCTTAGCTATACTGCTTTATAGATTAAGAATGACACTTCATTGAATGTCTTATTCCTTGTAAAATGCTGTTTAAGTTCATATATCCTGAGTTTGGATTTGTTTATAGGCTGTTATTGATGCAAAAATTATTCCTCCTCTTGTACAATTGCTGCAAACTGCTGAGTTTGATATCAAGAAAGAAGCAGCACGAGCTATATCTAATGCTACTTCTGCTGGAACACATGATCAAATCAAGTATGTATTTAATGAATATATATGATCAACACAAGCATATTTATAAAATGGGTTGTCTAGTAATGAATAAAGGGGTTAAATTACAAGATGTAATGTAATGAGATGTGTTTGCTGATAATAGTCAGTGTGATGTACAAATGTTCAATAATTTGTGCTAGTTGATACAATGAGACAAACTATTGATTCCTGCTTTTGGTTGCAGATATCTTGTGAATCAAGGATGCATTAAGCCTCTATTTTATCTTCTAGTCTATCCAGACCCAAGAATTGTAACTGTTTGTCTTGAAGGGCTAGAGAATATTTTGAAAGTTGGGGAAGCAGAGAAGGTTCTGGGAAACACTGGAGGTGTAAATCTCTATGCACAGTATATTGATGATGCTGAAGGACTTGAGAAGATTGAGAACCTGCAAAGTCATGACAATATTAATGAAATTTATGAGAAGGCAATAAATATTCTTGAAACTTATTGGCTGGAAGATGATGAAGATGACCAAAAAATCAATTTTTACCTCTCATATTTAACATTTTAAGCGATCTATGATATGCCGCCGATGGAGGGAACACTTCATTTTCCTACAGTCAGAGAGATTTACATAGTCAAGTATCCTTGTGTGCATTGTGTATACTCTATGTCCACATGCTATCAAATATCTTTTAGGTTCAACATGAGTACTTTATTTGACCTTGCCCTCAAACTTATAATTATTTACTTTTTTTGTGGAATCTCGGATGGAGTCTAGTTTCCCGAGTTGAAAGAAATTTCAAAATATGACCCTTATGTTTGTCATCAAGAGAATAATTTCAAGTGTTATTCTAGCACTAATGAAATTTAATTTTGTAATATTTCTCCACCAAGCTATATAGTTTCCAATCAATGTTCTAATATTTCATAAGCGACAAGTGATATGTTCTGGAAAATGTTGGTTTAAATGTTTTGTTGCTTATCAATATCCTTGGTTGTTGATAATTTTCTTTAAACTTAATTTTAACTTTTATTTAACCCTTCTCATTAGGAATATAGAAATGATGAATCAAACACTAGTAGCAAACAAGGCTCTCCAAAGATCATGTCCATCATTTACTGTGTCTTAATGTCATTTTCTTAATGGTAGAAATGGAGCCATAGTTTTAGAGCATTTGGAAGCTAAAATTTTGGGTGATAATGATGACCATATTCATGGTGTAGAGTCTAGACATGGCAGTTCCTTCCACTGGCAGGTTTCTAGATGCAGGGTTTTTGCCTTTGTCTTCACAACATCTAGCTTTGCATGGAGTCCATGCAGTTTTTGATCGTGTTCCATGAACACTTCCACCTACTCCTACTCCTCTTCTTCATAAATCACAGTAACAGAAACTTGAAGTTTCTCACGACAAGAGGAAATATTAGTAGATACTAGACCATTTTATTTTTTCTGTTTAGTAATAGTCTCTAGAACTGTATTTAGTATGGCTTATTTTATAAACCTTATATGATAGTTTCAGTTTGAACTTTTAATTTTTAACCTAACTTTGAATTTTTGCTTGAATCTTACAGCTCATTGATAATGAATATGATGCTCTATTTCATTTCATGGATATATGTTACAATTTGTTGATGACAAATTTTATATGTTGAAACTTGACGGTTGATGTTGTGGTCGATGTTTGGTCATCCAATGAAAATGTTATAACTACTAGATGATTGATGTTATATGTGTATTAAATGGTAGATGCTTTAATGATCATCACTATTCTAGTAGTTAAATCTATGTTTTTGTGTTTTCTGCAGTTGGTTCAACATTCTACATGGATTTTTTGAATATGTATATATATATATATATATATATATGCATCAAAATATACTGAAATATGTATTATACAAAAAATCTCTTTTGAAATTCTTTGGTCTTAGAAGATTTTTGAAATCATGCTTCCCACTCCTGCTCCTACTCCCAACAGCCTTGAAGCTATCACCTTGGATTGAAGAGGCATTGGAATTATGGTGACATTATAAGAGGAAGAATTCCTGTTGTTCATGTATCATATTTTAAAGCTACCCTAAGGGTAGAATCCTGTGCTTCTTTAGGTATATGAGGAGTCTTTATGCCAAAGATGTTTTGTTACATCCCTTAATTTGGTGTGCATGCCATTTGATGCCCAAACTCTATCATTATGTCAAAGCCGAAGGGTTTAGGGTGGGTGAATTCCTGGAAAGGGGTTCTCATGTGCCAAACCTGGCATGCTGGGGTCTCATTATAAGGAATCTTTCTGATTTTCGTTAGTTTTCGCATAATTTTCTGGTGCTTCCAAATACCTTTTTTTGGACTGATTCTTGTTTGATTCTTTAAGTCACTTGCAAGTTGCATGATAGATAATGCTTGGTTTGATTATATGGTATTTGCAAATTCTTGTTCACAGATCTTGCTGCTAAACTTTTTGAAAGTTTAGGTCCATAGCATATGACTATATATTTAATTCTTCTTGAACATTAATTTATGTTTTGAAACAATTATTAAATTTTACCAAGTATTTAGTAACAATTACAACATGTTGCAGAGTATTGGACCTTTCTGCTATCAACATGTATTTGTGTATTCATACCATTACTCTCCCTATCATCAATTTCATTGACATGTTGGCCTTTGATATACAACACATTTTTTATAGTTTATAATAATTTTTTGAATCATCTTTTAGCGTAGTACCTAAAAAATGTTGCAAAGGAATGACATTCTATTTAATGGTTGAGGCCAAATCCTTTCAACACATTTGACATGTTTCTATGATTTAAACATAGAAACATTTGACATTTCACATTAAATTCATTCTTATTCCTTTAGTGATTTTAAACCATATGTTACAGTACCAACAAAATATGTTTCAAATATACAATAATGAGGGGATAAATTGGTGGAATAATACACCATTAACCTTAATCTCCCCCTAATTTTATTCTAAATATGAATTTTCTCACCAATTTTCCTCTTGATTATGTTCTTGCAAGACATGGTAGTATTGAATTTTGGTGAATATATGCCTTATTGTTGTCTACATCAATCTGGAATTGATGCTAGAAAGTTTCCTATGGGTAATAGTTGTTTAATCATATGAATGATAATGATCCTAGAGTCATTAATCATAATGATTGAATTCATTCTTATTCCTTTAGTGATTTTAAAACCTTTTCAAAGTGCATATGCCTCTATTTGTTATGATTCCAATTTTATGCTCCATCAATAAAATATAAAAGAATAAAGCTAATCCTTCTTCCAATTTTAAAAATTAGGATACTTTGTTGAAGCTATCAATATGCTCTATAAACTAGTTTGAGTAAATTTTCTCCTTAAATTTGAAATTTACCAAACCATTTCTCTTCATCTATATTGAAACAATGATGAGAGTTGAGTTGTTTTCCTTTGGAAATAATAATTTCATCTAAAAACTTTTAGATTTATTGCTACAAGGGGTGGGATATCTATCTCTTAATATAAAAGTTTGAAATCCATTATTAGCGAAACTTTCTAACATAAGAATTAATTCATACTAAACACACCTTTATGAATAGTTTTGACATTATTAACGGAAAGAAAGAAGGGTAAAATTTTTTGAGATTTACATGATGATTGATGATTATCTTGAAAATCCATTATTACGAGTAATAGCATGCTTGGTGTTAGATCCATAGGTTACGCTATTTTAAAATACAATATTGCATAGAAAAATTCATGACACTTGAAAAGGATCATAAACAAAATTCTTTTTAATTGGTTGCTATTTATTTGTGCTAAAAACCCATTTACAAATGGTAATTATGAAGCGAAAAATTGTTAAGGTCACAATCAAGATTTGAGAAATCCATTGGAAGTGCAAGAACCTACACATAACTTAAAATTGTTATATGGAGAACCATGATCAACATAAAACAGCCCACTAATGCAAATTTGGTTATATGGTGTGGTTATATCTCAATAAAAAAGAGTTTTAAGGATGACAATTACAAGTTGTACAACACATGGAAGAGAACACTTTCTAGTTTAATCCACCATGCCCATGAGGTTGGATTATAATACTAATAGAGAAAAAAAGATTTAAACTATATTTGATACTTCCATGATGATTGATGAGGAAACCGTTATTACAAGTAATAACATACATTATTCATGTTAGATTGATATATTATACTATTTAGAAATACAATTATGAATAAGAAAATTCATGATACTTGAAAAGAGTCATAAAAATGTTTCCAAAAGAAATTAAAATAGCAACTTCCAAGTAAAGGGAAATGACTTACAAAATAGTGTATAAGAATGTTTTCCATACCACATGTTGAAACTTTCAAAATATTTAGAAAACAAAATATAGATTACAAGGGGATGTGTAATATGTAAACGATCAAAGATAGAATTTTGGAGAAATAACTAAATCTTGATTACAAATCTTGAATGTTCCTTTGTAGGATCTATTCCATGTTGTGAACAATATTTTCCAAGCACATGGAAAATAGAAACATGTCAAATTAACATAGAAACATTTGACATTTGACATTTGTAGGATACTTTGTTGAAGCTATCAATATGCTCTATAAACTAGTTTGAATAAATTTTCTCCTTAAATTTGAAATTTACCAAACCATTTCTCTTCATCTATATTGAAACATTGATGAGAGTTGAGTTGTTTTCCTTTGGAAATAATAATTTCATCTAAACACTTTTGGATTTATTGCTACAAGGGGTGGGATACCTATCTCTTAATATAAAAGTGTGAAATCAATTACTAGCGAAAATTTCTAACATAAGAATTAATCCATAGCTTTAAACACAACTTTATGAATAGTTTTGTATTCTTGAATGTTCCTTTGTAGGATCTATTCCATGTTGTGAACAATATTTTCCAAGCACATGGAAAATAGAAACACGTCAATAGAAAATAAAAGTAGGAGACCTCCATCATGAGAAGAGACAATAATGAAGAGATTAGCCACATCAAATATAAACTAATCTAAACTAATGAAGAGATGCAAATATGATGACATTTGATATCAAAACTAAACTAACAATACAATAATATATATGTAATTAAATATTCATTCATCACCATCATATCCATGCAAAACAAGGGGCGAGTTAAGATCATCTAGGAGTAAACATCATGGACACATTAAATCACCATAACATGGACACATTAAATCACCATAACTTAATTATCTAGAAAAGCACCCTTATCCAGTAGATCATAATATATTGTTCGTACCAACACACATCTAACCATCCACATGTCCATTTATTTGAAAGCAATCCACAATATAGTCTTAAAATATATAAAGTCTAATGCATTGTAGCAATTATATGTTCTAACCCTAGAATCAAAGTTCATTGTTCATCTTGAACAATGTGTTCCACTCATATGAAATGTGCTAGTGGAAAAATTTCCAGAATGGCATCATGATCATCTATCGATAACCTCCATTGTCGCTGTTTTTTTCTACTCTTCACTTGCTTCAACTGCAGTCGAGTTGCTATGACCAAGTGACTATATTGGGCATAAATAACCTCTAGCTGGTAATCTTGAAAAATAATATGATCTTTACATTTCTTTACTTATTCAAAGAAATGTCCCATTAACACCATTGAACCAATTGGGTATGTATAATTTGATGGATCATTATACTCTTGCAACAACGTGGATTTAGACATAATGCATCGTAATAAATAATAATGCACTTTTTCTTGATTATTTTCTGGTGCAATGACAACGAAGACATCACCTTCTCTAACCATATTAGAAACACGATCATAATCATTGTCAATCACAACCACTTCATTGTCCATTTCCTTGTCAGTCACGTTTCCAAATGGGGGAAATGGTGTCAATTCTTCGTGTTTCCTTGGTTTAACAAATTTCTTAGTTTGGTTTTCACAGTCATCGATGGACTTTGTCTGATCAATACATGCAGAACAAAAGCAAGAGCACTTTCGTTTCCCAATGCAATGTATATTTGTCATGTTCTTACTCCTAATTGAGTGTAAACTTCTTGTTTGAGGGATTCCAAGGCAATTAAATGGTGACGATCTATCAACATCACCCATTGCAATATTCCAAAAGTACCTGCTTGAGAAAAAAACACACATGTATGAGTCAAATTTTGAACAATATTTAATATTTTTTTGATAACAAAATACACACACATTTATACACATATATCTCTAGACATGTATAATATATTGTTAGTTAAATGTGTATGCTTACCTATGCACATCAGTCATCCTTGGGTTCGATACATGACTTAAATTGTCTTTGTACCAATTAACAACATCTAAAGAATTTGCAAGTCGAGGAGCTGAGTGATTCAATTGATGCCTCCTAAGTGCACATTTTACGCATGCCCCAGCACCATCGTGCTCTCCTTTTCCATGCCCTGTCTCAAATAAATTACATGTATGTCGAATGTTGGTTCTCTTATGAAGACGAGACAATCAAAAGAACGATCTTGCTGATTTAAATTTACCAGCACAACCATCTGACCATACCCAATGTTCTTTAAAAGTGACCCTTCGTTTCAATAATTCATTACAAATAACATTAAAATAATGCTGAACAAAACATGTATAATGTGTTCGATCATCACTAATGTAGATATGGTACCCCTTAATCACCTCATGGTTATTTTCATCGCTATCAAAACCATCGATATCAAGCTCTGAATGTCTATACAAAATATGCACAAATATAGATACTTGGTCTGAATGATAATACTCACTTTGTATCTCCTTTTGTGGACTAAGTGTGTAATTGTCAGCGAAATCAACCACTGGTAATATTGTTTTTTTTTGGAACACATCACGTGATTGCTTGAACTGTAAATCCTGCCATCGTGCTATATGACAATGCTTAATATATTTGTATATTTGCACCCTGAACTTCTCCATAAAATATGTCACTGAAATGTCGTCATCAAGTAAAGTGATATTTTTTTATGTTGTGCTTGAATCTGCAACAGGAGTGTAAGTAACATTTTCATATCGCTTCCACTTGAGACTGAGATTTGACAGTCTGGGATCATTAGGATCAATGGCATACTTTGCATCGTAGAGTGCCAAATGAGAACATTCTAGGCATTTTCTTCCACCAACACATTCTTTTTTATAAAATAATTTATTATTCTCTTGTGCACATAATATCTTCGATAAAAATTCAGGAACACTTGAAGGAGGGGGCTCATTTGACCAATATTTTATGCCAAAATTTACAAATGTCTCATAAAATAATTGGAATTCTACATGGTATCGAAAATAACATGTGTCTCGAACAGTGATAGGCCTAACATACCATGGTTTAATCTTCCCAAATGTGCTAAGGGAAACCTTCACATCAGTATTACTCTCCATAAAGTTTTGGAATAATTCTACTTGACTGACCTATGTTATGTGTTTGGCATGGGATTCATAAACTCCCTTAGATATATGGTGTCACACAACGTCCTTTTCATTTGGCGACACATGAGAATTCAAGTCCCAAAACTCTTTTACCCTATCCCTCACACGATCAGGAATCCTATCATGATATGGATGCCTGCAGATATTAGCCCAACATGCAAGTTCATCATTCTTATCTAATTGAATTCTAAATTTGGTATGCCTCCATTAAATTTTTCTTGATGTTTTAAACAATTTTGAAGTTGCTAACATCAACCGACTTGATGTAGTTTGTTTCGCAAGTAAACTGGTTAAAAGTGCTCTATGAGCATTCTTTTCACTTGAGATCGCTTTTTGGCTAGGGTGGCAAGCATCGACGTCACATTTTTTGATACCATTTGATTTACTAAAACCTCTTTCTCACTTTTAATGCCCAATAATTCCACAACATTTCTAAGATATTTGTGCTTTAAAAATCTACGTAACATCTGAGCATGTGCTATGATAGATTTACCTTCAAAAATATGTTTTAGCCCCCAATTTATTTTATCTTGAACTGTCCTTTCAGGCATTGGTGGTCCCAATTCTTCAATTTTAGTTGGATCCATACTATCTAGAAAGTTGTAGTCGTATACAAATTTCTTGGAACTTCCAATTAATTGCAGTGAAATTCAAGGTGTGGTAGTATATTCTTCTAGTTCTGATGTTGTCCCTGCATAAAAAACAATATTAACTTCTAATTTGAAATTGACATATGCATATTTTTAATTTTAAAACTATCTTGAACTATAATGTTGTTGCTTTTTTTTTTTAATACAAAATTCAAATTGAAGAAACTATTGACTCACCGGTGAGATCGATATCAATATTCTCTTGGACATTTGTGTTTTCAATATTCTCGTTGACAAGTTCCTCAACATTCTCTTCGAAATTTGTGTTTTCAATATTCTCGTTTACAAGTTCCTCAACATTTCTCATTTCCTCGTCATTGTCATGCACCTCTACATCTATTTCATGATGCTCTACCTCCACATTTATTTCATGGATTAATCTTTCCCTTTCCTCTCGCCTATTTTTTGTAATCTCTCATTCTTTTCTGTTGAAACAATTCTTTTTCGATCGTGTCTTGATAGGAAATTCCTTTTGTTTCCCATGTCAACAAAATTGGAAACCTAAAATCCAATTCTATTTGGACCAAATACCCAAAAAAACATAAAGACTTTAGAATAAATACTTCATGCTTTCAATAAGAGAGAAAATTAAATAATTAATTAAATTCATAAAGACATTTTGCAAAAATAATTCATGCCTTCATAGAGACATTTTGCAAAAATATTTCATGCCTTCATGCACATAAAAAAACTTCAAAAAAAAAATTTAGGAAAAAAAATTTTGCACCAAGAAAACTTCAAAAAAAAAAATTCGCACCCAAAAAAACTTATAAAAAAAATTCGCCAAAAAGAATTTTGCACCCAGAAAAATTTTGCACCTTCGTAGGAAAAAAATTCGAACACTCGTAGGAAAAAATTCGAACCCTTGCACCTTCGCACTTTCGGTGGTTCAGAATGGTGTGTGGAATTAATCTTTCAAACGAGAGTATTTATATAGAACTCTCACCCAAAACATTGCGACGATACAATGAATCTTCACAAGATTCCGTCGGCCGAAGATCAAATTTTTCGATTAAATTTTAGTAAAATCTCATTCGAGAGTTTATTAAACTCTCGCCCGAGAGTTAAGTAACCTCTCATTCGAGAGTTATAAAACTCTCGTCCGAGAGTCTGCCTTGGGTAAACTCTCGGGCGCAAACTCTCAGCCGAGAGTTTGTACAACTTTCGGATGAGAGTTTAGCAGCACAGTTAAATTTAATCTGTGGTGGTTTAAACTCTCGGTCGAGAGTTTAAAATTTCTCGGTCCAGAGTTTAATAAATTTCTCGCCCGAGAAATTATCTCGGCCGAGAGTTTCTGGTCAATGAAAAACCCACAAAATTTTTCAGTTTTCAGGAACCTACAGCTTTGGAGGGGCGGAACACCTACAAAAACAAAATGTTATCTTTTGGACCTGGTACCATTAGATTCATATCTGAATCTAGTTTCTAATGATGTAATATTTATGGAGTTTCATAAAAAAATTCAATTTTTTATTAATTTTATACTAAACTGTGTCATTGTGGAATTTCATTGTTCTGAAAATTGCAGTGAATGAAAATTCAATAACTTTAAAATGGAAACACCAAAAAAATCAGAAAATCATATTGCAATTCTTCTCCATGTCTTCTTCAAAAGGGTATTCTCATTTTTCTTATTAATGATCACATTGAAAATAAAATCTAGGGCTCATAAAATGTACTAAAACATCACCGTTTTTTTGTCTTCATCCATTTCAAAAAATAATAAAAAATAGTGATTTAATCTGAAAATTACCAAAAAATAGTCATTGCACTAGTGCAATCTATGTATATTATGATGATATGGTTTATTTCCAAAAAATGAATAATCATCCCTAAAAAAAGCTAGGCTTCAAAAAGTGACTATTTATGTTTCCCTGAAAATTTCAGGTATATGCAGTTAGTAAACAACAAATTTACCCCTCTATATGTCAATTTTTTATTTTTATTTATTTTTATTTTATTTTTTATTTTTTATTTTTAAATATGAGTATGGAGGTAAGGAAATTTTCTACAAATCTTGTTTTTATGTCAAAGCGTAATTTGCATTAAAAATATGAGTTTAGTGGAGTTGAAGTTGAAAAAACATAGAAAATTACAATTTTCAACGTCAAAAAAGGGAAAAAGTGTTTCCCAACTTCATGTTTTCACCCCTAAATGATGTGTTGGAGGCCTAAACCCAACATCTCGCATAGCATCAGGTTGTTCATATGTACGACCTTTTCCAGCTCCATAGAATTTGGACCCCATATCTGTATAGTTAGGGTCTATGTGCTCTCGGAATTGAGCATACAACATCCTAACAAAATATTGCGGCACCTCGTCATTATTTGGGAAATTCCCGTATGCATACAGGAACTTCTCATAAATATAAGGTGAAATATTGGGATCATTGAATCTTGCAATCTTCAGACGTTTTTTGTCTTCAGGCTGCAAGTCAAATAGTGACAAGGCCATTTCTTTAGTGACCCTACTTTTAACTTCATTGTAGGAGTGGATATCAATCATTGACACTCTACTCTTACGCATCATGTCAAAAAAAACTTGGGTTGATGGTCCAACCCCAAGATAAGTCTCTATCAAACTCTCCAACTTGTGCAAAACAATTTGGAGACAATCTCGACTAGGGGCAGAGAGATTGCAACTTTGCAATTCATAATAGTTTCACAAAATAATAGTTTAAAAGTATTGAAGCTAAATTTGATGGAACAAGGGAGTAATGCATTACTCAAGTGAAATCTAAGATGAATTTCATAATATAATAAGGCATAAAAATGGAGCCAGTGATGGTTTTATCATCTCGAAAAATGACAAGAATATTATATGGGAGATACATTCTAAAGAAGAATATGGGATCCTAGACAGATAAAACATCAGAATCCATTGTAGTGTAAGTTTCTAGTTTCAACATCCTAGTAGAGTGGTGGTTGGAATATCAGTTTAATGTATAGGAGGATATAAATACTATAATGAGAGAGAAATGTTATTGGGGATGGTCATATCTATGATTAAGTGTGTGACAAATTTTGACCCTCAAGATGAACAAAAATTTAAGCACCCTATCTGGGTCAAAATTCTAGGACTAACATTAGGGATTTGGTATATTAAAGTATTCATGGAAATAAGTGACAAATATAAGGTATTTTCTGGACATAGATGAGCATCTCACAATAAATAAATTTTGTAGTGGCTTCATTATCAATGAAGTTCAACATGTATAAAGGTATGGATAATAAAATGGAGATTGGAGTGGGTAAGATATGTTTCATCCAAAGCTTATACTATGTAGACTTACCATTTGGATGTGTGTGATGGAAAAAACATAGCCATTTGGTGTTGGATTATAAACTTCCATTCTATGGAAAATAGAGAAAAAGAAGTAGTGTGTAAAAAACCTAGAAGTTTTTCTTCCAAGTTGTAAATCCTAACCATAGGAAGGTTGTATTCCCCGAGGTTGGTGTATGACTTATTTTTGGGGCATCCATGTAGCACAAGAGCACAAGACATATCAAATTTTTAAATGAACCACTTCAATAGGTACAAGGGTGAAAAGTATACTCATCATTAGGGGAATTTTGAGGTCTAAAATGGGCCTCCTAAGAAAAATATACAACCAAAATAGATTTTATAAGAACCAATAGGATTCGTTTTCGTTGGGACCCCTCAGGCTCCAACTATACAGTCAAAGCTGCCTACCATCATATCTGTAACAGTGATCACCCCATGCCCATATGGATTCAATGGAAAATTGCTTGGAAATCAGAGACTCTTCCAAAAATAAAATTCTTCATATGGGTTCTTCTAAAAGGAAAAGTCCTCACTTCTGATAATCTTAAAAAACGTGGTATTCTTGGCCCATCACACTGCCCAAACTGTTAAGCAGCTAAGGAAACCATCCAGCATCTATTCATAAATTTCCCCTTCACCTTTGCATGTTGGAAAGAAGCTTTTATGAATGACCAAATCCCCTGGGGTTCCCACAGCTCCATTGTCGAAGTCGTAATTATGGAAGAGGAATTATCCTTGGCAACGCAAGAAGAACAATGTTGCTAGAAGAGTTTGGAATGCTCTTCCTTACTCTCTTCTATGGAGCATGTGGCTAGCATGAAATCATGCAATCTTCAAAGATAAAAAAATCAACATCAGGAAGCTATACAGCAAGGCAAGAGGCCTTACTCTAGAAACAATAGCTGTCAAATGTCAAAGGAACATTGACACTGCTGGTCTCTATGTAGAAGAATGGAATTACATAGGGTGTTTTTTAGATCAAAGCAACAGTGGCCAAAATAGAAGTGACAACAGCAGTCACAACAACTCCAGTTATAGTTGGAAAATCAGAATGAAGGATAAGGAATTTGCACTATGGCTAAGAAACTATAACACACATTATCTCTTCTTTGATGGGGCCTCCAAGTCTAATCCTGGTATGGCTGGGGCTGGCGGAATCATCTGCAACGCCAACGGAGACATCATCTCTGCTTATTAATGGGGATTAGGCCCCCTCTCCAATAATAGGGCTGAAGCCCTCGCTCTCTACCAAGGACTCATTCAGCTCCAAACTCTCGGCATTCGCACAACAACAGTCATTGGAGACTCGGCCATCATCATTAGCTTAATGGTCTACAACTGGATAGCATCCAATTTGACACTACAGCAAACAATAAGTCGGTGTCAAGCGCTCACCCAGCAAATGCATGAAATATGCTTCATTCATGTCCTTCGCTCCCTCAACAAGGAGGCCGATACACGCGAAAGCAGAGCCTACTCCAAATCTATAGGCAGTCTCAAATGTAACGCCCTCGAATCCCTCTGATTCCTGCCATGAATAGAAGAAATCCACTCATTAGATTGCCTGCAGAGGTATCTATCTCCATCGAATACCTTTTAACTGTCATTTGCATCATCTCTAGGCCAAATTTAGCACTTGAGTCTTTTCAAATCTCCCTAAGATCCTTCGATGATGACAACACTGCCATAAAATCTCTGACTCCAACAGGGAAATATCTCTACTATCCGAAGGCACCTCAGAATCCCTCATTGTTTGCCCATGACATATCTCAACCTCCATCTTCTCCCTTGCCATCACCTGTCCCTGCGCAGCCTTATTCACCCATTCCCCTTGCTGCGCTGCGCATTCTACCTTCTCCCTTCCTTCCTGTCCCCGTTTTATTGGACCAGTGCCCTTACTGCTCTTCCCTTAACCCTTGTCTCTCAATCTGAATCTGTCCAATGGTAAGAAACGAAAATTGTTTGCCTGATGCTGGCCCCAGGCAGAAATGGAGAAAATATGTGCTCCTTAGAGGATAGTGGATGCCAAAATCGATGCTCTCACCCAGATCATCAAGGAGAAACATGAGGTCGACCTCAATCTCTTCCTTTACAGTGTTCTTTCTCTTCAAGAGCAAATCATCGACCTCACAAACAGATGTAATCATGCCCAAGAGTTTGATGATATCCTGAAATATATTTTGGGAAACAATGCACCCAGCATCAGTACAACAAATGCAAGAATTGAAGGTTTTGAAGGCAATCCACTGCCCGCCTAATCAGTCATAAAAACATTTTTTAAGCATGCTTTGTAAATGTAGTCTGTTACTATCTCAGTTTGTCTGAATTTACACTAGATTAGTTTTCTCAATAGTTAAGTACAATCGGAGCACAAGGGATTTTGGTCCTGCTGATGTTCCCCTCTGTCTTGCTTCTCATGTATACTGCCATGTAACAATGGAGCTCAGTCTCCTCAATCTTTTTTGAATACAAACAACATACGATTATGTAAAAAAAAAAAAGAACCAATAGGATTCAAGATGATGATGTCAGTCGTGAGGGAAAATTCACCATTTCTGGAGTAAAAAAGTAAAAATATTAAAAATAATAAAATAATAAAACTACTTTTTCAACTCGTATTTTCAACTTATCTCCCTAAGGTTTTACTCAAATTTTGAGCGGAAGTACTCGTTGGATGCAAAATTTAATTCCTCATCCAAGGAGTACCCATGTTGCATACTTCTGATGGACCCTGTTACAGGGAAAAAGAGAAATTCATGAAAAATGTGATTGCAATCATGTTTTTCATGTATTTTTGTTTTTTCCTATAGTAGGGGCCATCGAAAGTATGCAACATGGGTACTCCTTGGATGAGGAATCAAATTTTGCATCCAATGAGTGTTGCCGCTCGAAATTTGAGTAAACCCATAGGGAGATAAGTTGAAAATACGAGTTGAAAAAATAAATTTTCTTTTTCTCTCTAAAATTTGATGATGTAATATAATCTTATTTTATTATTTCCACTATTATTTTATAATTTCCTTAGGAGGCCCATTTTAGACCTCAAAATTCCCCTAATGATACTATCTTGCGGTTAGTTTGTTGTAAGAACTTTTATTCAGGTATACATGTTGTAATGTAATGGGACATGGAGTTATGTACGATAAAGTTGGGGAATCGACCACTTTAATTAGTATGATAGTGAAAGGCATAATTGTATGTTAGTTTGAGGGGTGAAATGTGAAAAATTAGGATGTGACATGCTTGATAAACAATATATGAGAAAAAGTATCCTATAAAATTAGAATATACAATAGCTATTTACCCATGGATTCTAATGGATGTTGATGGACCTCAATAGATTCATTGGGACCATGTTAATCTCCCCAAGTCAAGGTCAAGGGGGGATTGTTTGATTTTCTCAAGCTCTAGGTTTCAATAAGCCATGGTTTTTCCCATGGTATTCTCATAATATGTAACCTATTTAAAGGCACGACGATTACATTGTAACTTTCATTTATGTTGGGAATAACATGTTGGGTGTCCAGTTTGATAAACATACCTAGCTGTTTTTTGATTCGTAAGGAGTGAAAGGATTCCCACAATCATGATGCCATTTGTGATGAGACGTCCTTTGAAAAAACCTATTTGTTCTTGTGCTATCAACATGGAAGTAACGGTTTCAACTGACTTGCAGTGATTGCTGAAATTACTTTATAAATAACATTGCACAATGCTATGGGACACACACCACTAGGTTCTTCATAGTATCCTTATTATGGGATGAGGGTGAGAGAGGTTGCATTAAGAGCATGGAGAACTGACCGAGTTTGTCGAGATTCTTCCATCACCTCATAAATATTTGTGCCAAGGAAATCCAAGTTGTATTTGAAAAAATCAGAGGTGAAACCGTCTAGGCCTAGAGCCTTATGCGTCGGAAAATTTAAAACCACCATTTCTACTTCTTGAAATGTGACAAGCCTCATAAGGGCCACATTCTCGTCCTTATAAACCAATCTTGGAATATATGAGAGAACAAAGTTGGTGATTGATTGTGTTGAATACTATTAACTCTCTCATTGTTGCGACTTTAAGTTAACATGTTTAGAAAATACCCTAAAAAATCTATGAATAGATACATTTCATGCACACTATTGTTAGGATAACTCATCCAATGATTTAATTATTCTTTTTCTTTGACCATATTTGTACATATTTTCTTTACCATACTTGCATGTTTATTTATATCTCATTTGGTATCTTTAATTTTTTAATTTCTAGAAATATGAAAAGCAAAATAAAAAAATAATATTTTGTATGAAATAAATATGATAGAAATATCAATTTGGCAATTTTTTAGGGCTATTATATACATATTATAAAAAACATGCTTAGCATTCATAATTTCTAAATGATTCTCTTTAGTTATTATACAATAATGTAAGTTTCATATGCCTCCTTAATTATTGCAACAAAAGCACTTGATCTAATTTAAGCATACTATGATTTTTGGATTAATTGGATTTCTATATTATAAGTGAAAAAAATGTATATATGTTATTTCCACTATATCCCATGTAGTTACATCCTTTTGTTAACTTCCAACATAATTCCAAATGAACTAAGGACCAATTGATTATCATTTAATTCCATCACAACTTTTCTATTCTTCGGTGAACTTCTTGTTTCTTCACTCTTAATACCTACACAACATTCAATATATGTAAAATAGAATGTTTGAAACATGTAGCTACTATTATTATTAATGATTCAATTTATTAGTAAAAGGTCAAAAAATATATTATTATGCTTGTCATATGTTAATATTTTTTATAATTAATAATGATAATAGTAAAAAAAATTTAAGTTATAATTTAGTTAACTTTTAGAGTAGATGGTGATAGGCTGTTATATTAAGGCACTTCATGGTGTAAAAGTCACATGTTTGAAACTATGTGGGAAAAATCCCATCCACACTAAGGGGAACCCACATCTCAAAAAAAACTTACACGCTTCTTTGTATTCTTACCATAAATATTGTTTGTGCCCTATTTATAGATAAATAAAGGAACTGTTAAAATGCAAATATAACCAAAAAAAAAACTTAAATAATACTACACCACTTATCAATAAATCTTTAAATGTTAGTATTGAAGTGGCAAAGGCTCAAACTTTATCTATTTTTGCATATTTTATTATAAGGCATGTATATTGTAATTTAAAACTTTAGTTTTCATTTTCATAAATTCAAAATTAAAAATTAATCTGAATCCATATATATGCTCTCTTCATGTACACGATACATCTATTATTATAACTAAGCATAATTCCATGATAATGATATCGTTGTCCATGCATGCAACATTGAGTAAGATATAAATTTAAAAGTAACTTAACTTGCAAACTTGATAATTTGTAAATGAAACAAATAAATCCATTCTAACTACATTCATCAAAAGTAATGTAACATTGATAGAATTTAACATTAAATCCACATCATGAATTTAAAAGCCAATGAAGACATCGTCATATACACAAGTTCAAATTCTAGTATTTGTATTCCAAATTGGTCTAGTTATACATTTTTCTCTTTTACAAAATGGAACTTCATTCCCAACATAGATAATGGAAGCTCATGCCCATAAATGACATACTGGCAAACTGGCATCATGACTGATCTAGAAATTGGATAAGTCACCCTCGCCACGCTTGGCACTCCCAAGTGCATTTCGAAATTGATATTGCTGCAAAAATTCAATAACCAATTAGTTATAAAACCAAAAATTCATAGAATCAATTTCGTTAATTCATGATCAGATTTTGATCAACTACTCATTCTCACCATGAAGATATAAGGCAATGGAGAAGATTGTCTTTCCTAGGTAGATGGTGGAGCACTTGTTGATGGATGTAGGCATGGGTAATGGATGATGGATAAAGGCATGGTGGAAGTGAAATAGGAAAAAGTTAGTGGTTATGGGCAGTGATACATGCCCACCGGTTGTACGATAGTGGGAATCACCCTAGGGCGAGGGATGACCCTTGACGGGGGAAATTGGAATATCAAGGGTGGATGATTGGAACAATGAGAAGGGTGGATGACTAAATGGTAGGGGTGGAAATTGGGAAGGGTTTGGGGAGGTGGTTATACGCATGGGAGAATTTATGAAGGAGAAAGGTGGTGGGTGTGGGTGACAATACATCCCCATTGGTTGTACAATAGGAGGAAACACCCTCAAGGATGAAATTGGAATGCTAATGACTAGATCAGTGTTCCTAGTGCTATATTTTTTTCCACCAACATGCTCATCAAATAATTGAAGTCGACATGTTGGAACGTTGTGAGATGTGGGTCCCTCGACTGTAACAATAAAAAAATTCATCCAATTATGCCAATGCATCGAAAATGATAATATATCGTATTTCACATAAAACAATGCATAACATCAAATTTCCATACCATTTTTCTGTATAATAGAATGTTGCACTAACTCAGGCATGTGGCCCACATTTCTTTGGTGTTGATAAGATAACGTTGTTAGGATATTTTGACACATGGGAAATAGTTAAGTATAACTTGGTCTAGCGTAGAGTTAGGTAAAGTATGTTTTTTTACTATGTACATTTATAGCTTATAATCTGACAGTCACGATATGTATTGATCTGACGGTTCATTCTTTCCTCGGTATTACCGACACTTGATCTATGGCTTAACACTTGATTTTTCCATGATATCTATTTAAAGAGCATGGAGGGTCATTTTTCCAGTAACTTTTTATGAGAGAAGCTTATGTAAATTTTCTTCTTTATATTAATAAATTTCCCAGAGTGCTCGCGTTGGCTCAGGTCATGGACTGTTTCCCTCTTTGAGGGTTTTAACCACGTCAAATACTGGTGTACTGATCTGTGATCTATTTTTGAGTGGTGACCTTTGGTTTTTTATCTAAGGAACTTACCCTATAAATTCCTACATAGTATCAGAGATATTTTGAGGGCTGCATCCATTGTTGATCGAAATCAAAGCCGATTTGACTACATGCAACTGTCATTTTCCAGATCTACTATTTTTTACCACTTTCGAGCCGGGAGAACTGCTCTATTGTGTCCATAGCCTCTGTTACAATGAGGAACACCATTCATTTCATGCGAAAATGTTTCTCGTTACCCAAGTTATGTCATTTTATATATGGAGGTATAAAGCATTTTTTTTTACAGTTATATTTATTAATCTCTCTGTTTATTTCAGTTTATAGTCTTTTTTTTAATTTCCAGATCTATACTATCTTATCTGCGTATGCTCTTTGCTATGCATTGTGTGCAATCTCGGCAAATCAGAAACAGGAAAATGAGATTTTTCTGCTACATATGCTCTTTCCCCACGACTTTGTATGATCTCGGGAAATCAGAAATAGCAAGAAAAATAGATAGTTGCTTGTAGGACTAATCGGATTGTGTTTCCGGAAAATGCACATACATTGAAGAGCAAAAAAAAAACAAAAACAAAAAACCAAAAAAACCCTTTCTCCTTTCAAACAATTACAAAATCCTTTTACTAGCTCAATTGGTGTAAAGTTACTTTATGAGAATACAGGTCTTGAATTCAAATCTCTTTCTCAAGCTTTTTTTTCTTATAAGTTTTTTGTTAAGTTACTTTTTCTTAAAAAACCTTTTGCCAAGTTGTTAGTTTTAAAAAGAGGGTTTAATTTAAAAAGCACATGTAAAAGTAAAATTGTAAAAGTGACTCTCACTTATTTATAAAAGTGGGTCAAATAAGGTAGTTTTTTTTTTAAGTGAGCTTATTGTATTAAGTTTGGAAAAGGGAGGGTTTTTTTTTTAAAGTACAAATTCATCATTAACTTTCAACCTATCATGTAACTATTCAACATCTACTACAACTGTTTTTCAAAAAGGCATAACTTCTTCATCCGGACGCCGTTTTCAGAGCTTTTTTTTTTAACCGGCCTAATTTTTCGAGATCTTTCCATTGGAGCAGTTGGTTTCAACCTTTTCAGCTTCAGCTTTTTTAAATGGAAAGTGCATGCCCAGTTATTCTTAACAACACCAATTATTTCCAATGGCTATCCTAGATGGTAGACTTACTTAGAAGTAATGGGCTTTCTAGAATATCCATAGGACAAGAAACTAAACCTATCGATGGAAATAAAGTTGCTAAATGGGAAAATAAACAAGATCAAGTACGAGAGTTTATAGGAATGTCCATTACTCAAGATCTTAGATTTCATATCTAAGAAATTGACTCACCTGTTGAAGCTATGGAAAAGCTAAATATTGTTTTTGAAATTAAAAATGAAATCAGAGCCCACCAGGTTGAAAATGAGTTGCTTACTTTGGACCCCAATAATTTCTCTTCTCTTGAAGTTTTTTTGTCCAAATTCAAGACCCTTAGACTTCTTTTAGAAGGTTGTAAGGTCAAAACGGAAGATGGTAGCCTTACCTATTCCATTCTTGCTTGGCCCCGCATACTCTGTATTTGTTTCCACCTTCCATTCCACTAGAGAAGCCCTCATTTCTCAAGGAACATCCTACAAGTCCCCCTCTTTTGATGCCTTTTGCGATTCTTTGATAAGAGAACAAGAAAAACTCTTACACCTTAGTCTTATTAATAATGGAAACTCTTCTAAGAAAACCTTAGCAACCCAGCAACAACCATATCAAAAGAATCCTAAGAAGCAGCATCCTAAAAAGAATGGTCCTAAACCAAACAAGAGTCTTACGCCATTTCAATCGAAAACTGAAAAAACAACTCAAAAAATTGATAAGGCAAATAAAAACAAAGGGAATATGATAGATAAACATTAAAACTTTTGTAATCGTGATGGTCACGTAAAGTCAAAAAAATTTAAGAAGATGGAAGCCTTGGAAGCAGCAATGAAAAATCACAACAACAATTTGGAGAACACTTCAACTTCATCTTCAGGAATGCCACTATCTGCTTGTGGTTGTCAAGCATCAAGATCTAGTTATGCATTGAATGTATCTTCTTCTTCTCATTCTCATGAGTGGCTCATTGATTATGGAGCCTCTTACCACATGGCCAAAAATAAAGCCATGTTTTATTCTTTAAATGATTGTAACACAAAGATATTTATGTTGGTGATGATAGATCTCTTAGTGTTGTAGGGTCTGGAAGCATTAATCTATATAATGGTCAGTTTAATGATGTATTATGTGTTCCTACCTTGTCCTACAAACTTCTATCTGTTTATCAGATAACTCATTCAGGTGAAGGGAAAACAGTAGAATTCTCACCTCATGATGTTGTAATTAAGGACCTCAAATATCCTAGACATATTTTAGCTACTGACATTGTTGATGATTCCACAAGGTTGTATAAGTTTGAAAAAATTGGGTCATCATGTCTTCCCTTCATTTTTGTTGCTCATAATGATGAAGTGAGCAAACTTTGGTATGAGCGATTTGGTCACTTAAACTATTGCTCTCTTCAAACTCTATGTAAAGAAAATATGGTGACAGGTCTTCCTATGATATCGTTTAGAGATGGTGTTTGTTCTGGATATGTACTTGTAAAACATCATCGAGATATTTTTGACAAGCATGCCTCTTGGCACACTTCAGCCCCTTTGCAGCTTGTGCACAGTGATTTATGTGGTCCACTTCCAATTGTTTCTTTCTCTTGCTACAAGTACTTCTTAACTTTCATTGATGATTTTTCCAGATGCACTTGGGTTATACTTGCCAGTGACACCATCCACCCTTATATGTTGTAGTTCCACTATAGCAGCATTATATATGTTGGATCCCGAGTTACGTGTTGTATCATTTGTTCCACCACGTATGATTTTCTAATTGGAGATTCAATTGTGACTTTTTGTGATCATATATCTATTACAAAATCATTGAATAGTCTACTATATGTGATACTTGGATATGATTTTGACTTGTACTTTCGGGCAGTGATCAGATGATTCACTATGTACTTTACATTTTCAGCTATACTTGTATACATTTTGGATCCACTCTGTACTTCATATGCGGACATGCTTTTCTTTCACTGAGCATGGGTATACCTGCCTCAGACATGAGCTATCTCTTTGATCTCTCTCACTGGTTTTCTGGGTAGGTTGAAATCTGCTGAAGTTCTCTCTAGTCCTCGCAAGGTTCTTTCTATGCACATAATACATTTCGTCCATCATGTACCCCTTCTGACCTCATATATTAGGGGACATCTGTTATAGCATCATTTATCACCTTCATGTACTTGATGAGTTACACTTTGTCCTTGGGCACCCTTTCCCCTCAAACTTGAACATTTTCACAAAAAACAGTATCTTAAAACCCATATGCGACTCTGCTCAGAATTTTTCTCGTATACATGCGAGTCCATTCATAGAGATCCGCATATACCTTTTAAATTATTAAAAATATATATACATACCCTATTTTTTAGGCGGGTTTGATGGTTATTCCAGTAATTTAACCACCCCATCCTGTGGCCTAGCTGCTCTTAACTGCAGAAACTAATTTGAGGGAGTATAAAATCCCCTCAAAGGAATGGCCTAAGGGAGAGAGAAAAAATATAGATATTATACTCTGTTGGAGCCCTATTCAAGTATGATATTCCCGTGCCTCCTGCACTTCCCCCCTTGAGATGTTCATCACCCTATATGACATCTATTGTGCACACATCTTGGAAGAATTCTTGCAAGGCTAGGGCTGGACGGATCCAGAGGAAGGTATGCTCGAAGGCCGTGGCAAGATTCGGGTGATCTCTCCATGTTTTGATTATTGTACGTGTCATCCATAATAACAAGAGCCATCTTTTTCTCGATATTTACGTGTATATGATGCTTTATACATGTGTAACAATCATTAATTGAACATTTCATATTGTTTTTATGATATTATGCATGGTTTTCACTAACATCTAGGAAATATATATGTTGTACAACTAGGTTTTATGTTCGTTCTTTGTGGATTTACAGGTTTCAGAGCACAAAGTGTTGCAGGGGGTTTTCACCCCGCGGGATCTACATCAACCGAAGGATTTTTGGGTAAGTTCTGCAACCAGTAGTATCTAGTTTTCAGTATGAAAGTTGGTTAAGTGAGTCCTTCTTGAATGGCATGCCCCTGATCTGTGAACGTTATCAACCCAAGACCTTTAGGGTATTATTTCCAGAAACAATACTTCTTAAAAATCAAGAGTGAATTTTTTAACATGTTCTTGGCCTTTAAGGCCTTTGTTGAGAAACAATCTGGACATCACATTCTTAAGTTAAGATCTGACAATGGAGGATAATATGTTAACAACAAATTTATCCACTTTTCCACTAAACATGGAATTCAATTTCAACATACAGTTCTGTATACTCCACAACAAAATGGTGTAGCTGAAAGGAAGAATCGCACTCTAAAATAAATGGCTAATTGTATGCTTCAATCTAAAGGACTTAGTCTTAATTTTTGGGCAGAAGAAATTAATTGTGAAAATTACATAGTAAATCACACTCCTACTAAGGTTTTAAGGAATATAAATCCATAAGAAGCTTGGAGCTCAATCAAACTAGATGTAAGTCACTTTCGTGTTTTTGGAAGTGAAGCTTGGGCCCACATTCTAGATGCGAAACATAAACCCTTAGAACCTAAGAGTGAAAAATGAATTTTTGTTGCATATTCTGAAGATGTCAAAGGATATAGACTTCTTCAACCAAAATCCAAAGATGTAATTATTAGAAGAGATGTAAAATTTGATGAAAATATATTGGCCTGTGAGCCTAGTTCGGCAGTGTGCCACCTTTGGCCTGTGAGCTTGATTCGGCATATGTGCCAAATCTCTCTATCTCTTCTATTTTTTATAATATTCCTTCTAGTTCGAATGATGACAACAAGGATGAAAATCCTCCTCCACCTCCTCAATATCTTCCTTCAGCTCCATGACTTCAAATATGGGTCCGCTCTACTTGGGATGCGGCAGGTTCTCTTGTAGGTGACCCTGCAGATCAACGTTGTACATGTTCTCAATTCGAAATAGCCTCTTCCTTATTAGCTCAAGTTCCAAAAAATCTTGATCTAGACACCTTTGAAGAAGCTTCAGGTCATCCATATTGGGATGCAGCTATGAATGAAGAATATTTTTCCTTATTGGCAAATGATACTTGGGATCTTGTTCCTCTTCCAAAGGGAAGAAAACTTGTCAGCTGCAAATGGGTTTACAGAACAAAGTTTGGACTAGATGAAAAAGTGGATAAACATAAATCTCATCTTGTTGCTAAAGTATTTTCACAAGTTAAAGGAATTTACTATACTGAAACCTTCTCCCTTGTTGCCAAAATGAATTCTATATGCCTTCTTCTTTCCCTTGATGCCTCCTTTAAATGGGAAATCCATCAAATGGATGTTAAATCCACCTTCTTACATGGGGATTTTCATGAAGAAATCTACATGGAACAACCCCCTCGCTTTATCCAAAACAACTCTAGCCTTGTTTGTCGCCTTAGGAAGTCTCTTTATGGTCTCAAACAAGCCCCTCAGGCTTGGTATGCCAAAATGGATAGCTTTCTCTTAGATAATGGATTTTATAGATGTCATTCTGACAACTCTGTCTACACCAAGAAAGTGGGTAATTCCTTAATCATCCTTTTTCTTTATGTTGGTGATCTTATCCTTACTGGTAGTGATCCCAACCATATAAACCATGTGAATTCTAGCCTCAAAAATAAGTTTGAAATGATAGACTTAGGACTTTTACATTATTTCCTTGGTCTTCAAGTCTTGCAATCCAAAGAAGGTATTACCCTTTCTCAGTCCAAGTATGCATGTGATATTCTACACCACTTTCAGATGGAAGACTATAAGCCAACCCCTTCTCCCTTTCAGTCTGGAGTCAAGCTTTCAGTCACTTGTACTTCCCCTGAAGTTGATGCTACCTTATATCATCAACTTGTTGGTAAAATTCTGTATCTAACCAATACCCATCCTGACCTTTCCTTTTTCATTGGTCTTGTTGCTCGATCTATGAACAAACCTCATGAAAGTCACTGGAAAGTAGCTAAAAGAATACTTTGATATATTCGAGGTAAAGTTCAGTTTGGGATTCATTACAATGCAGGAACATCTCCATTGTCGATTGGTTTCACTAATTCTGATTGGGCTGATGACCCAGATGATCGAAAGTCTACTATAGGTTATGTATTCCCTCTTGGTTTAGGACCTATTACACGATATTGTAAGAAACAAAGTGCCATCTCTCTTTCTTCAACATAAGCAGAGTATCGTGGTGCAATTGAAGCCAGCAAGGAAGCCCTGTGGCTTTATCAAATCCTATCTCAATTTGGTCTTGATCAGCAGCACCCAACTACACTTTGGTGTGATAATCAGAGTGCCATTCAGCTATACAAAGATCCAGTTCAACATCAATGCATGAAACACAATGAGCTACACATACACTTCATCAGAAAGCTCATTCATGAATGTGTTCTTGAAGTGCAGTATTTTTCAACCAATTATCAAGTTGTTGATATCTTTACAAAGGCTCTCACAGAAGCAAATTTTAACAAAATTTGATCTATGCTTAGAGTTCAGGAAAGTTATCATTAAGGGTGGTTAGGCTATAATGCATCCTTCATTCTCTTATTGTGTCACCTTTGTAAATCCTTCAATCCTATCCCAATTTGTTCTTAAGGGGGGATGTTAGTATATTCTGACACATAGGAAATAGTCTCCTAGTGTGTCACCTTTGTAAATCCTTCAATCCTATCCCAAGTTGTAATTAAGTGGGAATGTTAGGATATTCTAACACATAGGAAATAGTTAAGTATAATTTGGTCTAGCGTAGAGTTAGGTAAAGTGTGTTTCTTTACTATGTACTTTTGTAACCTATAATCCGATGATCACGATATGTAGTGATCCGACGGTTCATTCTCTTCTTGGTATTACCGACACTCGATCTGTGGCTTAACACTTGATTGGTCCATGATCTCTATTTAAAGGTCATGGAGGTTCATTTGTCTAGTAACCATTTATGAGAGAAGCTTATGTAAATTTTCTTTCTTTATATTAATAAATTTCTTGGAGTGGCCACGTTGGCTCAGGCCATGGAATGTTTCCCTATTTAAGGGTTTTAACCACGTCACATACTAGTGTATTGATCTGTGATCTATTTGTGAGCGGTGACCTTTGGTGTTTGATCTAAGGAACTTACCCATCCATATTTCATTTTTTTGTACGAACTCATCCAACCTTTTCAAATTGTGGTTTATCTTTCCCTAATTTTGACTTGCACCCACATCGCCTTTTCTTATTGATTGGGCTCAAGAAACTATGTTTTCTCTTAGTAGTGATCTTGGATGGAGTTATAGTATTGAAAAACATTCTGTTGTATCCTTGACATGATTTGTCTACCAAATTCTTCAATGCATATTCTTGCTCCAAATTTGTAGGTATCTTGGATCTCAATTTCTCATGAGTTGATAAGTTAACACGTTTCATCTCATCATCTTCCAATAATGCACTATCTGGTCATACATTGGTTGATTTAACATTGTATGATAAATCCTTGAAATTATCAATGCTTGTTTCATTATAATAATTTATAATGGGGTGAGAATCAAAGCATGGAAAAAGCTATGTTTGTATTTATGGGCCCAATATAGGTGTTTCATTCAAATCAAATAAAATTGTAGGCCTTTCTATAGTAGTATTAGTGACATTAGGTAGTACATTTTCACCCAAACTAATGGTACTCACCAACATCTCAACTTTCATTCCATGTTTACAAACATTTCTATTCAAGGCCCAATTGCAATTATAGAAGTGTAGATTGGAACCTTTATATATGACATTGTACCAAATATCACGTGTATCCTTATTTAGCTATGAACCCAATAGTCATTGTTACTCTTTTCATCAGGCACACAATCTTCATTTGGGATTTGGCTAGCTCTACACTTGGATGAATTCAATTGCTCCTCAATTTTGTTGGGTCGTAGAAAACCATCTTGTTTTAAACGTTGCATATGATTGTAATAAATACAACCTTTGTCAACCAAACATATACTAACCAATCAACATGTCTATGACATGCATTGTTCTTCTCACGTAGGTATCTTTCCTTGATATACCAATGATGAGATTCAATGGCATTATTTGTATCTTTATTAGAATGTGGAAAAATTTTGTATGCTTTTGCCCACATATCTGTAGAAATAAATTTACAGTTATGAATTAATAATACATATGACATGCAAAATAAATTCATTAAAGCCACTTACAAGAAACTTACATATTTTTTTGTTGCCTAACCAAGTTGTTTTAAAATATTCCAGAAACCTTGTATGGTCACTGAATCTTCAAAGAACCTTTCAACTTTCTTTTTACAGATTCATCATCTTCACATGTGTGCATGATTTCTCATAAAGAATGAAAAATGTGGATTTGTTTTTCCCCTCGTTGGACTTTCCAACATTCTTCAACCATGCACGATGAACATGCCACACACATAATAATATTTTACACTTGATTGAAGACCTGGAATAACATAATTTATTAGAGGGATTATACATTAACAATATTTGTATGTCTATTATAAAAGAATAAACACATCACCTTAACGCTTCAATTTCAGCAGTAGCATCATCTGTGATGAAGGCTTGAACATGCCAATCTGGTCGCTCTTTCTTCCCAATGGAAAAGTGAGTTGACATCCATTTAGAAATTTCAGCTATAGTATTGCGTGATGATATCACCCGAGCTATTGGAACCCCATTGCGATGTTTGTCGAAAACCATTAAGGTGTACAGTTGATACTACATTACAAACAATGTACATAATTTATATAAGTTACATGCATTAAAATTAGGTTGAATAAATGAATCAAATTTAGGATAAATTTGTACTCACTCCATACTTATTTGTACTAAATGTTGAATCCATTGAGATTATATTATTGTGAGAAAATTTTAGCAACATTGAATGCATCCACTTTGTTTGTATGCCCATAATAAAAGGGATGTTTTCAACAAGATCTTGTTTCTAGTAAAAGAAAAAGCTCTTAGGGCGATCCTTATACCAACATTCTACACTGTTTGGATCACTTTGATCTTTAACATACTCTAGGTTTATGGTATCATTGTAAATGTTTAATATATCATGTCTTGTCATATATGCATCTCGATATATGCATATGTATAACATACCAAATCAATTCTTCACATCAGAGATGAACTTGTCCCTTATCATTGTAACATTAAAACCTCTCGCATATCCCTTGTTAAATGTGGTGCATAACTTAATCTCATAGACCTACAGATTACATCTTTTCCATGACAAACAACATTGGATTTATCAATATGCCTACATGCATTATCTATTATTACAACATCATATTGTCTAAGTTGAAGTCGTCGCACAATGAAGTGACATTGGCAACCAGCTTTAATACTTTCATATTGACTGCGTTTTTTCTTTTGATATGAGGACACACTCGTAATTTTATTTTTGCACTCCGAACCATGTGCACACCAATACATGTATATAAATTTTTTACAACAAATTAGATATAACATATATGCATACTATACAAAATTATATGTATATTGATAAATATATAAAGACTCACATAGCGTACTTTGGATATGTTGAAAATTATGTTTGTTTTATATCCTCTACTTTTTTACGTCAATGAGAATAAATATGAAATTGAGTGGGTGCACATTCACCCGATTCCTCTCCTCCTATAAAATGATCAAGTCGACAATATGGAATAATTGCAACTTCGTCCCCATCAATATTTGTCCATGTTAAGTCTTATGTTGAAAATTCAATCATATCCTCTGGTTCTTCAACTTCCAACCCATTAATCCTCTCTCACTTAGTCATTCTTCAAATATTTGTACACATTCCATTGAAAATAATTTGGTTTGAGTAAATATTATGGTCTTGATTAATTCATATCACTAAGCATGGAAATCACATTTTTAAGTAAATATTTTATACTTTTCAGATAAACCACTTTGGCAAAATTAATATTTGGGTCATTAATCAACTTAGAGATTTCTCACAAATTTAGACTAATCATGTATGACATATGATGTCTTTGTGGATGTGGTGTCACCAAATTAGTGTCATGGGGTGACTTGTGATGAGTGGTTGAGGTGGAATGGGTCGAAGGGAACTACCTAACACTACCTAACATGAAAATCTCATAAAAACAAGGATGTTCCTAGCACTGAGGCATGAGATGGTATGCTAATGGGGGGAATTAGAAGAGGGACCCAAGGGAGAGACATAACACCTCTCTCAAAGGGTGAAAGGTTTCTAATCTCCTAGATTTATGGTTTGGGTCAAAACTAATGTAGTAATCTCACACCACTTTAAGTTTGATCCAGAAAGAAGAAAGCTTCCTAAAGGGAGCAAGACTCGACGCATTGTCCATAGGAAGAGTGGGAATAATGAAAAAATTTGACTCAGACATTTTAGAGGCTTCGTCCATATGAGGTAAAAAGTGATTTTTATGTCTCCCTTCAAATAACCTACATGGAAACCTAACTTTACCCTTTTCCCCAGGAACTTTAGAATCACTAGTCAATAGATCAACCATAAGTTGATGAGAATATTTAGACCACACTTCTAAGACTCTAGGTATAGTAGAACAATCCTTAAGAAGGTGAGCACCCTCACAAATATTTCAAAGTTATTTGGGCTTGCGTTGCATGTTGGAGGGTTCCTCAACATTACTAACACTCACGACCATGGTTGGTTTGTTAGACCCTTTCTTATCTTGCTTCTTCTTCTTCTTCCTTTTCTTCTTCTTCTTAGCCTCCTAGTTACTAGCATCAAGAATTTCAACAGGAGAAAAAGAAAAACGGGTAGAATACATGATGGGTAAAGAACTAATTTAATCATGATAAAAGATTGGACGCTATATGTCTAGCATTCCAATGGTTACTAAACTAGACTCGAAATTTATCTATATATGTATGTATGGATTTCTTTACAATGAACCGAAAATTATTTTTATTTAAACAATAAGCTGCATTTATCATGAGATGATATAGTGTGCCTTAATTATCATATACCTATGGTTTATGTCTTTTTCAAAGAAAGCTTTTGTAGAAATTATACAAACCTATGTATATCAATAGATTAAATCTGATCAAGCAATGTACTAAAGCAAGATACTGAATCCTTCTACAAATCAATTATGGAAAATAAACAGGATCGCCAATCACAACAAGTAAAGAAAGAAGCAGACCAAACTACAATACAGATATTTTCCTAGGGAAATCTTGCTGCTCAAAACCCCTCTATATTCTATTGTATATTCACCATGGAATCATGAAACAATTACAATGCACTCTTCTCACAAGAGTCTCCTACACTCTCACAAATGTCTCACACTGACCTTGACAAAATCGACCAACACTTAGCCAATTTCCTACCTCTAATCAGTCTGCCTTGCTTGCACAATTAATGTGGAATGCAATCCCTATTATTCATGAATTTTAGCCTTCTAAAACTGCCCAATGCTCATGGGAAATCCAATGGTTTTTTTGTTGCATGCAGGCGGCCTACTAATAATACAACTGATATTTAACATCCCTTTAACCTTTGTCTCAACTGGGTCTCCACTAGAACTAACATGCATGCAGCTATTAATAGTAAATCATTAGTTGCATGGAAGATCACTTCGTGTGAATTAAATATGATTTGATTCACTTGATATCTTACTAGTTCAACAAACGGTTACAACTAGTTCAACTGACTTCAACTCAATTAATTGAGTTAATTGATTTCTCATGCATTAAACTAATGCACTAACTGCAATTCAAACTACATAGATAATAGAATCACTCTGTATGCCTCACCAACCACTCTCAACTCGAAATTCATGAGCTAACTGATTTTATCACACAAATTTAACTATTACAAGTGATTATGAGATAAGATTACATTTTATTGTCCAATTTAATAAAGGGAAAATTAAATTAGACACACATGTCTTGTTGACTTTTCAACACTCCCTCTCAACAAGAAAGGGATTATGTGCCACCCCGATCCTGCCTCTATGGTATTCGAATTTTCTCCTGGCGAGCACCTTCGTCAGAATATCTACATACTGATCTTTCGTAGGAATGTACTGAAGTAACATAATTTTCCTCTAAACAAAATCTCTGAGATGGTGGTACCATATGTCTATGTGCTTGGACCTATCATGGAATACCGGATCAACCGAGAGTTTAATGAAACTCTAGTTATCACAATGTATCACCGTTGGATCCATCTAAGAACCAAACAAACCAACCAGGATCTTCCTCATCCAGATGGCTTCACATGAAGCCTGACTTGCTGCCATGTACTCTGCCTCGGCTGAACTGAGTGCCACAAATCGGTGCTTCCTACTGTACCAAGAAACTGTTGTCGATCCTATGTTGAATATCCCTCCTGATGTGCTCTTTCTGTCTAATGGATTGCCTGCCCAATATTCATCAGTGAAGCTTTGAAGCCTCACTCCCTCTGTTCGTCTATACCATAATCCATACTATGTAGTGACCCTGAGATATCTCAAGACATGCTTCCCTGCCTTCCAAAAGAGCTTGGTCAGCTTAACCATAGCTTGACTCAACTAGTTAACTTCATACCAAATGTATGGTCTGGTTTTCACCAAGTACATCAGTGAACTCACTAGCTTCCTATAAACAATAACGTCCACTACTTCTCCTGAAGTAGCATCCTTCTTCCTCTAGTTCCTAGAAGAGGAGTCTCCATGGGTTTACAACTCTCCATGTGAAACTTACTCAAAATCTCTTTGGAATACTTTCTTTGAGAAACAAATAGCTCACCATCCCGCTGCCATATTTCCAAACCAAGGAAATAGTGAAGGAGTCCCATGTCCTTCATTTCAAACTCCCTTGCAAGATCCTCCTTGAAATAAGTTATCAGCTTCACATCACCTGCAAAATTACATCATCAACATAAAGTATGATAATCAAGAGCTTACCTTCAACCACAATCTGGTACAGGTTCGCATCCGCTTAACTTTTGGTGAAGCCCAACCAGGTGAAATAGCTGTCAATTCTAGTGTACCAAGCACGAGGTTCTTTCTTCAACCCATACAGTGCTTTGAGTCAACACACATGCGACTCACTGTCAAATATCTCAAAACCTTATGGCTGCTCTATGTACACTTATTCCTCAATAACTCCATTGAGAAATGCATTCTTCACATCCATCTGATGTATCTACCACCCCATCTGCGCTGAGAGTGCAAGGATAGATCAAATCGATGGGTATCTCGCAATCGGTGTGAAACTCTCCTCATAGTCAATCCCTTCAACTTGTGAGAATCCCTGAGCTACAAATATAGCCTTGTACTTCTCCACACTCCCATCTACCACCTACTTCACCTTATAGATCCACCTAGATCTAGCCACTAATTTTATGACTGGTCTTGGGACAACTTCCCATGTACTGTTCTTGACGATCGAGTCATACTCCTCAACCATAGCGTCAACCCAAATTAGTTGTTGCATTGCTTCCTCAAAGGAAGATGGTTTTGTTGCAATACACTTTCTCATTAGAGCCATGTATCTAGTAAACTTATCTGGAGACTGTCTCTGTCTGCGCAGTGAAGTAGGTGCTCCTACATGCTCTGTTGCATCAAGTCTCAATCTATCATCTTCCTTGGTGCACCTTCTACCATTTCTGGTGGATGGATCTACATGATTGTTTTCTGCCACTCCATGGTCCTCCGCATGTGGCTGCTCTACATTTTGAGGTTCATTCTTTGGAACCAAGAGTTCCTCATCTACATGCAAATCCAACTCCCTCTCAAGGGACAATCACATGGATTTCTCCTCATCAAATTTTGTATCCCGTCTCACAACATTCATCCTTTTGTTTGGAAAATACACCCAATAGTTGTGGGGCGTATTAGTGTACCCCACAAATATCCCAATCTCAGCTGTTGGTTCAAGCTTCTTCCTAGAATATTTGGTCACATGGAAATAGACAGATGAGCCAAAAAATTTAAATATGAAACATCAGGTTTATTACCAGAAAAAGCCTCCTTTGGTGTACTCATGCCAAGTATCCGATGAGGACTACAGTTTTGCACAAATACCATTGTGTTGCATGCCTCCTCCCACAGATGCAATGGTAGGCCCTGATCATGCAAAATCGCTCATGCCGCACCCACAATTATTCTATTATTTCTTTCTGCGATCCCATTCTATTATGGGTTATGAGGCGCAATCAACTCTCTATGAATTAATTCTTTGCTACAGAAGTTTTTGAATACATTGGAGATGTACTCACCACCATTTTTTCTCCTAAGAGCCTTCACATGCTTCCCTGTCTCTTTCTCCACCAATGCTTTGAACTCGCAGAATTTTGAGAACGTCTGATATTACTTCTGCATGAAGTAGATACAACACTTTCTAGAAAAATCATCAACAAAGATCACATAATACCTATGCTTTGTTGTTGAAGTTGTAGATAATGGTCCACACACGTCTAAGTGAACTCTCTCAAGGATTTCCTAAGTTCAGTTCTCCTTCTCGTGAAAAGTGGCCTTTGCATAATTCCTCATAGTACATCCCTTGCATGTGTCTATATGTGCAAGAGTGACCTTGGGAAGACCCATAGAAATCTGTTGCATGACCTTAAAGGCTTCGTGGTGTAGATGGACCAATCTCCTGTGCCATAACTCACCCTCATCTCGGCTCACCACTTTTTCTACCTTACCCATCAATGCTGCACAGCCATATACATCAATTTTATAGAGATTCTTCACATGAATCCCAATATTCTTAGCTTTTCCTATGGCTTTGTGTCAAAGGAAATATTTCCCTTCACTAAAAGTCACATCATAGCCTCCATCCTCCAACATTGCGACTGAAACTAAATTTTTTTCAAGCTTGGTACATGCATTACATATTTTAATAAGAAGGTTTTACCTAACTATCTCTGGAAGGTAACTGTACCAATCTTGATAGCATTGTACCACCCGTCATCACCCATTTTGATATGCATCTAGAGGTCATTCTCCTCCGAGCTACTAAAAATTTCTTTGTCTCTCATCATGTGGAAATATGCACCACTATCCAAGTACCACACTGATCCCATTTCACTTGACACCATGCATGTAATGAGTGATAAGTCAAGCTCAAATTGAGAGGCAAAAACCTCACCAGCTGCAGATCCTGAAGCCCTCTTATTCTTCTTCTTTTGTGGACAATTAGTGGCATAATGTCCATGCTTGTGACAGTGAAAACACTTCACTCTGGACATGTCGTGCTTCTTGCCTTATTTTACAGACTTAGATTTGGAATAGGATTTCTTTCCTTTCCCCTTCTTCGCCTTACCATCCAAGTCGTTATTTTCTTCATCATCTGTCTTAGATGAAGATCCATCCCTGGTATTTTTCCTGAATTATTCTTGCACCAAATTCGACCAAAGTTGTTCCCAATTTGGCAGTTTCTCCCTCCCATTGATAGAGTCCTAATAACTATGCCAACTATTGGGAAGCCCTGGAAGAGCTAGGCTCACCAAGTCATCATCCGCGACAGTAATTCCGATGCTTCCAAGCTCATCTCGACATTGGACAAACTAGTTTAAATATTTCATAATAGTGTCACCTTTCTCCATCTTGAATTTCATGAGCTTGTCCTTCAGTGACAATTTTCTATGATCACTGCTGCTCTGAAACAAATCTATCAAAGCCTCCCACATTTCATATGGAGTCTCTTTTCCATGGAGACTTGAGACAATGTGGTCTCGTACTCCCTCAAGTAAGATCCTCCTTGCCTTTGCAACCTTCTTTTGCCAAGCATAAAGATTTGTGGCATTTGTTGCAACGGGTTTGGGAATGTCATTATCAATTAATTCTTTCAACCCATTTTCCTCCAGTATTGCCTCCATCCTGTATTTCCATGCAATATAGTTAGAGCTGCCCTCGGGTGCATACTCCAATCTCAAGCCATTGAAAGCCATTTCGATCCTGATCCGCCTGTCGCACCAAGAATACTTTTTCAAATTTGAATTCTATTCAATCACAAAATCAATTTCTTCTCCACTATAGTGATTTCCTGTGTTCCAATACTGTTGAGATTCAATAAGATAATGATCCTAGTGAATATTAAGCACCCACACTAGGTGGGGCCCACAGGCTATTTTTAGGTGATATGTCTATTTTTAGAATTTGGATCAAAGTCTATTTTTAGCAGTAATCTATTTATAGATGGTTGAGAAAATTATATGGATGGATGGGCATCTATTTTTGGAATGCATGTGTGAAGTTTTTTTGTGGAATGCATGTCGATTATTGTTAGCCCTTAACAATAATTAGACAATAAATAATAATCTATTTTCTTGAAACACTTGATTTCAAGAAACTAATGTGGCAAACCATTTAACTGAATCAATTTCAAGTTCAAAGGTTGGTTGGTGGGACATGCGGATTTCTTTGTAACTGAGTGATACAAAGTTGTAACAGAGTTGGATGTGTAGTTATGTGAGTTGTAAAGTAGTTTAACTCAGTTAAGTGAGTTAAAATCAGTTGTGCTAGTTGTAACTAAAGATACAATAGTGATATATTAGTGAATTAAATATTAAATTAATTCACATGGAGTGATCTCACATGCAACTAAAGATTTACTATTGTTAACTACATGCATGTTAGATCTAGTGGAGACCCAGTTGAGAGATAGGTGAAAGGGATAGTTTGACTATCAGTTGTGACTATAGTGGGTGCATGAGTGAAACCAAACACACATTGGAAATGCAAATGAGGATTGCACAATCAAGGCAAGGCAAGATCGAATTCATTAAGGGATTGTGATCAACAGGGATTGCGCAGTGGAGGCAGGCTGTCAAGAGGTAGTAAATTGGTGCATGCTTATCCCAATTTTTGTATGACAGTGTGAGACGATTGTATATTGTACTGAGAGCTCTTGGAGTAGAGTTTTGTATGAGATTGTTTCATGATCCATGATATATACATAGTATATGATAGTGGGATTTTTAGCTTTATGCTTTCCCAGTAAAAACATATGTGTTATGTGTGATTGATCTTTCTTCATGTGTTTGTAATTGGCGATTAAATTTCCTCAAAGAATTTAAGTAGAAGGATTTTGTATTTAACAGCGGCATATAATTGTTAGATTGGGAGAATCCGGAAATACATAATTGTATTAAAAAATTCTACAAATACCATGTAGAAATTATACAAACATATGTATATCAATAGATTCAATCCTATCAAGCAATGTACTAAAGCAAGATATTGAATCCTTCTACAAATCAATTGCGGAAAATAAACACGATCGCCAACAAATCAAACCGCAACACATATATTTTCCTAGGGAAGTATTGATGCTCAAAATTGTATATTCACTATGGAATCATGAAACAATTACAATGCACTCTTCTCACAAGAGTCTTCTGCAATCTAGCAACTGTCTCACACTGACATAAACAAATTCGACCAACACTTAGCCAATTTCCTGCCTCTAATCAGCCTGCCTTTCTTGTGCAATTAATGTGGAATGCAATCCCTATTCTTTAGGAATTTCAGCCTTCCAAAACTGCTCAATGCTCATGGGAAATCCAATGGTTGTCTTGCTGCATGCGGGCAACCTACTAATGATACAACTGATAGTTAACATCCCTTTAACCTTTTTCTCAACTGGGTTTCCACTGGAACTAACATGCATGAAAATATTAATAGTAAATCATCAGTTGCATGGAATATCACTGCATGTGAATTAAATATGATTTAATTCACTTGATCTCTCACTAGTGCAACAAACAGTTACAACTAATTCAACTGACTTTAACTCAATTAATTGAGTTAACTGATTTCTCATGCATTAAACTAATGCACTAATTGCAATTTGAACGCCATAGCTAATATAATCATTCTTCATGCCTCACCAACCACCCTCAACTCGAAATTTATGAGCTAACTGAGTTTATCACACTCAGTTAACTATTACAAAAGATTATGAGATAAGATTACATTTTATTGTCCAGTTTAATTAAGGGAAAATTAAATTAGACACACATTTCTTGTTGACTTTTCAACAATTTCTAATATTTTTTGTTAAAAAAAATGATTCTCTATGTATGGCACTCCCAAGTGCATTTCCAAATTGATATTTCTTCAAAAATTACATCAATCAATTAGTTGTAAAGAAACAAAATGCATAGAATCAATTTCATTAATTCATCTGAGATTTTGATCATTTTCTCATTCTCACTATGAAGATCTAAGGAAATGGAGAAGACTACCCTTCTCGGGTAGATGGTGGAGCATTTGGTGATGGATATAGCCATGGTTCAAGGGTGATGGATAAAGGCATGGTGTAAGCGAAATAGGAAAAATGTAGTTGGTGCGGGCGATGATACCCCCACATTGATTATATGATAGTAGGAATCGGTGTGCTAATTGAGGCCCTTCAAAGAGTAATCAAATGGAGAGACATAACACCTCTCCCCAACTGATCTGAAAATGGAACTATTTGTAATGTTATGCAAAGTATCCATTTCCATATAATTTAATTTGCAAAGTGTTCTCCATGACTTGTAGTTTAAACAAAGTGTTATTGGTAATGTTTCTGAGTTTTATGAGTGAGGAATTGTTAATTGAGTTTATTGTTTAACATATCATAGCAGAAATAAAAAACAAGTAAAATTCACCACAACATAACACAACAATATGTTGAGGCAGTTCACGCCTCCTGGGCTACATCTGTCGGTCCAAGGCTCCCCAATGGTATGTCCTTGCTCTATTAAATTGCTCAAAATGGTTACATAGTGAAAAATATGCCTAAACAGGCAAAACCAACTGTAATTTTAACTTCAAAAGATAGAAAATAGCTGAAAATGGCTTTTGTTTCACCTTAAATAGTGAAATACAACCCAAAATAGTGCCTCCTCCATGATGGCCCTCGTGGCTCCTTCCTCTTATCTGAAGAAAAATCTGCCGTAAAACTCCTTTGTTCGCTCTGAAACCTACTCCAAACTCTCCAAAATTATCAAGAAACCCAAAATTGACTAAAATTTCATCTTGTTTGGTAGAAAATTGAGAAAGTTATGACCCAAACAAGTTTTTGCCAAGTGGCACTAGAAAACCTCCTCCAAAACTAGAGGAACTCCAGTTAACTCCACCAAATTTATCGGATGGGCGGACTTGGCGGAACTGCGCTCCAGAATAAGCAGAACAATAAATTTAACTATCAATTGGAGGGCACGTTCACATGCGAAAACTTCGAAAAACTGTCTGTTGGGCCAATAAGGGTTAAGACGGCGCCCTTGGTTACGACATAAGGTCACGTGGGAAGGTGTAATATTCCTAATTTGCAACAGCAAATTCGAATATTCTATTTTTTTTATTTTGCCACCTATAGTTTGAAAATAAATAAAAATTGAGTAAAGAGGGTCTAAACTCACTTAAATAAAATAAGACATCCACCTAGTAGCACAACGTTGTGACTTAAGTGGGAGTCAAGGGGGGGACCCAACACCACGTGGAGAAGGGGGCCTATGTACACTCTAGAAGTTTCTCCAAGCTTCTGCGTAGATAAGGATGAGAATGTGGATAAGGATGAGGATGTGGAGGAGAGAGAGAGACTACGTTGGATTTTGGAGGGAAACCAACTCTATAAAATATGGAGGAGCCTCCTCATTTCATTCATGCTTGGATTCTTGGTTTATTGATTATTGAGTGAGACATTTGTCTTCTCTTTGGCACGCTGGCTATTTAGCCCGTCTGCTGCACTGTTTAGTGCAACTGAGTGTCTCCATGTGGAGATCTCACCCTTAGCCCCGGGGGACTTCGAGTGCCTACTGGGGCAAGTTTATTTCCTTAGCATCATCTTCCAGGACAGCGTTATTGCTGCAACAGCATAATACTGTGTTGTAGGGTGTTGTCGTGGTGACTTACGACACCACTTCCTTCTCTTATTTTTTAGAGGGAGAGCCTTTCTTTCCTTGGAGGATTATATTGAGAGATTTTGGAGCTGATTTGCAGATCTTGGCACTTTGCCAAAGATTTTTATTCCACTACTGCGCAGTCCCTCTCAGTTACTGCGTTATTTTCATGATATATCTGTAGTGAGGGTTTGCCGGTTGATTTGTGGGGAAGATCTCAAGTGTAAGGATCAGCCTTCCACTTTGGAGATATATTGGAGGAGGTATACTTCATTTGCTCATCATCTTCAGCCTTCTCTACTCGGTTTCAGTTTGGAGTTGCAGTAGCTGCCCAGCAACTCCGGCATTTTTGCCGTATTGTGTATTTCATCCAATCCCTTGAAGGATTGAGATATTATTGCTTATAAGGGTTAGAGTTTTTCGCCCCTATTGTATTTGAGCTATATATTGTCATATCTACGTATTGGAGCAGCATTCCATCTTAGACTGCGTTTTTCATAGCCTGGTTTTATGCAGAAATAGCAGTGTTCTTTCATTGCCAATGTACATGTGCTATTGAGGCTTGCTTTGCTTTCCTTGAGAGGTTGTTTCCTCAAGGATTGTACACTTTCTTGCTGCTATAGATTATTATTGGCTATATATTCATCTTCTTGTTTCATAGCTCCTGCAGAAAACACTGAAGGGTTTCTGGATCAATCTTTGTCTTGCGGCACCTCTATCTCAAGGGGTTTTCTATATTGAACTGTTGTTTAGCCTTGCTGAATGCCTATGCCATGTTCCCAAACCCATTCTCTGATAATACATACTTTTTTACATCTCATTCCTTCAGAAAAAACGCTGCCCTTGCTTCATAAAATTTCTGCATACTCAAAGTCTTGGGAAATCAGGGTTTTTATTGACTAGTCGGGAAGGAGGAACTGTTTAACTTATAAAAACGCCTTTTTTTGAGCTGAAATTCGACATGGACATCCCTCTTGACCTATTCTAACATAAACCAGAACCTTGACACGTCATTTTACGCATATTTACTTATACACTCATTTTAGGGCCAAAATCCTCACTTTTCCCCACCTTTTTGCCCTTAAAAGCTGAGTAAAGGTTTTTGTTGTTATTTCTTTTGGTTTATGATCATTTTCAGACACATTATATGATATCTAAAGCCATCATACCTGAATAATGCATTTTTCAGGCATGATCTGCTGAAATTTCCATTTTGGGGATATTACAGTGGTATCAAAGCATAGTTCTGGCTCAGCCTGTGGAGTTATTTATCTATGGAAAATATGAGGATCTCACATCAGCATGATCATATACCTTTGGAGATTATTTCCAAGAATGGCGGTCCAAAGGGGAAGACTTCAAAGCATCTTTACCCTTCAAAGATTACTGTGAGCTCAGGCTGGATGAAGGAGGAAGGTACAATGGTAACAGAGGAGTTTCTAGCATGAAGATTTCAGATTTGCATCGTACCACGGGGAGATCACATCTTCCCATGCATGAGGGATACACTAGTCCCTGTGAGTCAAAGCCCAAAAAGACCGGAACGGTGAAAAAGGAGAGTTTATTCTCATCCCTTTTCGGATCCAGAGGAAATTCATCCACCGTAGAGGAAGTCAAGAAGATTGAAGAGAAAGAAGAGGAAGTACCATGCGCTTCCGATTCTCATCAAGAAGAGATCAAATCACCTCATGAGGAGTCTTGTGATAACGTTGTCACACTCATGGAGGAGAAGCCACACGCATTGACAGTTGGGGCAGCCAACACTTTTGAGGACGGGACTCTTGTAGACCAAGGGTCAAATCTCATTGCTACTGTAGAGAAGCCTGGTTGCACTGCACTGTGCAACATGGAAACACTCGAGGAGGAATCAAAACATCATTCTCATGAGCCATTGTTGGATTGTACATCACATTGGAGGTTGGCGTTTGAAGCCTTGAAGATTGATGGTAGACATCTTGGAGTAAGAAAAAATTTCTCCCTTCAAGATGACACTTTCTCAATGAGCTCCTCTCAGCTCAAAGATAAACTTCTACTTTTAGATTCAAGACCTCATTGGTTTTGGAAGACTATGGATGAGAGGGAGGTCTCAAGGAGAGATCTCATTGGAGATGCACTTCACACCATGGAATGCAAGGATTTTCTTCCCTTCTCACAAGAGAAGATAGAAGATGGAGGACATCTTAGGATGGATAACATCTCTCATGCTTGTGTTGGACATCCCTTGAGCCATACACATCATGATGGGAGGTTTTTGCCTACCACCTATTTGATTCTTGATAGCGTCTCATTGATCCTTGAGGAGTTTGCATTTCAAAACCCTATGAAGTGCAGAGACAGGAATTTGATTTGGGAGAATGGTAGCCCTCATGAGAGGAGTACCAAGATGAGGAGAAGAAGGAGGCATCCACAAGTGATTGAGTGGATGATAAGCAAGGAGTTAGGGAGCTACCTGTAGATCTATGATACTAGGCAACAGGAGGCTTGGCTGCGCTGGTTACTCTTGAAGGAGTTTGGTCATCATTTGTATCTGCAGATCTATGATACCAAGAAGCAGGAGGCTTGGCTGCGCTGGTTACTCTTGAAAGAGTTTGGCCGTCACTTGGCACACACTCTTCCTAAGAGTAGGATGATGGGAAAAAGATGGCTGGATACTTGCATCATTGAGCAACATAGAGTATGGATGTATGATGTTGATGTATTACTCATATCATTCAATATGTCTTCATCACATGAGTTGTATGATGGAAGTATGGGGAGGCAGCAAAATGTCTTGTTAGAGCAAGGGCAGATTTTCTCTCACACTTTGCATGATGTTGCAGGAAGAAGAGATGGCATTATCTCTTCGGTCTTTGATGATGGCTTGGAAGCACTTCCAACTTGGGAGGTGTTCCACATTTGCTGCAGCATTATTAGAGGAGTCTTTGACAAGGAGCATGTCAAAGAACAGAGCTTTGTATTGATAGGAGCTTATTTGCATGAGCTCACAGCGCTGTCACTTTGGAGCAGAGACTTATGGATGAAGTGTGCCCAATAGGGATGTGGTGGATCTATAACCCATAGGTCCCAGGATCACTTCATATTTGCACTTGATGAAGAAAGAGGAGGTAATGATGATAGAGACATCTATGGCATATTCTTCTTGACTTGGGTTTCCAAGCCAAAGGAGGATTATCTTCTTGTAGCACATGGTTCATTCTTCTTCATAGCAGGCCAAAACACTATGGAGGACTCATGTATAGACCCATGTACCATCTTACTTCCAGCATATGGTGAGGGATTTGTTTATACATTCATTGATTTACACACTCTTTCCATTCCTATGCAGTGCATTGCTTCACAAGAGGGCAAGCTTGTCATATTGCTCCATGAGTTTTATTGGGCCTTCCTACATGATGGAGGCAGCCATCTCTTTTGTGGCCTTGGGAAAATGTTTTATCATCACTTGTATGTTCATTTTATACACTCTTACATGTGTCATATGGAGACATGCATGATTAACGATGTAAGGGGAAACATTTTGCCTTGTACTTTCATCAAGCAACAACTTGTAAAACTGCGTTGTACTTGTTGGGGAAGCTGTTGGTACCTCTTTTCATCACTTGTGACCTTCAGCATTTCCTTCATTTTACTGCTGATCATGTCTCCACTTGCTGATATAGATCAGATTTGTATGGGAGGCTTGATTATGAGGGAGACACATGAGCTGGCTGTGTCTTTGAGTGGGAAAAATTCTCACATTTTCTGCACTACATGTTCTAAGGGGAGCATGGGAGGAGGCATGGCCACCACTACTACATATGCGTTCTCTTCTGAGGTGGGCCATGAGATTGATAGTCATCCATTTTACAGCCATGGGCAAGTGTTTGGTCTTATGTTGTTTTCATATTCAGCCATTTACTATCCATTAGTAGATGTGATGGATCTTGTACATTGCTTGCCATGTAATTTTCTAAAGTTGCAGTGGATGAGACTGCGTTGTATCCTTGTGGGAGATTGTTTGCATCATGCATCATCATGTAAAACCTTTAGAAAACCTCTCATTTGGATGTTCCATGATGACCATGTCCTATTTTTCATGGATGGATTGTTTTGGGCCAGCTTGTTCTTCATTGTTGGAGGAACCTTCTCTGGAGGATTGTTCTTCACTTTGCGATTGGAGGGAAATTATTTTGCAGCCCAGGATCAACATACACTCTACACTTGTCATAAGTGGAGAGCATGGGGTGAGCTATGATGCTTGCCAAGTTCAGATTTTCAGCCCACCTTCATTACCAGAGCTTGAGGTGGAAGGAGATCTTCGGGAGTTGCCTTGTTGGGAGGTGGCTCATTTTGTTTGGATGATTGCATGGGATTCGAAAGGATTGTTGGATGGTTGCTACCATGAGAGATCAGTTTGGGATCCTGGCATTGAGAGATCCCTTCATATTAGGATGATGCAGAGTACAGGGGAGATTCAGTGGCGTATCTGGGACCCAGGCATATTTTGCAGTAGCAGTGGAGAGCATCCGCTAGGAGGAGACTTGTTCAGGCAGTTGCTTGAGGGCAAGCAACAATTTGCCGGGGGGGGACTGTAATATTCCTAATTTGCGACAGAAAATTGGAATATTCTATTTTGTTTATTTTGCCACCTATATTTTGCAAATAAATAAAAAGTGAGTAAAGAGGGTCTAAACTCACTTAAATGAAATAAGACATCCACCTAGTAGCACAACGTTGTGACTTAAGTGGGAGTCAAGGGGGGGACCCAACACCACGTGGAGAAGGGGGCCTATGTACACTCTAGAAGTTTCTCCAAGCTTCTGTGTAGATAAGGATGAGAATGTGGATAAGGATGAGGATGTGGAGGAGAGAGAGAGACTACGTTGGATTTTGGAGGGAAACCAACGCTATAAAAGATGGAGGAGCCTCCTCATTTCATTCATGCTTGGATTCTTGGTTTATTGATTATTGAGTGAGACATTTGTCTTCTCTTTGGCACACTGGCTGTTTAGCCCGTCTGCTGCACTGTTTAGTGCAACCGAGTGTCTCCATGCGAAGATCTCACCCTTAGCCCCGGGGGACTTTGAGTGCCTGCTCGGGCAAGGTTATTTCCTTAGCATCATCCTCCAGGACAGCGTTATTGCTGCAGCAGCATAATACTGTGTTGTAGGGTGTTGTCGTGGTGACTTACGACACCACTTCATTCTCTTATTTTTCAGAGGGAGAGCCTTTCTTTCCTTGGAGGATTAGATTGGGAGATTTTGGAGCTGATTTGCAGATCTTGGCACTTGGCCAAAGAGTTTTATTCCACTATTGCGCAGTCCCTCTCAGTTACTGTGTTATTTTCATGATATATATGTAGTGAGGGTTTGCCAGTTGATTTGTGGGGAAGATCTCAAGTGTAAGGATCAGCCTTCCACTTTGGAGATATATTGGAGGAGGTCTACTTCATTTCCTCATCATCTTCAGCCTTCTCTACTCGGTTTTAGTTTGGAGTTGCAGTAGCTGCCCAGCAACTCCAGCATTTTTGTCGTATTGTGTATTTCAGCCAATCCCTTGGAGGATTGAAATATTATTGCTTATAAGGGTTATAGCTTTGCTACCCTATTGTATTTGAGCTATATATTGTCATATATATGTATTGGAGCAGCATTCCATCTTAGCTGCGTTTTTCATAGCCTGGTTTTATGCAGAAATAGTAGTGTTCTTTCATTGCCAATGTACATGTGCTATTGAGGCTTTCTTTGCTTTCCTTGAGAGGTTGTTTCCTCAAGGATTGTACACTTTCTTGCTGCTATAGATTATTATTGGCTATATATTCATCTTCTTGTCTCGTAGCTCCTTCAGAAAACACTGAAGGGTTTCTGGATCAATCTTTGTCTTGTGGCACCTCTATCTCAAGGGGTTTTCTATATTAAACTGTTGTTTAGCCTTGCTGAATGCCTATGACGTCTTCCCAAACCCATTATCTGATAATCCATACTGTTTTACATCTCATTCCTTCATAAAAAATGCTGCCGTTGCTTCAGAAAATTTCTGCATACTCAAAGTCTTGGGAAATCAAGGTTTTTATTGACTAGTCGGGAAGGAGGAACTGTTTAACTTATAAAAACGCCTTTTTTTGAGCTGAAATTCGACATGGAAGTCCCTCTTGACCTATTCTAACATAATACATAACCTTGACCCGTCATTTTACGCATATTTACTTATACACTCATTTTAGGGCCAAAATCCTCACTTTTCCCCACATTTTTGCCCTTAAAAGCTAAGTAAAGGTTGCTACTATTATTTATTTTGGTTTCTGATCATTTTTACACACATTATATGATATCTGAAGCCATCATACCTGAAGAATGTGTTTTTCAGGCATGATCTGCTGAAATTTCCATTTTGGGGATATTACAGAAGGGCACTTAGTGCTGGGGCTAGCCCCTTCCAATCTCCGCCATAAAAAAATGTGCTTAGCCTGTGGTTTTTGAACTCTGGGTGTATGGATTTGGAGCTTAGCCTTGAGGGCTAATCCTTAACTTCGTCGTTTTAAAAGTTTTAACCCACAGTCTTGAGCCCTTGATCACATCGCAGCGGGCTGGCTCTTAAGGAGCTGGTCCCTAATGTTCTTTGCCCATGTTAGCTAACACAACTCAAATTTTCATGCCCGCCCGACTGCTCATTCACCAATGACCGGACTCTTCGTTTCTCCACTGCCCGACTGCAGTTCAACCTCTGCCCAACTTGCCCAGATTGCAAGTTCGTGCCCGTGGCATGTTGGTCAGGTCGGCCCTGCCCGAGGAGTTAGGTCAAGGGTTCGAACCTCATGCCTTTCACCAAATTTTTAACTGACCTTTCAACCAATGGCCTGGGGCCACGTGGCACCCACTAATAGGCTAATAAAAACCTTATAAAAATTAAATTTTGCCATATATATATATATATATATATATATATATATATATATATATATATATATATATATATATATTTTGAAAATGACAAAATCATTTGGTCAAAAAGTCTTGTTTTGGAGGTCACTGGAAGAATTCAAACCTCAGTAACTTTCACATACGACATCGGTTTTGGGTCTCATTCACGGCGCCATAATCATAGCGAGAAGGCCTTTCCAGTCGTTCAAATTGCAACCATTTCCATTTTTGAGTAATTTTAAACTTGGACATGATCACACCTCCACAATGGGAAGATTTTGGACCCCAAAAGCTCTTCGAATTATATAAATTGAAGATAAGGAGACTGATTCTCCACTCTTCCAAACTTGAACCACTAAAATCTTCCCGACTTCATCAAATTGAACTTCTTATAAAAAGATAAATTCTTCCTTGAATCTGTTGACCGATTGTTGCTAACCTTGACTATGTCATGATGCAAATTTTTGAAATTTGTAGAACAACAACTAAAATTTGCAGAAAACATATTGCTCCTATAATGGTCTACCTTCAAATGAAACTGAATATAACATTCACCTTGCCAACTATCGTTATGGCGAATTGTTACCAAATGAGCCATGTACTTGTGTCGATCCCCGACCAAGTTTTCTCACCATAACAACCTGCCATTCTGAAACTAGCATTAATCCATGATGAACTTTGTGTCCCCTTTGCTTGCATGCTTTTCCCTTTCTTGGATTTTTTCACCACTTTGCACCGACACTTTGTTCTCTGCATCGATCGAAACCAAAGATACCTTATGCAACATCTTGTCATCTTCTTCCAAATACGACTTGCTTTCAAACTGAAACATATCATCAATTACATCAGCAATAACATGAAAAGGATTATGTACAAAATATTTTTTCTTAATCATCAACAAAGTCAAATTTTGACTTGCATTGACAAGCCTTTTCAATTGTCCTGCATTCACTAAAGAGGATTCTAGCTTCTTTCGATGTGCTCTCACAATAAACTCCTTGCCATTCTTGAATAGGAGATACTTGTTCTCATGGCGATGGAAGATTGCTTTCCTGTCATATAAGTAGGGACTACCTAACACCACACCTATAATGTCAAGCTGTACCACATCTAATTCAACCATGTCAACATAATGAGTTGTTATGGCAAAGCGCAACATGCACTTCCTTGAAACTTGTAAATTAGAATCCTTGCAAATCCATCCAAGTGGATATGGCTTTGGATGTGGAATGGTTTCAAGTTTTAGCTTCTTGACTAAGTCTTCTGAGATGAGATTCGCTTGTGACCTACTATCAAATAGTGTGTCTATCTCTGTGTGTTTGGAAATTATCCTCACATGAAACAACTCAATCCTCCTCTCTTCATTTGGAGCTTCTATGTGACAGTTTAAAATGCTAGAACTGGGATTTGTTTCCATTACAATCTCTTTCCCCTTTATGTTCTTTAGTTCCAAAGCTATGCTTTTAGTTTCATCTCCTTATTCAGACCCTAAGTCTTGTTCAGATATTGAAATCGTCTTGCCTTTTTCTTTGGCCTTATCTATGGTTTTAATTTTTTCCGGTTTCAACTCCGAATGAAGTTTCCAGCAATGATCTTCATCATGGCTTGTTTTATAACAGTTTTTACAAAATAATTTTCCTTTTTCTTTCCTAGAGTTTGCATTTCTTTTTCCCCCTTTGCCTTTAAATTCACTATCCTCATTCCCATCAAAATATTTTTTACCTCTAGCCTCTAAATGCATGGCTTGGACGCAAACCTCGTCTAGACTAGTAGGATTGAACATAAGGATAGTATGTATAAGATAGCTGTGTAAACCATCTATATATTTTAGCAAAGTCTCTTAGCTATGAAAATCAATTCCAAGTAATAGAGCCCTTCGTCTAAACTCTTAAGTGTAATCTTGAACATTTTGTCCCTTAAGTTCTCTAAAAATTTGCCAATCCATGATAGCCTTTTGTAAATGAGCTAATGGATAAAATTGTTGTTTAATTGTGGAAATAAATTCAGCCCATGATAAAGTGATCTTACCATGTTTTTTAATTTCATCCTTGGTCTTGGCTTCCCACAATACCAATGCCTCTCCCTCCATTCTCAAAGAGCTAACTGAACCTTGGTGTCATCTTCATGAAGGTTTTGTATCCTCAAATAAACTTCCAATTGTCAAGTTTCTCTGCATTGAGCTCACCATTAAACATAGGCAACTCAAATTTATCATCAAGCTTTAAAAATGGACTTTTACCAATGGTTTTAGACTTGTGAGATTGATTCACCGAAGTAGAGGATGACGATGTAGAGGAAGAGGATGAAGATGGGGATGGTGGATCACCATTTCCTCCGTGTCCTTTCTTTGACTTGTCATCACTTTTCTTTCCTCGTTAAGAACCCTCTCCTTCTTTCTCATGTTTATACCCTTCTCCTACAAGCCTGTCATTCCTTTCTTGGTAGAGTATCCTTACCATCTCTATCATGTCTAGGAAATCCTTTCGGAACACCCGTTCTTCTTCTTTGGGATCAATGTCTTCAGGAATTTATCCTTCTCTCGAAGAAATGCTTGAGGCTTCTTCTATGGCTCTTGGAGGTGAATTAAAAGGTGGAGTTAATGGCTCTCTGGCCCTCCTTGGTTGAGGATTATTTTGAGCTTTAACCAATTGTCCTCCCCCCCTCTTGAGCTTAAGCCTAGTAAGCATCAAAATTTGCAAACAGTTAACTATATCTTTGCACAAGAAAAAATGTAGAGTAAAACTCTAGCTTCGATACCATCTAATCTAAAAATGAAACTATTTGTAATGTTATGCAAAGTATCCATTTCCATATAATTTAATGTGCAAAGTGTTCTCCATGACTTGCAGTTTAAACAAAGTTTTCTTGGTAATGTTTATGAGTTTTATGAGTGAGGAATTGTTAATTAAGTTTACTATTTAACATATCATAGTAGAAATACACAGCGAGTAAAATTCACCGCAGCATAACACAACAAGATGTTGAGGCAGTTCACCCCTCCTGGGCTACATCTACCGGTCCAAGGCTCCCCAATGGTATGTCCTTGCTCTATTAAATTGCTCAAAATGGTTACACAGTGAAAAATATGCCTAAACAGGCAAAACCAACTGTAAATTTGACTTCAGAAGATAGAAAATAGCTGAAAATGGCTTTTGTTTCACCTTAAACAATGAAATACAACCCAAAACAGTGCCTCCTCCATGATGGCCCTCATGGCTCCTTCCTCTTCTCTGAAGAAAAATCTGCTATAAAACTCCTTTGTTCGCTCTGAAACCTACTCCAAACTCTCCAAAACGCTCAAAAAACCCAAAATTGACTAAAATTTCATCTTGTTTGGTCAAAAATTGAGAAAGTTATGACCCAAACAAGTTTTTTCCAAGTGGCACTAGAAAACCTCCTCCAAAACTAAAGGAACTCAAGTTAACTCCACCAAATTTATTTAATGGGCGGACTTGGCGGAACCACGCTCCAGAATAGGCAGAACAATAAATGTAACTATCAGCTGGAGGGCAAGTTCACATGCGAAAACTCCGGAAAACTGTTTCTTGGGCGGATAAGGGTTAAGACCGAGCCCTTGGTCACGACATAAGGTCACGTGGGAAGGGTGCTTAGTGTTGGGGCTAGCCCCTTCCAATCTCCACCATAACAAAATGCACTTAGCCTGTGGTTTTTAAGCTCTGGGCATATGGCTTTGGAGCTTAGCCCTGAGGGCTAATCCATAACTCTGTCGTTTTAAAAGTTTTAACCCACGGTCTCGAGCCCTTGATCACATCGCGACGGGTTGGCTCTTAAGGGACTGGTCCCCAATGTTCTCCGCCCACATTAGTCGACCCGACCCAAACGTTCACGCTGGTTCGACTGCTCATTCACCAACAACCTGTCTCTTCGTTTCTCCACTGCCCGACTGTAGTTCAACCTTCCCCCGACTCGCCCAAATTGCAAGTTCGTGCCCATGGTGTGTTGGTTGGGTTGAGGGTTCGACCCTCATGCCTTTCACCAAATTTTTAATTGACCTTTCAACCAACAGCTTGGGGCCACGTGGCAGCCTCCGGGAAGGCCACGTGGCACCCACTGATAGGCCAATAAAAACCTTATTAAAATCATTTTTTTCCATATAATTTTTTTTTTTTTGAAAATGACAAAATCGTTTGGTCAAAAAGTCTTGTTTTGGAGGTCACTAGATGAATTCAAACCTCAGTAACTTACACATACGACATCAATTTTGGGTCTCGTTCGGGGTGCTAGAATCGCAGCGATGAGGCCTTTCCAACCATTGAAATTGCAACTATTTCTGAGCATTTCCATTTTTGAGCAATTTTTTAAACTTGGACATGATCACCAAAAAACCCCAAATATCGAGAGTAAAACCACTAAAAAATATTGTGAATTAAGACAATAGGCAATCCCCTCTATTAAATCTTCTTTGATAGAACAAGACACAATGGTGGTGACTTACTAATTTTATATAATAGGATAAGGACCATGCAAATAAACTAGCTGAGAAAGCCAAGACTCACCAAAACACAACTCATTTTGCAATCAAGTTCCTCTAGCTGAAAAACCAAAGCCTATAACCATAATCCCTGAAGAATAAAGGGTGGAACCTCTCACCATATCAAAATTGTGTGGAACCAAATAGTTGCTTACATAATAAATGAGGGTGTGTGGGTCTCTTCACATTACATTCCCTACAATATGACTATTAGATTTACTATGTGCCTCCATAAAGAAGAGATACATGTCTTTTACTTCATGAGAAACTTAGGGGATGTTGTAAATTCCCAACATATCATTGATAATCAAGACCCCCTCTCTTTTATTACTAATGGATTGATGTGCATATATCTCGATCAAAGCATTATTCTCCCTTAAAGCATGAAAGAATTTAACTCTAGAGAGGTCTTGGATACCTCCTTCACCCACTTTGGTATTAAAGCCAAAAGAGTGTTCAATGGAGTAATGTGAACCATACACCTTTTTGCATTCTAAAAATCCATCACCACCTTCAAATTTTGAAACCAAAGTTGGTGGAAGCCTTCAAACCTTTCCATAGAGTATACAATTCAGCATGATTATTTATTGAAATATCAAGAACCCAAAAAAATGCACTTTAAATTAATCCTACATGATCTCTCACATATCCCCTATATAACCCACCCCCCCACTCTATAACATGCTAATTAGTAAGTGAAGAAAATTAGTAAAAATTTTAGAATTTTAATTGAATCATCAATAATTATTACTGGTAGAGATTCAATTTTCATGGAATATTCTAGAATATTTATGTTCTTTTTGTCTTTTTAATTAAATTGACTAATTAAAAAAATGTCATACAACCAAGTGTCATATAAAACACATTATGGTTTTTGGTCATGTGGTATTGATAAGCCTTGATATTGTAACAAAGCTTATTTACATTAGCAAATATCCACGGTAAAGTGATTGTGAATCATCATGACTAATATTCTTGTTAAAAGTTTTTCTAAATGTATATATGTTTAATTTATGTATTACTTGTTTTTTTGTAATTATTTCAAATATTTTATGGGTAAACTAAAATATTTTGTTTCAATTTTTATTTGTAGAATTTATTTTAATATATATTCAGGTGAAATAGGAATTGAAATGTTTTGTGTATCATTTTCATATGATTTTTATATGAAAAAGTAAGATATTTATGTATTCTTAAAATGGAGTACGTGTCACTTCTCTAGTGAGGGGATGGACAAGTATCAAAACAAATATATTACATACATAAAACAAAGTGAAAAATAAATGGTTGCATTCCCTTTAAGTTATTTTGTGTGATCAATCAAACAATAAAAATGGTTTTTGTTTGTTTTTCGTATGAGAAAATATCCTATGAAGACCTATTCATCCTTTCCACTCTCAAAGTAACTGGGCCTTATGAAGATATATTTTATGAAGGGTACTGGGGTTACGTCCCAAAAGAACTGGCGACGCTTCCAACAGTAAAAAGAATCAACCAAGGTAATGAATGAGGCTTTAATGCTTCCCACACCTCCACCTATAGGGAAATATTCCCTAAAATTTTGCCACTACAATACCTTCGTCTCACGGGGGCAATAGAGTCTTTAGCTTCTTGGTAATTAGTCGCCAGTACCAAGCACTATACAAGTCGGGTAGCCTCGTATAATACCACACGCACTAGGACCTAAGATGAACCCCCTCTGAATCAGGTCTCTGGGGTGCCCGTGTAATCTTTTATGTGAGACGGTGAAGGATTTGAAGCACCCTAAAAGAAAACTTCTATGTTTCAAAATGTAACAAGACCATGGGCTTATTGGATGCCTACCCCCAATGGTCCTAACATGAACTATAAATTATTTGATGGCCCCTGTGGAGAAATTTAGTTTGTTCAAGTTATGATTGCTTTTAGGAGTCTTCCTTCACTTATGGTGTGAAAAAGTAAGTTCAAATAAACTAAGTAGAAAATCTTGTGAAACTGGATGCCCTTTGTTCAAAGTTTAGAGTAGCTTAGTTTGTGTAGTGCAATGTGTGTGTAAGTGACAAAGTGAACATGCAAAGTGTGTAGTGATGTTGGATATGCGATGATCCTTTACAAAATCCCCTACTTACACTAAGTTATGTTTGTTTCTTACCTGCAAAGAAAATAATGTGTGGTTGATGGGCCACTTATTTCCTTCCTATTACAGTATGTAAGCCTAAAAAGGGAGATTGAAAATTGAGTGCTTTGAGAAAGCTTTTAGATGCAACCCAGGATCGTCTAAAAGATGCAAGGGAAGCATGAGCTACTCTCTTTATTTAATAACACCCGGTTCCTAGTCCCAATGCTAATGAAGTAAAAATTCTTTGATTATTAAAACAAATATGTGGATTATGGGCTACTTACTCCTTTTCTAATTAAGCTACGTGACTTGTGAAAAATTGAAAAATATGTAAGGATTATGGGCACTTATTTTTCCCCTTAATTAAGCTATGTGTGAAATGAAAAAAGTTTAAAGTACAGACTAAGTCACTACCCTACTAATCGTTTAGATCTACATAAGTTAATAGTTGAAGGTAATTATGATTATAGGAGCTAGGATTTAAATCATTTAAGAGTTAAATTCCTTAGGGATGAATTTTTATACAAATAAGAGTCATAGATGATAAGTGTTAAGCAAAATTATAGAGATTAAGGGTGATAATGATTATAAATAATGTGCATTATAAATTTTCTAGATTATAACTCATATAATTAGGGAACAATGTATTTTATAAATTATACTAGACTATAAATAATTTAATTAAAATTTACAATCATTACAGTCATTAGTTTCGCTTGCCCTACATCCTTCAACACAAAACTTCATATTCAAGTTGATTCCTCTGCTTGTCACTTCATTTCTCTTAAGGGGATAGGTACAAAATTTCATACACCAATATCTAGTCTTTAATTAAATAAAAAAATTAAATCTAATGTTTCATATTTAGGAAAATGTATATTATATAGTGAATGTATGTAGATAAATATGAGTAGATATGAAACTTTGCAACCAACATCATAACAAATTCACATGCAAAATTTGGATATATATATATATATATATATATATATATATATATATATACATATACAATTTGGTTCAATTAAATCACAAATTTCCAATTTTAAATCTCACAAAAATAAAAAGAACGACTCCTCAAAGTAACCAATGTGAAAGAACAAATTTAAAGAGCATGAGAATCGTGGACAAAATGGCCAACATGTTTTCAAAGCTGCATAGAAATGAAGGACAAAGCTTTCAAATATTCATGCAATTTAGATGACAATACAGGCTAATCTAGATGAAAATATAGAAACATAGGGAATTTCAAATTGAGTGAAACTCCACTTAAATGGAGTTACACGCATTGTTGCCCCTTCCTACAAAATATACTTCATCCTAATCTTCAATACAATGCAATATAATACATCATATATGTACTACATAATGTAATGAAACAATGAAGTGATGGATGGTGAGTGCCCTCATAAAGGTGATACCTCCCTTACACTAACAATGTTGGACCATCCCTTGAGGTAGAAGAGTTGAATTATCAAAGGGGTAAGAGGTACAAAGCCAATGGAGATGTCTTATGAAAAGATAGAAAACCTTCAAGGAATAAATTGAATCAAAACTAATATATACCTATAGAGGCGATGGATATGATAGTACCAAGTAACTTAAGAGTGTGGAGAAGGAGTAGAGGAGCAAGATTGACATTCGATGACAATCCAATAGTGTTCCTATGAGATATACAAAGAGAGATCGAATAGTTCAAGAGACCTTACAAAGAGGAGGAGAGGGATATAAACAAGTTAGGATATGACTTCAAGGAGTTAATGAATTCCATGTTAGCCACTAGGAAAATTATTTCATCCATTGGAAGTGCATCATGAACTATGAACCATAGGTTTGAGCCCTATACCACAAATAATTCATTTTAAATGCCCCAAGAATTAAATCCACAAATAATTCATTGTAAATCTACCTATAAATATTAAATCCAAGAATCATTCCATATGTCACATAGTAATGAGAATGGAACTTCAAACCTCGGATTAAAGTCATGGTATTAGTTTATAGTGTAAATTGTATTGAATTATAGTGTAATGGCAAACATTTGCATGCAAAATTCTAGTTGTGTCAAATATTTCAAAGCTAAATGACATAATTAATGGAATTTTGAAAGAGATAATCTAAACACTTTTTCACTATATTAATTAACTTGATTTTTTTAGTTTCTATTGGAAAAAAAAAAGAAAAGTAAACATTTCTTTAATAATATCTTAATTTGACTTTTTTTTACTAAATAAAAAAAATAAAAATTTATTTATAATTTTTAATAAACTTTAAAATAACATATTTTTATTTTTATTTTTAATTAATAGAACTTTAGTACAAGCAAAGCAAATCGAAGAAAATCAACTACTCTTACAACCACATTAAGCTTTAAAGAACTAATGTTTATAAAACATAAAACTTATCCTTTAATTTAACCATAAAAACCCAAAAAGATGAAGATTTCACATTAGCGTGATATTTAGCATGATATTAAATTTGTTGCCATCAATGAAGAATATGTAGCACCAAAATTCGAAATCACCATTCAAGCTCAATACTAACTTTCATTTTCATTTCCTCTAGAAATCTCTTGTATAACATTTTCAACTCACCAATTTCAAAAACACATGTATAATCATCTTTTCACCGTTTATAAGTTTGGTTAACCAAAAAGTATATGTGTATATTTAAACATTGAGTTTCCATTGTCAACAACCTTTCTATGAAATAACTTTCAACTTATCCAATGAAATGAATTTGAACACCATTGAGAAAGACAGAACCCTGACACTGTCACTGTATTCAGTTGTGGGCTCTCCATTGAAGAAATGGAGGCGTTCTCACATAGTAAAAGTTTAATGCGTTTCATTTTCCTGTTAAGGTTGATGAGTGCTTCTCTACCATTAATACGAGAAATAAAGGTTAAATCAAGTACTAATAAGTATGATGAAATAAATGTTAAAAATCCCAGCAAATTGCCTCAGCAAGGGAGAGCTTTTGATCAAAGATCCAAAGAGACAAAATCAAAATTACAGTTTCTGAATCTTTTATATATATATGGGGAGAATTTGCTATCGTTATTGTTTACAGGACTTCTAGTACTTGCAACAGGCCAGATTTTAGTGCAACTACTACTGGTATATGTTTCTATTCTAATAACAATAGTGAAGTATTTTGTAATTGATGTTATTTTACTTGGCATTCTTGTGGTACTTTTGTAATCTATACATATTTGTAACAAAAAAAGCTTAAGTAATCTCTAGGGAGTGGAATATGTTTCATTTTTTGTCCGAATGATGTTGCGATCCCTATCTATTGTTCGAATGAAAGATCTGATAATGACTAACTCACAACTACTTGCTCTTATTTCTTTTATCTTATTATTCGAAAATAAACACCCTCAAAGTGTTTAGTAGAAGTAGTTAAAATTGAAATTAGATCTAAGAAATAAAAAATAAATCTTTGATTGAGAACAAACAAACAATTTGAGTTCTACAGAAGAGGATAACCTCGCCAATCCTTGGAATCGTCGACTGCAGGGATTGAATTGTCAATTGCGGGGATTGAATCGTAACGTTAAAACATGAACTCTTCTGATCAAAATCGATTGAACTCTGGCATGCGAATGGGTTCCAATCTACAGCGAATGTAGAGTGGTTTACAAAGATGCGGGAAAAAAAAATTTCATGAAGATTTTCGGTGGTGGGGAACAGTTCAGAATTTAATAGCTGCACAGTTCAGAATTCAATAGCTTGTACTCAGACATGACAACGAATGGAAGGCATGTGCATGTGCATGGTCATTGCTACTCTTAAGGAGCATTAATGGGCCGATAGCCCAGGAAATATTGGTTGCCCTGGAGATTACACTTATCGAAAATGGAGATTTTAATGAATTAATGGCCAGTAAAAGATTTGATAGTACAACCAATAAGATATTTTGTGGTACATATGTCATCATTGTAAAATAAGGGGTGATCCAATTAGATTTGAAATAAATATATTAAAAATTTTCAAAAAATAATAAAATTTAAATTCTAATGTTTTTTTTTTTTTTTGGTAAATGAGGCTAATCTATATTAATTCGAAAATAGAACAGTACATATGCTACAGGTTGAGTTGGTAAGCTGCGCTTAACCAATCCCAGCCTTTGTTATGCAAGTATGGGGTTGCCTCCATGGAGGAAACCAGCTTAGAAAGTACATGAAACAAAAAATTACAAAATGTGTTGTAGCACCAGTGAAAATGGAAATTCTGTGATAATAGCAAGCATGACAAAAAACTAGGGAGAGCTGAGCTACTGCACAGTCATGGGTCTTCAGCATCGTCATCGCTATCTAGATCTTCCTCCACTATGGGACAGGCGTCCGCCTACGCTGTAGCTTCCTCTTCAGCAGTGGGTAGACGCGGAGGCCTGGAGACCTGTGCGTAGAGGATGGGAGCCACCGAGTACTTGGCATCTAGAACTCTCGTCCAGGTACCTTTCGAGTCCATTATCCAAACATCTGTGTCATCCCCATCATCTTCCTGTGCCGGAAGAGGCTCAGTCTTGCGGAGCAAGGTGTGATCTTGGTGCGCAATGGTGGAATTCCTTGCTCTGCTTCGGCCCCTCTGCAAAACATGAGTGGGGGCCTCCTCCTCCTTGTCGAGTTCGGGGCTCTAGGGAGCTTCTCTGACATGACTGCCCGAGGAGGAGCCTTCAACAAATTCCAGGAAATTGTCAGGCCCCTGGTAGTAGCGACCAGGGAGCACACCTCTCCGACCTCCTTTGATGGTTCTTTGTCGCAGCCTAGGTGCCATGGTCAGCTGAAGTGGGGAATTGATGGGGGTCTGAGAGGAAGGGTGGAGCGGATCTGACTCGCAGAGGGAGGTGCGAAGCAAGGTGCAACTGGACAAGGAGGTGTGCTAAAGGGGAATGCATGAAATGGGGTGTAGGATAATGGGAGCACCTAGGCTTAAGAAATGAGCAAGACAGATGGAGCTGAGGTGAGTCGCGCAATCAGGGGGAAGCGTAGCCCAGGGAATTCTGCACAACGTAACACTAGGGGGGAGGCTGCGCGACAGACTGGGCGTGCAGGAGGACAGGAACTGAAACAACAAATAAACTCGAAGGAACAAAATGTGAGTCGCTTTGCGCTAAAGGTCCTTCCCTTTAATAGGCCTGTGACACATGCGAAATATCTGAGAATTATTATGCCTCGCATGCAGTTGCGTGTTGTAATGGTTTTCATGAGTAGGCATGTGTGAAGTGTTATTGTCGAGCGACATGTCAATCCAGGAGATCATTCAATCGATTGCAGCAGAGAGGTACCCCGAAGGGGATGATGTTGTCCAAGTGTGTCTTCATTATGCCCAATCTCTGTCATTTCATGCGGATGATTGCAGGAGTGTGGTTCCACGTCGAGTGAAGACCTATGCTGCAGATCTTCATCAGCTCAAGCGTGGGAGAGGCAGTTATCATGCGTATTTCTACTGTCACCCACATCGGGGGAAATTGTAATGTTAAACAATAAAGAAATGTGCAATTTTTTTTGTCAAAGCAAACTAATAACTAGTCAAGCAAAAATTGAACACAATATATCTACCTACAACAAGTATAATAATAAAGTAAGCATGCCAGTGAATTAACATTAAAAATATGAATGTGACAAAAAATTTAGCAAAAGAAAATAACTTTCCCCAAAATATTAACCATTGAAAATAGTTATTTAATAATAAAGTAAACTTGCCATAAATGAACTTAAGCATCCCAATAATTTGTTTATAATTTATTATATTGAAGCATTCCAAGATTTTGTTTATAATTTATCATATTTAACCATTTAAATTGATATATTAAATTAAATTTTTAATATATTATGTTATTTACCTACATAATATTCATGAAAATAAAATATTAATATCAATTTCTTATATTTTTATAATTATTTAAATAAAATCTAAATAACATTTCCCACTCATTAATATATATATATATTTTTTTAATGTAGTTCATGAGAGGGAATGACCACTATATTCATGAGAAAATTTAGGTAGGTCAATCTCAAGAGATTTATCTAACTACCAAAACGTAACTGTAAGAGCATCAAAAAGATTTAACTCTATAACTTCCTACTAGACAAAATACTTAATAACTTGAACTAAACCAACTAAACTATCCCTTAAAGCTCACTCATTAATATAATATATTTTTTGATAAACTAAAATCGAATTTTGGAAACCTGTTAAATAAATAAAAATGATTATGTGGAAAAAGGTAGGTATTAGCGGGCCATGCTTTATAAAGAAGATGTGGCAGGCAAGCAATTTGGGAGATGTTAGAGGCACGCAGCAGAACGCGATTCCAAAAACCAACAAACCGTTATTCCAAATTTTATAGTAAAATTGAACGGCAACCTTTGCAATTTTGGACACGTGCCAGTTTGACAATATCGAAAGGTACGGAACATTGTCATTATTGTAAGAGGCAGTTGCAACTTGCGACTCGCGAGGCGTGTAATAAAACGTGGCGAGCCTTATTTCAGCGGCCATAGGCCCATTAATGCGGCCCAGGCAGCTGATGCCCACCGTCCGATTAAAAGTGTAGACCATCGTGCGGCGGGCATCAGCGGCCTGAGCGGCCTGAGCCGCATTAATGGGCCTATGGCAGCTGAAATAAGGCTCGCCATAAAACGTGACCTCAAGAATTTGCATTTTATGGTATGAAATTTAATTATGTAATTTTAAATTGTAAATTGTTTCTTGAGTTTTCAATTAAAAAAAAAGGACTTTAATTGGAATAATATTAAATGTTATTATTATATTGATATTATATATAATATTGTATATTTTGAATTAATTTAAATTTGTTTGCATTGAATTGTATGATATATATTTTTGATAATTGTATATTAATAGATAATTTTATCAAAAATATGTGATTTGTTCATTAAATATAATGAACATAATTTAAAATTAAGAATAGTATTTTATAAATATTTCAATTTTTATTTTTATTTTTATTTATTGTAGTTGAAAATAATTATTATTTTTTATAAAATTTGAGAATTTTAATTTTTTCAATTTATTCCATTAAATATACTTTAATAATATTTAAAAAAATAACTAATATAAAAACCTAACCTAGAAACCTAACTTCATAATATTTTATTTATAATTTGTTGAATTTAATCATTCAAATTAATATATAATTACACCGAAAGTGAAAGTGTTATATTGTGGGGTTTTTCGTTGCGACACTGTGCATATTCGTCGTTCCGGACCGAATCTGAACCGTGTCTCGCGTACCATTTTTACGAGGCGTGTTACAATCTTCTTTGACTTTGAGGCGTGAAAGGGGAACAACGCGAGATCGTGCTGGACCTCTTGATCCCGGAACTTCCTTCCGATTAAACGCTTGATATGCGTAATGGTGGTTTTCGGATTCAGCGTTGCAGAGGCCGCTGCTGCCGTGCCGAGGAACCGCTGCTTATCGCCGAAGCACACCATTGCCGGGGTTTCCCGCTTGGATTCATCGCTGAGAATCACGTCGATGGCGCGCTACTTTGCGACAGCTACAACGTAGTTCTCATTGCCAATGTCGAGCCCGACAACGCTCATGTTTATAGGGAATTCAAGGAAAAATTGTTTCAAAATATCACGAATTTGCCTTTGAACTTGACGAATTTGGCCTTTACAGAAAATGCAGGGGAAAATTGCTAAAAATACCAGAAATTCAACCTCAGTACAGTGAATTTAAGCTTAGAACTAGCGAATTTTATCGCAAACTCGTCAGAATTCGTAACCTGGCTCGATTTTGATCAATTGGAGGTCAAATTGATCAAATTTGGGCTCGGAATAGCCGTCTTGACACAAAATATGCTGAAATTGGCTGTCTACGGAGGAATTCAACGACATAGTACATATCTACTCCAACCGGAATCGATTCAGTGAAATTTAGAGGAAGTCAAAGAGATTTATTCTGTTAATTGAGCATAGCAAAACAAATCTCTGTTTGTATAGACATACTCAGGCTCTGCATAAGAGGGGTAGTATTGAATTCGATTTATTTGTTGGAATTCACAATATCGATTCATATTTATAACAGCAGAAGGGCTATTTATATGCGCATGTGTTAAATTGAATCATTTGAATTATCTGCGTGTTAATCTTGTATGGAGGTTCGATAGAAATCAAAACATGTTTTGATCCTTCTACTATAGAACGCAAGCAATAGCCCTTGAGATCGAATATATTTTAATCATTGAAGAACTCTGTTTGTTGTCAAACTAAACGCTGCTGTTTGACTTAAGGCGGTGGAGTAATTCCGATTTCAACGCAAATTGAGGGTGATTCCAAGCTTGGATGCAGAGGAAGACGTGTTAGAGAGGAGCGATGGAATTATGAATGGAATCGAATTAAAATTCTGTTGAAACCCGGCGTTCAAAGCAATCAGAAATTGAAGTTTTGAAAATCGGTTTTGAGTGGGTAAAATACCGATTTCGAGTGCCTCTGGAGCTGAGGAGTGGTATTCAGAAAAATAACGCGATCCAATTAATTGTTGAAACGTCAACACTTAAATACTGCCCATATCGCGCAACTTTTATGTGCTAAACTTCTGTGGTGGAAATAACACAATTCGCATTCGATTTGATGGGTAAAAGATTCAAAGGTAATCGCTTTCTAAGCTGCTCGGAAGATAATGCAAGATATGGCCAGCGGGTTTTGGCTTTGGTAAACATTTAATTAATAAGTGCGAGTTGAATGATGCGTAGGGCCCATATAAATCAAACATAAACACAAAGCTCTTGTTCTTAACGTTAATTGGGGTTAGCGTTATTAGCATATGGCTTGGTATTTGTTTAATCGATTTCAAACATTGAGTTAAGAATTGGCTTTTTCCAAAGGATCGAAGGATGGTAAACTTAAACTCTATTCATATTTAAAAGATTTTGAATTTGGGTTTTAATTGAAGGAGCTATTATTGTATAAATGATTTTTGAAAGTTATTAAGATTTCATTAATCAAATTTTGAAAATTTGATGGTTGAAAATTAAATTGAAGAATTGTATCCAACTTTTCTGAAGTTAGAAACCATTGTGAGCAAATTTGAGAGGCTTTCCTTAACGCTTGCACCGTCACTGCCATCAACATGCACGAGTTAGTACCTTTGCACTAGGGCTAGTCTTTGCACCAGGGCATTACCGTGTGCTGCCGGAGCTGCAGGCCTTTGCACTAGGGCATTGCCGTGCGCTGCCGGAGCAGCAGTGCTAGCCTTTGCTCCAAGGCATTACGACGAGGCCAACTACAGGGGCATCTTTTGGTTTAAACATTGAGCTTGTTTGTGCCTGCAGGTCTTTGTTGATCTAAGATCAATGGAGACCGAACCCTTTGATATGCACAAGAGTTAACACAACGTCTACTCCTTCGGTGTACCTTTGAACCCTTAGGAGCAAATGCTAGTATATAATATTTATGAATAAATAAAATAAAATAAATTTATAACCTTTGAGAGTGCAAGCTTCTGTGATCCATAACATTAACCTGATGATGAACTACAGTTGGTAGTTCGAAATGCATCGGTTCCAAAAATTCTCATGTGATTTTCTGGAAGATTTAGAATTTAAAAAAAAATTATAACCTATTATATTATGTAAACATCAATGTCAATTACCTATATTTTTTTAAATTATTTAGTAAAAACCTAAATAACATTTTTCATTATTCATATAGTATATGAAATGTTTAAATATTTTTGATAAACTACATAAAAATGGATCTGATCCCATAGAAATAATTATATGTTTTTATTCTATTCGTGGCCAGGGTATTAGGAAGTTAACTAGGGCGAAACTTACTTTCATGACCATCCGGCCATAAATGGAAATGCCCATCATAGGTTTAAAACAGATACATAATTTTACAGTGAACATTTTTTGCCTCAACATATTTATGGGCGGATGAACTGGAAAATAAGCTTTGTATAGCAGATATGGCATGCAAACAATGTGAAAAATGTTAGTGCCACTTAGCACAACGCGATTCTCAACGAACTTTTATTCTGAATTTTATATTAAAAGCGAACGGCCACATTTCAAATTTTGAACAGCCTGGACACGTGCCAGTGGCAATTTGACAATCTTGAAAACTTAAAAATCCGTAACATTTTCAATAGTGTAAGCGCCGGCATTTGCCTTATCACAGGATTTTCTGCACAGAGCGCAGCGACATTGGTATTTGCGAAGGTGTGTTGTACTTACGTAAGAAAGGAAATGCACAGAGCGGAGCAGCCGCATGGCATTTGTGAAGGTGATCCATCTCAGACTTGGCATTGTGAAATTTCCATATTTGCATTTTTCATTTCAAAGACAATCATGGCGCGAGCAGATCAAATCAAGAGGAGGCGTTATTTGCAGGAGCAGCCTAACCTTTGTTGGCTACTATCTTGATAATGCACTGACCTCCTTTTTTTTTGTGAATGGTTCTTATACTCTATCAACGAGCTTAGATATTATTTGCAGTAGTAGCCTGACTGACCCTATAAAAATGTATAACAGGTGATCATGAAGTGGAATTCGGGGCAAATAATTTTCTCTCGCCAGGCAGAGTTCATCATAAATGAATTTGTAAGTTGGTCATGAATAAGATTAGAGATGATAGATTTTTTTGGTTGGAAGAAGAAAATAGAGTGGTAGAGAACTTGGGGTTGGTGACATATTTAATTTAATTAATTTTTTGTTTTCTTCAATAAAAGCATGATCATGTTTAAGTAATTAATGGTTTCTGACTAAAGTTGTTTTTATTTATTTTATTCTTTTATTTTGTTTTTGTGTTTTGGTTTCTTTGGTTTGTTTTTTTTCTTTTTTGAATCCTGTTTAGAGGTGGGCTCTAGTTGATTGGTTGGGATCTTGCAGAGAAGAAACTAAGAGGAGAATATAAGATGAGATCCAATGGTTAAGGCTGTGACAAGGTATGTATCTTTTTAATTTTATTTGAATTTTTGGATGATTGTCTAAATTATTTTTGGAATTTTGGAACATTTTCAAATTTTTGGATAGTTATGTAATGTATTGTCAAAAATGTTATGGGGTTTTTGCTATTGCATGTGACTATTTGAATTATGGCTTCCCTCATAAATAAAGGACGAATTATGGCTTCCCTCATAAATAAAAAAATAAATGATATTGACCAGAATTTCAATGCCCATGTGCTACTATTATGAATTATGACTTCCCTCATAAATATTTAAAAAAAGAAGAAGAAGAAGAAAGAAGAAGATGATATTGACCAGAATTTCAATGCCAATGTGTTACTATTCTTTTTTTTCCCATGTATTTATATTTATTCAAATTGCATGCATGTATTGATAAAAAATTCATGATCTTTGATGCCTTTGAATATCTAAAATTTATTTAAGAAAGTGATAATCTCAATGTTCCTTAATAATGAAGAGTTTATTTTCTTTCATACTATTTGTTTTTGTCTTTAATAGAGTTGAACATTGTGATTATCATAATGACATTGTTCCTCATAAATGAAGAGTTTATTTTTTTATCATACTATTTGCTTTTCTCTTTAATAGAGTTGAACATTGTGATTATCATAATTGAAGAGTTTATTTTTTATCATACTATATGTTTTTCTCTTTAATAGAGTTGAACATTGTGATTATCAAAATGTTCTTGGATGTTTTTGGATAGTGAGCAATATAGTTTCTATTATACTAATAGATTTTGCCTCTTTAATAAAGTTGAATATTGTGTTTTCTTTTTCCAAGTTTTAAAAGCTTAATAAAATTTAAATTTATGAAAAAAATAAGTTTTTATGTAGTTTTGCTGTCTCAAAATTTAATATCTTAATTTCAAAAATAATGCCCCAAAACTCCCACTTGGCATAGTTAAGGTCCCATCCTTGTTTACCAGCGGATCATAAACCTGTGAGGTTCTAGCAATGAGATTGCTTTTGTCGTTTTATTTGTAGAATATATATATATATATATATATATATATATATATATATATATATATATATATATATATATATATATATATATATATATACACACACATATATATAACTAAGAATCACATGCTCAATCAACTATTACTGGAAGATATTAAATTACTTGGTTTGTAGTCAAGCCTTGAAGAACAAGATCAGGTTTATTTCGATCAATCTTCTTTCTTATTTCAGGATAATATTCTAATGAAAACTCAAGATTTGGTCTTTCTTTCCTTTCAAAGCTTTTTCCGAACTAAGTCAAGTTGGTAAAGCATGTGTTTAGCAAATGCCCATATAGTTTTTGTATGTGTTTCTTTCTTCCATATAGTTTTTGTATTTGTCTCTTTCTTTGTTCCAGTTTGCTGACTTTTTTTCGTATAATAAATTTATACAAACAAAGTGATGGTAAAGCATGTGTTTAGCAAATGCCCATATAGTTTTTGTATATGTCTCTTTCTTTCATCCAACTTGCTGGCCTTCTTTTCGTGTAATAAATTTATACACACAGAGTGAATAAGCCCTTATCCTCTAGCAGGGATATGTTTTCTTAGCTATTCCAAATGGGCTTCATAGTTGATTCTAGACTAGATCTTCATTTTTGAAATAGAACTTATTGAATTTTGCTTGACAATTGACAACATGGGACAATCAAACTGCAAAAATTAATTTATTTTTATTATTTTTGATAGGTTTAAATTTAACCATGTTTCTAAAACCAAAAATAAAATCATAATATTAAAAAATATAACTATCTTAAAAACAAAAAAAAATAGTATAAAAATATAATTTTATTAAAAACAAAAAAAATATAAAAATACAACTCTATTAAAAACAAACAAATAATATAAAATATAACTCTATTAATATATATATATATATATATATATATATATATATATATATATATATATATTTCTAACTATTTAAGGACATAAATTATTTTTTGTTTTTAAATAAATTATTAGATATCCAAGGCATCACATGTTATGATTTTTTTCTCATTTCTTAATAATGATATCAAATTATTCTTTGTTTTTATATGGAGCTGGAATGCAATGGAAAACAAAAGTTGGCTTGTTTAAGAGGGAAGTCATAATTTAAATATTCATTGCAATAACAAAAGGCCACAATAGTTTACACTTAAAATAATTTAGACAATACATTACATAACTATCCAAAAATAATACACTAGTGTATAATCAAAAAATACACCATTGCATACTTTGTGAGTTTTGGCCATTGCATCGCATCTTACTTTCTCTTTTCTTCTGTAGAGCATCATCTTCCCTCATAACCCTAACCAACGAGAGCCACCCTTTAGAATTAAACTCAGAAAGAAAAACAAACAAAGCCAAAACAAGAAATAAAGAAAAACAAAATAAAAGAAGTAAAACCAAACCAAAACACTAACTTAATTTAAGGCAGAAAGAAAAACAAACAAAGACAAAACAAGAAATAAAGAAAAACAAAATAAAAGAAGTAAAAACCAAACCAAAACACTAACTTAATTTAAGGCGGAAACAATTAATCAATTAAGCATGGCCATGCTTGAAAACCAACATAAATTGAAAACAAGCTAAAATATCCAAGTTGTGCGTGCATCCTCTAACCTAGTAGAGGCTCCCAGCCGCCATGGCTTCAGGAGGGAGATCCAACCCTCTTCCTCCACCTCTAGAAATCACTGCGTTCAAGAAATTAGTAGCTGCAAGCAACAAACATCCCCTATCTGATTCGTAGCAGAAATTTGTGAAGAATTTGGACAACATCCCTTCGGTGGCTCTTCTAGTTGAGTAAACTTGCAGGTCTGCATTGAATCTCGGAAAAAGAGGGCTCATTAGGGCAGTTTACTGGTCTTTGGCCATCTCCCAAAGCCATGGAAGACTGGGTGCAGAGAAACTGGACTCCTCTAGTTTCGAAAGGCATCAAAAGCCACTTCGTTGGAAAAGGATTCTTTGTTTGTGTTTGAAAATGCGGAAATTAGAAGCCTCATATTCATAAATGGGCCATATTTCATGGGTCCTCAAGGTCCATATTTAAATAAACGGATTCCCTATTTCGATCCTACCCAAGACGTGCCTTCAGCTGTCCCAGTGTGGGTGAGCCTACCCCACCTTCCTCTGCACTGTTGGAATCAGAAGTCCCTCCAAACCAGTGGCAACACTCTGGGAAAATATATTGACCAAGCAATAAGAAAATATCAATACTCTTGCGCACGCATATGCGTAGAGGTAGACTTGGAAGTTGGGATATCAGAAGCTATTAAACTAATGGTTGCAGATTGGACCCATATCCAGGAGTTGGATTACGAACAACTTCCGTTTAAATTCAAGCATTGTCATGGCTATGGCCATTTCGCAAGGCATTGTAAAAATAAGGCTGAAAAAGAAAGTGAGAACTCGAAAGGAGAGCAATGGACCATATTTCAGAAAGGAGCCCCGTCAAAATCCAGAGGAAAAGGGGCAACAAAAGGGATCAAAGCCCCAACAATAGGGCATGCTCTTGGGGTAGGGAGCTCCATCCCCTCATCAGTAGTAGCCAATCCTATTGAAGAGGATAACACCTCAGCAAACCCTCCAGAAACAATTTTGGATAGCAGGAAACAACCCATTCTCCCCTCTTCTGAAAAATATAACGAAGAAGCAGTCCTCCCCGGAGCAACCCCAGACACCTCCTCCCCCCCCTCATATGCAGAAATAACCAGAAAGAAGTCAACGAACACCTTCTCCTCCTTGGAGGATGAGACCTTTGAGAGGCCCTCGAAAAGAGTTAGAAGAAAATCCCATAAAGAAGCAAGGGAGGAAGAGGCTGAAAGGCAAAAAACACAAGGAATTCAACCCACAATCGAGATGTCCATTGGGAGGAATACCAGAACAAGGCCTCCCAAGGGAGGAGTTCCCAACCCCTCCATTAGTAAAGAATGCGATTAGTCTCTTGTAATTGCAAAGGCTTGGGGAACCCATCAAAAGCTGAAGTCGTCAAAGGCCTTTTGAAAATGGACCTCTAGAAATCCTCATGCTCCAAGAGACTAAAATCGAAGGGGACACCCTTCTTGACATCAACAAGTCGAAATGGAAGAAGAGCGCATGAAAGGAAACAAGCTCAAGGGGCTCCTCAGGTGGAATTTCTACTCTGTGGTTGGAGGACCAATTTCAATTGGAAAACTCCTTTAAGACCCATCACTGGATATTTACCGAGCTGAGGCATTACATAGATAAGTTAACCTTTGCTCTTTTCAATCTTTACGTTTTGGTGCTCTATGCTAAAAAGAGATAATTTTGGCAAATTCTTTTTGCCTTTTTATATCTCCACTCTCCCAAGAATACCATTTTAGTCGGAGATTTAAACATTATTTTGGACATAAAAGAGAAGAGAGGAGGCAGCTGCAGCAAGGACCAAATGCTCCCCTTGGTCAAAGACCTTGTTAATCAATGGGACCTCATAGACTTCAAACCCACGAGAGGACTCTATACTTGGCCCAATAACAGAGTTGGGGAAGAGAATATTTCTACCCGTTTGGACAGGTTCCTAGTCCAGAGTTCGTTGCTGCTGGAAAAGAGACTCATCTCCTCCAAAATCCTCCCTAAGCTGACCTCGGATCACAAGCCTATTCTTCTACTCTTGGAAGAGGAAGAAAACTTGGGCCCGATTCCTTTTCTGTTCAGTCCTCTTTGGATTGATAGAAAAGGGTTCTTTGACACTGTCCGCTCGACTTGGTCCATTTCTGTCACTAGATCCCCAAGTTATGTGTGGGAGCATAAACTAAAGGCCACAAAGCAAGCTTTGAAAGAGTGGATCAAAAAGCCCACTAATACCCAAATCAGTCAAAGAAAGGAAGTAGTCTAGCTGCTGGAGGACCTGCAAATTTTATTGGAAAAAAAGACCTCACCTCTGCAGAGCTTGCAAAGGAAAAAACAACCCAAAGCAACTCCTACCATTCCTTCCGCGTTGAAGAGGAATACCAGAGAATTAAGTCTCGTAGCCTATGGTTGAAATCAGGAGATCGAAATACTTCTTACTTCCATCGTCAATACAGAGCTCACCTCTACCGCAATCATATATCAGAAATAACAACCACTGAAGGGTTGGTCTGCAAAGGCTTGGATCAAATCAAAGTTGTTATTGAGTCTCATTTCCAAAACCTCTATAGTAAAGGGAGCACTGGCAACGAAGAGGACATATTGGATTTCCTCTCCCACATCCCCTCACTGGTTAACGGAGAAGACAACTTAATCCTCACAAAGCCTTTTATTGATGATGAAATCTGCAATGTCATTTGGTCAATGGAACCTGACAAGGCCCTTGGACCCGACAGATTCTCAATCCACTTCTACAGTATCTGTTGGGACATTATCAAAGTTGATTTGTTGGCTTGTGACTCCCATGAGGAGAAATACAGCACGAAGAGTTATCTAATGAAGGATTAGAAAAGGGCAATGTGGGAGGCTAAAGGTAAGCAACGCAACCCTTTTGGCGGTTAGTAATGCAAAGGCGTCGTCACGTTCACACCTCCCCAAGGGACGCGGTACAACCTGTTGCAGCGGTGGAGCCACCCACCAAGGATGGCTATCTACAGCCGATTCTAACGACACTCAAGAGAGTGGGGGTCACCGAGATTGACCTGTCGGAGGAGATGACATTAGCTTCCCTCGCGGCCAATCAGAGCGGTGCCAGGGGGGGAAGATGGGAGATGGAGATCAACGTTTGACCCAACGAAAAACGGGGGGGCCCACCAGCACACAACTAGCGCAGGTACGCCACAAGGTAAGGTAAGTTCTTTTGGGGTACGAAGGTCAGTACTCCTATGTCTGGCACGTGGTCCCTCACCTACTCGGCTGCTGTCGGCCAATCACCGCGTGCCACATGCCTCTTTGCCAACGTGCTCATGGGGCCAGCCCTACATTTGTCGTCCCGCCCTATTACCTAGTAAAAACCCTGTTTCTATGACGATTTTTACTCTCAACTGTTGGAATTGTTGGTCACTTACCAACGTTTCACTCTGTCAAGCGTCCGAGTAAAATCACAAGTATTGGCTGCCTTTCGCCCTTGCGTCGCTTTCCCTGCTGCCTTAGGTATTTGGTCATGTCCCTTTCATTATTTCCCTTTTATTTTTTATTCAAATTGATATGGAAAAAATGAAGCGCTCCGCCCCCAAAACCCCTCAAGTTTGCGAGGTTAGGACTGCTCCTGGCCACGAACCACTCACATACGCCCACTCTCAACTCTGCGACTCGGTTTACCCTTTCAATGTGGCCCATATTAAGGTCGAGCTCTTAGAATTTTAGCGACGGGGGAAGATGTTTTCAGATTCATTAATTCAGGGCTCTATTACCAAATTTCCCCCACAACCCATCCGTTCCCGGAGTTTATTGCCTGGTTTTCCGATGCCTACATCAAGTGGAAGGACATTTTTCTCTCCGCTCGAGGGGTCAAGATTCTTGAGATTACTCCTCAGCTCATCAGAAAAGCCCTATGATATCCCACCGCCTAAGACTGTGTCAAATTCACCGAAGTCACTCTCTCCTGCCACTTCTCGAACCCACCCTTGGAGAAGCAGGGAAGTTTCCTCGAATTCATTTCTGATTCACACCTATACGCTCTCCCTCCCACATAGGCTATTCCATTGTCCCTATTCCGTGATACCATACAACCTATTCTAGCAGTCATCTCGGGAATGCTGGGATTAGAAAATGCCGATAGGGTGACTAGGGCAGGTTTAGGGTTTCTTTGGCTCGTGATGCAATCTGGGATTCTACTAGATATCCCCACTTTCTTGGCCTCAACTATCAAAGCACAGTCCAAGATATGTCATCCTTTTGCTCTTTCAAATACTACTCCCTGGTTTTTTACTCTTTCCTGTTTGAGCATGCAGACAAGTTCGATGGTTTAGGCTTGAATAGGTTCTCCATGAGAAACATTGAACCCAAATTTGTTTTTGAATGGACTTTGGCAGTTCACCAGCATTTAGAGGGGAAGGGGTATGTGAAATTCATCATGGATTTCATGTCCAAGGCCTATACAATCATACATGACAGCCCCCCGCACAAAATTTTTCCTGAGCAAAAGGAGTGGCTCTAGTTCAGTGAAACAAATTGTACCGAGGACTGGTACTTGTTTGAAGATCACACCGAGATCAGGGTCTATGGTGCCGAAGTGCCTCCTTACCACTTGCCAGTGTTCCTGTCCATGAGGATTTTCGCCCTTGAGTTCATCTGCCAAGTCCTAAGTGCCGACCAAGCCCACTTCGTGCCCGCGAAAAAGGGATATATCTTCAGGCTCCCAAATATTGTAGGTCGTTTCACCGTTAATTCAAGGCATGCCCTCTCCTTTGTGGAAGGGATGTTGTGGAAGATGAATTTCCTGCGGGGAGATGCTTGGCATTACGATCCTAAGGGTTTTATCACACGTAGGAAGAAGAAGATTAAATCCACAGCATATGAAAATGAACCCTAGGCCTCTTATTGAATGGAAAGATAACTGTGATTCATTGCCTTTGGGTACAGAGATGGAGGCCGAATCCCCAGCCACCGAAGGAAAAGGAGACAGTGTACTCGGTGACGCAGAAGTGTTGGAACAAGAAAATCCCCAAACTAACCAAGGATTCAAGGACAAGGAAGAGGAAGGTCACCTCAGGAAGAGACAAAAGACTGAAGGCCCTGAGGAGCAGGACACTGAGATTCCTAACAATGAGGCCTCACTGCTCATGGGTCATGACAAAGACAGACCGGGCTTTCAGCTCTCCTATGATTTCGCCTCTTCTTTGGCACCTTCAGAGCTTTCACAAGCTGTCACATTGGGTAAAGAAGAAACAAGGGAGCATATTGAGGCCAAGAACCGACAAACATCCTACTAGGCTTACCTCAACCCTAGATGTGGAGAAATACCAACTTGTATTTGTTGTCCAACATTCATCCTCTCATCCCTTACCCCCGGGATCCAAGTAAAAAGCCCTGGAAATAATTCTGAATTTGGTTGTCATCCCCTTGCGTGATAAGTTAAATTTGCACAAGTCCATCGGGGACATGTTGCAAACAGAATTATTAAAGCATACCATCGCCCTGGAGAAAGCATAAAGGAGATTGACTCAGATGAAAATCACTCAACAAAGGGAAAGAGCAAGTGCTAAAGCTCTTGCTGCACAACTGGAGGACTGCAAAAAGCTGATAAGAGGGAAGGGAGTTGATCCCAACTTAGTGGTACAAGCCCTTCTAAGCAAAACTGAGTTGGAGGTATAGGAGTTAAGACACAAATTGAATATCCCTCGTTCGGAACATATTCAAACAGAGGAACTAGCCAGAGTGGAAAAGGAAAAAGATGCCCTCACTGAGTCTCTCGCTCAGAGGGATGAGGAGATCGCGGGATTAAGGGAGAAGTTGTCAGAGCTACGACATGCTCAAGGTAATCATGTGTGTGTAGTTTCTGTATCGGAGGACCCGCAAAGTGCTCCAGAACAGTTAACCAAGGCTGTGGTGGAACTGAAGATGTCAGAGGATGAGACACGCACCACTCAAAGACTTCTAGATGAGACCAAGGCGACATACTAAGAGAACCAAAAGACGGTTTCGTCCCTTCAGAAGGAGGAAGAGACCCTTCGCAGGGAGGCCCATGGACACGAGAAGTCTATCAAGGATTTGAAAGCATAGATTAAAGGGAATATGTCATTAGTAGAATCTAGGAAAATACTATGGGCAGAGATCATAATAGAGGTGAAAGAACATTGGGAGCTCGTCGTGTTGGCCAATGACAAGAAGAATGCCATCCGAGACTACAAGGTATAGTCGGAGGCCAGTTGTAGGGAAGGATACGGGAAAGCAGCAGCAGCAAGGAGATATATCAAGTATATCAATGAACTCCCCTCTAAAGCGCTGAGCATGCATGGAGTGGTCGACCGTTTCAAGACCATCATGGAGGTTACTAAGATGATCCAGAAAGAGGAGGCACGCGTAAAAGCATTGGGATATTTAGCAATTGTGCCAAAGGGAGTGGAGAGATTCGATCAAGAATGGTATAAGTTAGTGGAGGATGGTCTTCCCCCACGCTGGGACCAACAGTTAGGGACATTGCTTCCCCTGACCACTTATGACCAGAAAATGCCTGAGATCAAGTGTAAGGAAGATTTAATATTGGAGAAGACCTCCCGCCTGAAGGCAGATACCTTAGTGGCAACATTACGCAAGGAATTTTTCTCCTTTCCCAGGTCAAGAGATTCTTCGCAACTTGCCTTGATTATTTTGAGCTTACTCAGCTTCAATCTATGTTCGAGCTCTTCAGCATAACACCTCTTCCTGCAGCGGTCATTTGGCAGAGATGCTATGAATACTCAAATCCTCCATCTCCTTCCACCTCGCAGCAACTGCCACCTCAGCCTCCTCACTGGCCTGGCTCCTCTACGTCTTCAAGTAGACCACACAACTCAGGGGGCTTTTCCACACCTCGTCGTAAACGCTAAGGATATCATGATCATGCCCATGCGGCCTTTGTTTCTATTTTATGTTGTGTTGTAAAATCGGGTGAAATCTCGATTTCTCCCGAAGTATTGTTTAAATGTTATGTTTCTGTTATAGTCAGTGTCGGAAGAATAATGCCCCTGATATGATGCATTCATTTCGCATCATTTTTTATTTGGATAGGAAAGTGTAAAATCAAGAAAGAATATTTTGTCTGAGAAAATATCTAGGCGCCCAATGTAAAAACTATAAAAAGCCAACTTAGAGATGACGAAAAGGTTTTGATTTCTCTGGAAGTTCTGAGTTCATATTTTGTGTAGCACATTTTGTAATATTTGGGATAAACTCTGAATGAAAATCTGGAAGAGGTGTTTTGAGAAGATAATATAATGACGACTTGTTGCAAAATGGATTCCTATTGTCCTTTTGAGTAGTATGTACGCCTCTTCTGTGTATTGGTTTAATCTTTTTATTTAATTTTGCCATATTTTCTTTCAAGTTACCATGTGTTCTGAATGCTAGTTGCTAATGGTTAATTAATGAATTTACCTTACACTATACTCATATATTGGTCAAAAAGATACCTTAATTAGGCTCGGCACATGATTCTCATCTCATAATTCTCATCTTGACCGTTCTCTTCTATAAGTCCCTCGAGGGTAGATTCTTACATCTCAGTAGGCCTGCCTCACTCTGATTTATCGTCCCTGTTCTTCTTAATGTCCATCCGCATTATCTCAAAGATCTGTTCACTGGTTCCATATTCGGCCCTATTGCAACAAATTGAGCTTCATTTCAGCGACATGCCCATTCTGAGTTATTCCCTTCTTACACTCAGAGCTAGCAGTTATTGATTTTCTCCCATTGTTATCTGGAACCACTAATCAAATAAACTCCACGAGATTTATATCTGGGAGGCCCCCACAAAGAGCATAAAGAAAACCTATATGACCTCCCTCTCACAAGATGTCATAGGCACTGGTCTCCTGCAACTCAAGACTGTCTCTAGGAGTGACAACATCTTTTTGGTGCCGTTGCCAAGGATCGAATTAGAAAATATTTTCCTTGGGATACGACATTATCTTCACCCTTAAATCAGGTGAGCACGAAGGGTTGAGAGTTGCACAACCCTCACCTTGGCGACTCCACTATCATCAAAACCTAAATAAGCAGCAATCTTGGCTTACACAAGGCCTCACACTCGGTCATATACCTCCTAGCTGAGAACCCCTTCTGTATCTGATCCTGAAAAGATTATATTCAAGAGAATCTGGAAAGAAAAGCAACCCATCCAAGCTGACTTACCTTCATTCTCGCTAGAAGGTTCGACGTCCTCGTCTCAGAAAGCTGAAGTCTATGGCCTTGGCTCCACAGCCTGTGTACTTGAGTATCCCCCAGAGACCTATGCTTTAGCCAATTCTGACATAAAAGACGAATCCAAATCCATTGATATCTCTTTGCCTCCCTTGCATCCTACTCTAGAGGCTGAGGAAGTCAAAGAAGTTACGGTACTCAGGTAAATATCCAAACCTCCGCTCAGCATATACCTGTAGTACCATAGCCAAATCATCCTCAGAATCTACCACCACCACCCCTCATGGCTGTACCTAGCTTCCTCCTTAAAAAATATGCCCCATTGGTTTTGCCTCAAGTATTGCATGACATGCCCCAAGATTATCTAAAGCTCTTACCTCGGTTCACTGGGGAAGACAATACTTCTACGCATAAAAATATTGAGGACTTCTGCGCCTTTGCTGAAAATGTCAATGTAGAACACCTGGATGTGGTACTACGGCTTTTCATCCAATCCTTGGATGCAGAAGGTCGAAAGTGGTTCAAATCTCTTGCTAATAACGTAGTCACCACTTGGGAGGAAATGGAGAATTTATTCACTCAAAAATGGGGAGAAAAGAAGGACCACGGTTACATCCTCAGAGAGTTCAATGTCCTAAAGAAGAAACACAATGAAGATGTAACATAATTTATAAAGAGATTCAATAAGCTTTGCAATAATCTACCTGTTGAAATAAAACCTCCTCAAGCAGCTGCCAAAGTGGTCTTTGCAGGAGCGTTTGAGCCTGAGTTTGGATTCACCTTAAGAGAAAAAAATTCTATATCCCTAGACCATATGCATACTGATGCACTAGAGGTAGAAGCAAATTTTTCTTCTACAGGAAAATTCAAAGGAAGGATAGAGCATGAGGCCAAGAGAAGGGGTAGGGAGGAGGCTTCTACCTCTAATCAAGAAAGAGAATCACCAGAGTATAAAATTGAAGAGATGAATAAGATGATCAAGAACCTCTTGAATAAGCTAGTGAATCTTGAATTGGAGGCTAAGAATTCCTCTACTCGTCCCAACCGAGGTTCCTAATCAAGGGTTTAATTCCCATTATCGGAAGCCCCCTCTTCAATTGTTGCAGCGGGAAAGGAAGGAGCAACAAGATCACATCCAACCTCTTATATACTTAGAAGGGGAAGTAGAAGGACAAACTAAGGAAGTTCTCGACAGTCAAGAAGATCTATTCCTTGCTTATTCAGAAGATGAAGAAGGGGAACTCACCTTGCAAGAAAAGCTAGAAGAGAAGGAAGTCCCCCCAGAGGATCGGGATATCGATAATTATTGTAGGCAATTTGTGGACTTCATGCAAGCTCAGCTCCATAAGAAGTATGACCTCAGGTCCTCTAGAAAGAGAACCTGATTGCAAAAACAAGATGAAGAGTCAATAGCAAGAGAACAAACCCCTTCTAGTTCTGCCAGTAAGGGGAAAAAGCCTTTAGAAAAGTCTGTACATCATAAGGCCACTGCGTCCATCTCTGCAAAGCTAGGTTTTGATCCTCCTGCAAACCACAAGTCCTCTGTTGTAGCCTCGAACCTGCCTGATTACCCTAAAGAGCAGTCTAAAGAATTCATTGCATAAGAAGCCCCCACGGCCTTTAACCTCTAGAAAGAGCTCCTAGTAGGCTTCACATAAATCCCAGTTCCCCTGATCGAGCTCCTAGTAGCCTTCGTATAAAGCCCAAGTATCTCAATTCATGCTATCCCATGGCGTAGGCCCTCTCCCTGACAGCCTCAATCTCTAAGAGGAAAGACCCATGGTAGTCTTTGGACCTCATGTAGAAGAGTTGGACTCAGCCACTCCCCCATTCTATGTGTCTCTAGTTATTCATGACCTGTTACTGCACAACTGCATGCTAGATTCCGAGGCTTCACATAATCTATTGTCGTTGTCTGTCATGGAACAGTTGGGGTTACAGATTACCAGACCTATTAAAGATCTGTATTCTTTTGATTCAAAGAGGGTAAAGTGCCCGAGCCTGATAAAAGACCTGGTAGTAAACCTATCCTAGATCCCGGCTAAGAGCGTGGTGATGGATATCGTGATAGCTGATATCTCGGCTCGATTTGGAATGATGTTGTCTAGATCCTGGGGTTCTAAGATTGGTGGGTCAATTAAGTTGAACCTCACCTACGCGACTATTCCAGTGTTCGGTGGGGAGGAAATGAGACTATACCGTGAATACAGGTTCATGAAAATGGTCACCAAAGCTGATGGTTCAACCAACTACCCAGTGTATGGTAAGGAGGGCGAATTTGCTTGCCTCATGTTCGAGGAGGATGAGAATTTCCTGCAAGAAACTAAGGTCCCTCCTCTAAAACAAAAGGAGCCCATCATTAAAGACGAGGACAAAATCTGGACTCTACATTTCAATGGGACCAATTCGCGAGAAGGAAATGGAGCCGGGGTGCTCTTGATCTCGCTCGAAGGATGTTTAGTTCCTCTCTCCTTCAAACTAGAGTTTGAAGCCACAAACAACGTGGCCGAATATGAAGCCCTGCTACTAGGACTATAGACAGCACATAATATGAACATACATAATCTGAAGTTCTTCGGAGATTCAGAGCTAGTGGTAAGGCAAGTCAAGAACTAGTGCCATATTAAACATCCACGGCTCAGAGCTTATAGAAATGAGGTGTGGGACCTCGTAGAAATTTTTTTCTCTACTTTTAATATACAGTTCATGGCGAGGGACAAGAACCGGATGGCCGACTTGTTAGTCATAGTAGCGAGAAATTTCTACCCACCATCTTCTGCTCATATATGAGGTCAAAGTACGATATCGTCCCTCCATTCTGGCCAATGTAAAGCACTGGCAAGTCTTCGAGGATGAAGAACATGTCAAGCGCTTTATGGAAATGGTCGACGAATTCTCCAATTTGTTGATCAATTAAGTCGATGAATGTCCCAGTGAAGAACCAAAAACCAAATGGGAGGAGACCTTGGCCGCACACTGCGTTTTGCAATTAAAGGGAAATGTCATTCCTAGAGGTCTCGTGCCATTCGAGAGGCTATTTGATAAAAACGATATTCCAATCAACCCTAGTAAAGCGACTCTTGACGAGCCTATCAAGGATGTGAATATCGAAACAAAGGAAGATCCAAAGGTGGTAAAGCTATCCAAGGGAGTCCCTGAAGAATACCAAGATCAATATATCCGACTGTTTCATTCATACAAAGATGTCTTCTCCTGGTCATACCAGGATGTTATACAACACAAGATACCACTCAAGGGGGACGCCAAGCCTCATAAGCAGAAGCTGAGGCAAATCAATCCTCTCCTCCTCCTAGCTATTGAAAAAGAGATAAAGAAGCTACTACGAAAAAAATGTTGGAAATGTTGTCATTGATGGCAAAGGAGGTAGCAGATGCAGAGACAGGAACAGTTACAAGGAGACAAAGACAGCCAATGGAGGCAGCAAAAAAGCAAACAAATGAAGCAAAGGAGAAAGGCAGAGGCAGAGGAAGCGAATACAGAGGTAGAGGCAGAGCGACAGAAGCAGCAGAGGCAGAGCCACAGCTGTTGTTGCAGAGAAACAGCTGTTATTCCGAGAATCGTTGTTCCCACCTAGCGAATATGTATATATATATATATATATATATATATATATTCTGAGAATATTTTACACAGCCGGGCGTTACACATAACATAAATTACATTCCGGGCATTATATTCAAATGCTCTGTATTTAGTTGAAGAACTCGACTTCTGGTCGATGTTGTGTTTTAAATTGTACGTGCCTAGATTGTAATGAGCTCTGCGTAAACAAAATCGAATCTCACTAACCCACGTATAAGAACCAGCATGAATAGGCTTTGTGGGGATGAGCACTGTAAACATAGCCGCAAGGGTTATGTATGGTGGAACTCTGCATCAGAGTATAAAAGAACCTTTTATTGTATAACAAGAAACTGTGTATTGACTGCAGTGAGAGTGGAGGCGGAGCATTAAAGTGCTGGACCGGAACCTGGAGCGTAGGGAGAAGTGGAATCGTGACGGATGAGCAGTAACGGCAATTTGGAGGAACAGTAAAGGCTGGAAGCGGGTTTCATCGCACCACCTTTCGTCGGCTAGCAGTATTCCCGAATTCGCAGCGATTCCATAGAGGTGTTGACACATGGCATGGGCGAGGTTGGAAAACCATCGTTTAAACCGCGCCATCGCACGTTATACATCGACTGAATACGCCGAGCGATATTGATATAGATCGTCGATTCGGAGGCTCGATATCTAACGATGATCGCTCGCTGGACTTGGCCGAAGTTTAATGAAAGAGCCCGAAGGTTAAGCCAGGTACGGTGCGTGCGGTTGATTGGCTACTGATTATATAGGTGGGGCCCGGAGCCAAAGGTTTATAATAAAGTCATTTATTTAAAAGGCGTAGAATGTTAATATAAGGTTCGAAGGTATGAACGTTGGTTATAAGGTTGGCGGCATAATATAAAGTTCGAAAATAATATATATAAGCCGGGAGCCAGAATTAAGTTCAAAAGTTGTGAATATATTTATTTGTCAATTGATAAATAAATGAAAAAGAAGATTAAGAGCCACGTGAGGTAAACTGGGAATATGGTTGATTTATGTCAATAACATGTTGAGTTGCCCAGACTGTGGGTTGAGTGCATGACATAAGGGCTTGGAACTAAAATCTCAAATCTCAGGGATTTGAGATATTAACACTTCAGATTTGAGCGTTGAAACTGCCAGCGTAGAACAAAGTAGAGATTGTGAGATTCCCCGACTTGGGAAAATGATTGGGCATGAAACTTGAATGAAATTGTACACACAGCTTTGGTTAAAAAGTAGAGCTATTAAAAGGTGGAAGCAGATATTTGTTTTGTTAATAAGGCAAAGCGTTTCCTGTAAAATGGAACCAAAGGTTATTATGGTTGATGGTCCATGGTAAAGATTGTGAGCACTGATATATCCGTGTGGTTAAAAAGGGTTTATAAAAATGCTGAGAGTTATTTTAAGTTTGATTAAGAGGCAGTTGTACATACAGCTGCTACATAACTGCAATGAACAAGGAACTGAATACAGGAGAAAACGAAAAAGAGAGTAAGGTTGGATGAATATGTATGGAAAAGGAATAAGAAGAGGAGAGCGTGCAGAGATGAAAGTTTGGTGAACAGGAATATGTACAGGAATGAGTTGGACAGGTGAATAAGCATAGAAAATAGGGAATATGCAGATGAAAGTGAACAAAGAGTATGCAGAACAGGTTCTTAACAGCAGCAGGAAAAGACAAATCCAGTAAAGCCAAAATCCAGAAAAGGAGCTAAGTGAAATTGAAATATGAAATTAAAAATGTGAATGTAAATGTTGTAATTAATTTTTTATTGTTTGTGATGCAAAGGAAAGTATCCTAAGGAAAAGACAAAATCCCACTGTAGCATGGAAATTTGTACATATTGTGGTAATTTTAAAAATGAGTTGGATAAAGGAATAAGAAGACAGAAGCCAAAGAGTCATGACTGTTCACTCCAAATTCCTTGTGAAATACAAACAGTCATGTGAGAATTTCTATATATAATATCAATTTGATAAGCTCAAGAGAGAGAGAGAGAGAAAATATAGAGAATGCAGAATATAGAAGAGTGAGGCAGAGAAGATTAAGAGAAGAAGAGCAGAAAGAGAAGCTACAGAACAAGAGCTGATATCTGAAGTAAATGAGCAAACATTTAGTTTGATAAATTGAGGAAGTTGGAGCTTCCCTATCAAGTTGTAGCTTGATAACTGTCAGTTGTAGCTGACTGAGGTTGGAGCCTCCTGTAGGTTGGTGCCTGCAGAAAACTGAAGGGAGTTGGTGCTTCCTTGCAATTTGTAGCTTGTAGAATTGAGGTACGAGCCTCCTTTAGGTTGGCGCCTGCAGAAAAACAGTGGTGAGAGGGAGTTGGAGCTTGCCTTTGCATCACAACAATAATAAGATGTGGTTTTCTCCCTTTATGGGTTTCCACTTATATCTGGTGTCCCTGTGCATGATATTTATGTGTTGATCTGATTTATATCATCTGCTTAATACCTGATGCTCTCATATTAAGTCTACTGTTATATTATACTTGTTGCTTACATTCGAAGATTACTCACATATTAAATTAAATATGAAATGAAGGTGTAAATAAGTTTAATGAAAAGTTTTAAAAGTTCAGGAATGTGTTGAATCCATTCACTCCTTCTCCCCTCTCGCTACACTAAAGGTTCAACACAAAAATCATTGTTCCTCTAAGATATTCGAAGTGGATAGCCAACCTGGTCCCGGTGAGGAAGAAAACTGGAGAAATTAGATTATGCGTGGACTTTCGAAATCTCAACAGGGCCTCGCTAAAAGACAACTATCCTCTTCCAAAGATGGACCATATTTTGCAAAAGGTGGTGGGATCCTCCCGCATGTCTATGATGGATTGTTTTTGGGGATATAATCAAGTAGCGGTGCTCCTTGAAGATCAAAAGAAGACAACATTTACCACACTGTGGGGAACCTTCATGTATGTCCGGATGCCTTTCGGTCTAATCAACGTTGGTGCCACTTTCCAGCGTGCAATGGATATTGCCTTCATAGGAGATCAAGATAAGTTCATGGTGATTTATTTGGACTACATCACTGTTTTCTCGAAGAGTGATGCTAAGCACATAGAGCATCTTCAGCGAACCTTCGAAAAGTGCCACAAGTACGGTCAGCCTTTGAACCATCAAAAATCCATGTTCACCTGGGAAGAAGGAAAGTTACTGGGGCACATAGTAAATAAAGAGGGAGTGAAGATCAACCCAAAATGGTTAGAGGTGATAAATGGCATTTCCCTCCCGCGGTATAAAAAGGAAGTACAGGTATTCTTGGGAAGAATAAATTTCGTGAGAAGGTTCATTCCCAATTATGCTAAGATCGTCCGCCACATCACTAAAATGCTCAAAAAGAATAATGAAGTGAAATGGACCCCCCAATCAAGGGCTTCTTTCGATAGAATCAAGTAGGGTTTTGCTAAAGTTGCTGTGGTGGCAGGTCTCGATTATAGCAAGTCTTTCATGATTTTATCCTTTGCCTCCCCTCATACAATAGCTGCAGTACTGCTACAGAAAATGAGGATGGGCATGAACAACCTATTGCGTTCTTCAGCCAAGTCATTTGAGACGCTGAATTGAAGTATAATATCTTGGAAAAGCAAGTGTATGCTTTGGTCAAATCTTTAAAGGCATTCTAGGTATATGTGTTACAATCTACCATAACTGCCTACGTTCCCACGATAACGGTGAAGGACATTTTAATACAAGGAGACAATGAAGGAAAGAGGGGCAAGTGGATAGCCAAGATCGAAGAGTATGAACTAGAGATATGATCCAGGTGGATATCGGTGGCCACCCACCTATTCCATTTGGACCCGCATCATCAATTCTTTCAGTTTTTCAGCTTCAGCACAACTTACTATTTTTAGCAGGTTTAGGGTCTTGCACTCCCGAAGCTGTTTTGGGGACTTAATGATCTAGGTGGATATTGGTGGCCACCCAATGAGTCCATTTGAACCCCCACCATCAGTTATTTCAAAGTTTCAACACAACTTACTATTTATAGCTGTTTTTCGGGTCTTGAACTTCCAGAGTTGTTTTGAGGCCCTAAACGACGTTTTTTTGGAAAATGGGGAGCAAGATGGATTGTAGATCAATGTTTCTCACTCAAAAGTTGTAGTTCTCGGATAGATATTTCTAACGAGCTATTGAGCGCGTCAAACAGAGATCGGATGCCAAAGTTACGTCCCCGGGAAGTTGAAACACCAATTTATCCAAACGGGACCTACAGTGTTGGCGCTTCATCCCTTAGGGTTAGGTTTTTGGACGTTTCATATTTTACATTGTTTCTCAACAATAAATAGGCCTTCAAGCCTCATTGTAACACAGTTCAGGGGGCTGGGAGCTGACACATCTCTTCTTAGAGATAAGCGCTACCAGTGCCCTAGCGCTCTTGTTCCCATCATTTCAGTTTTGTAACACAGTTCAGGGGCTGGTAGTCGACACATCTCTTCTCAGGGATACGCTGCCAGTACCCTAGCTCATCTATTTCCATTATGCCTGTAATAGGCCTTTGAGATTCAATGTAACACAACTTAGAGGCCTGTGCCTGCCACATCTCTTCTCAGAGATACGCTACCAGCGCCCTAGCTTGTTTCCATTATGTTTGTAAGCTTATTTCAGTCATTCTTTTATTAATAAAATGAAGCACTATTTCCGCCTACAAGAAATTCCACAAATGGGGTGGTGATCAAATTTATGGAGAACATAATAACTAGGTTTGGGTGTCGTGCTAAAATCATTACTAGTAACGGCTAGGTCTTCAAATCAACTATGTTTGTAAAAAACTTCCAACATTACAATATTACTCTGGGACACTCCACTACTTATTATGCACAGGGGAACGGGTTGGCAGAATCATCCAACAAGACATTGGTGAGAATTCTAAAAAAGACCATAAATGAAAACCAAAAGTACTGGGATTCCTAGCTCAAGTTTTCATTTTGGGAAAATCGCATCACCAACAAAAGACCCACCGGAAAGTCACCTTATGAGCTAGTGTGTGGCAGGGTGGTGATTTTCCCATTCAACTCACTCTACCGGTGGCTAGATTTTTGCAAGATAGTGAGGAAGAACCAAACGACCTCGTCAGGAGAATGAATCAGTTGGTGGAACCAGATGAAACCCGGGCACAAGTAAACATCAGGTTGGCAGACTACCAGGAAAAGATGAAGTGTTTATTCGACCAACGAGCGAAAGACGAGATTCAAACAGGGGACCTGGTGCTGTGATGGGATTTCAGGCAGTCAGACAAAGGCAAACACAGGAATTTCAATCTTCTCTGGTTCAGATCATTCAGGGTGGTAGAAGTCAAAGGCAACAATACCTTTGCATTGGAAAACTTGGAAGGAGATCTAATTGAAATGCCTATGAATGGGTAGTTTCTCAAGCCCTATTTTCAGCATTGACACTGGCCGCAAGGACCCATTGTATATATCCTTCAAATTGTACATATACCATCTTTTATTTTCGCACGCATTTCATTTCTTTCCTTTTTAATCAGAATTATCTAAAACTTTTGATGACTGTCCTGGGTATGCTAACAAGAACACAAGCGGGCGGTCTGTGAGTTCTCGACACACTCGAACGAGTGTGCCGTCCCCAATGGTGCCAATGTTGGCTTGTGACTTCTGTTTTCTCTCCCAGAGATCGTCTTGAGTTGCAAGAGACCAGTGCCTAGGGCATCTTATGAGAGGGAGGTCATATAGGTTTTCTTTATGCTCTTTAAGGGAACCTCTCAGATATAAACTTTGTGGAGCGGTTCTAGATAACAATGGGAGCAGAGCGATAACTGCTAACTCTGATTGTGAGAAGGGAATAACTCAGAATGGGCTTGTGGTTGAAATGAAGCTCAATTTGCTGCAATAGGGCTGGATATGGAACCAATGAACAAATCCTTTGAGATAATGCGAATGGACACTAAGAAGAACAAGGTTAGTAATTTGAAGTGAGACATGCCTACTAAGATGTAAGAATCTGCCCTCCATGGACTTAAAGAAGAGAATAGTCAGGATGAGGGTTATGAAACGAGAATCGTGTGTCAAGCCTAATTAAGGTAGTTGAATGACCATTATATGAGATAAGGAGTAAGGTTTTTAAGGTAATATGTTGTGAATCTGGATCAATTTCATATTTTTTTTATAGATCTATATATGAAAACGTAAATCACAGAGAACAGAGCAATTTTTAGACCTGAGTTGTTTTCCAGTTTGCTGTTGCGGTTTTCTGAGAAGATAGGTGGTCTAGAATATAGAAAGGTTCACTGTATAGAGAGGAGAAGCCAACAGTAAAGAATCTGCAAACTGATTTACTCTGCATCACAATCCCTTTCACAACTGACATAGAAAAGGAAATTTCGTTTTACAGGATAATGGAAACACCGAGGATAATGCCCTTTAGCATAGGAAATCTAAATGCACTTAACCACATCACTCAAAACCCAAATGCATTCCTTTGGTTTATGAGGTCACTCGCCTGGTGAATTTGGACTGTATTCCTGCAACTTTATGCCTCTTGCAAAACAAACCCAATCGCCGCTGTATCGCTGGGTTGATTCTGAGCGATAGGTAACTAATTTTCTCACTATTTTTTTCCAGCCAAATGACCCTGTAACCTGTTCGAGTTCTAGAGGTTTCAAGTTCAAGTTCCTGTTCATGAAAATGAGGTGCTTCTTCTTCAGAGTTGCAGTGCCTCTTCTTCAATGTTGCAACTGGGATTAAAGAGTTTTAATGCAACCCCTCAATGGCCATATACCACTTGTTCTTGAATACGATTGCGCAAATGCTAACCTTCTCTGTAACCGCCCTTAGTGTTCAGTGAAAAGAATTTAGAACATAAAAATAAAGCGCAAAACAGTCAATTTTCAGAAGAAGAGAAGAGAAACTATACTTGCTGTCCAAACTGAAGGATTCTTCTTGTTCCACTGAAGAGAAACACTAGTTGAAGAAGATATCGTTGCTCGACAGGTCGTCGCTGCTAGGATGGCAGTCAAGAAGGACAATGACCAATTTAGTGTAGTCCAATCACTTCTGTAGTCAGGCCGCTATTCTTGCCGAAACTTCTTGCGCGTAGCAGTTGGAGACTTTGAAACAGAGTTTAAAGTTAGGAAGAAAAGTTGCATATAAAATTGAACCTTGAAACTTCTGAGAAGGTTACCCACGCAAGTTTCCAGCAAATGGCAGCCCAGCTCGACAACCCAATAGCAGAGCATCAATAGTAGATCGTGATAACAATGAGGAAACAGTAGAGTGTGATAACAAAATAGCACCAGCAAAGGCTGACACATGCCCCTCCAAGATGATTTAGACCAAGCAAAGGCTTATTTCTCCTCCACTTCAGACAAAAACCTATTAGATATCTTAAGTAAATCTATATAATATTCAAATTTAGCGAATCACTACCTTTCCCTAAAATTGCCAAACGCTGCTCAAATGCCAGAGGTAGAATGGTGCGCGTATCTATGTGAGCCCGGAGAAAGGAGGAATGCTATGTGACGAGAAGTATGGAAACAGAGAGAGGAAAGAATGGAACATGGTGTAAATTTAGTCTAGGTTTAGACTTGCATTTAGAAAGACACAAACAAAAACCTTTAAAAAAATGAATTCCACTAAATTTTGGTATCTAGTTTGAATTCATTTTGAAGTTCGCGTTCAAATTTAGCGAACTTGAACGATTTTATTCGAAATCTTGAGGTTTGACGAATTTCGAATTTGAACCTTGAAATTTCATCGAAACGGGTGACAATTTATATATACTTCTGGTCGTAAATAACTTCCTAATATTAATAAGGTTTGACGAATTTCGAACTTGAAGCTTGAAATTTCACTGAACTGGGTGACAATTTATATATATTTCTGGCCAAAAATAACTTTCTGAAATTAATCTCTATGTATGCTTAAAAGTCTGTATCTCTAGGATTTTTGTGTTTTTTTCGCTATATGTGAGGGGTTTGTCTAGCACGTATCATCAATAGGTGATTGTGTTTCAATAGTTGTAGTTTGTAATCTTCTTAAGTAAAAAAATCTTCAAAGAAAAATACTTGTGTACTTGTCAAAATATTGGACTCCACTAGGACTCCACCAAAAATCTCAAAGTCTTCAAATTTCAAGAAGAAATATCCGTCTCAAAAACTCTAGGGCACGCTCTGACTATGCACTTTGAGTATCTTCTATGTGTTTGTCCTTTTGTAAAATTCTTCGCTATGTTGTTAGTTCTTCTCTCTACCACATGGACTGGTTTTCAATCACACGCTGGATGTCTTCTCCCTATTATTTTTTCTCTCTTGCAAATATTTTCGACCTTTAAACCCTACATAATACTTTTCTTCCATCAGAAGCAAGGTTTGGGCACTCTCATGCCAGGGAGACGTATGTATAACATAATTTTTTATTTCAATGCATATTTAACAACGTAGAGATGATGCATATTATCATCTTTGCATTGATAAACATACATTGAAATAAAAAATTAAGTTATCCAGGGACACGTATGTATAACATAATTTTTTATTTCAATGCATATTTAACAACGCAGAGATGATGCATATTATCATCTTTGCGTTGATAAATATGCATTGAAATAAAAAATTAAGTTATACATACGCGTCTCTGGCATGAAAATGCCCAAACCTTGCTTTTGGTGGAGGAAGGGTTTTATGTAGGGTTTAAAGGTCAAAAATATTTGCAAGAGAGAAAACATAATAGGGAAAAGACGTCCAGAGTGTGATTGAAAACAAATCCATGTGGCGGAGAGAAGAAACAAACAACATAGCGAAGAATTTTGCAAAAAGACAAACACGCAGAGAAAACTCAGAGTGCATAGTCAGAGCGTGCCCTAGAGTTTTTGAGACGGATATTTCTTCTTGAAATTTGAAGACTTGGAGCTTTTTGGTGGAGTCCTAGCGGAGTCCAATATTTTCACAAGTACATAGGTATTTTTCTTTGAAGATTTTTTTACTAAAGAAGATTGCAAACTACAACTATTGAAACACAATTGCCTATTGATGATACATGCTAGACAAACCCTTCACATATAGAGAAAGAAGCGCAAAAATCCTAGAGATACAGACTTTTAAGCATACATAGAGATTAATTTCAGAAAGTTATTTTTGGCCAGAAGTATATATAAATTGTCACCCGGTTTAGTGAAATTTCAAGCTTCAAGTTCGAAATTTTTCAAACCTTATTAATATTAGGAAGTTATTTTTGGCCAGAAGTATATATAAATTGTCACCCGTTTCGATGAAATTTCAAGGTTCAAGTTCGAAATTCGTCAAACCTCAAGCAATTTCAAATAAAATTGTTTAAGTTCGCTAAACTTGAACGTGAACTTCAAAATGAATTCAAACTAGATACCAAAATTTAGTGGAATTTGTTTTTTTTTTAATATTTTTGTTTGTGTCTTTCTAAATGCAAGTCTAAACCTAGACTAAATTTGCACCACGTTCCATTCTTTCCTCTCTCCGTTTCCATATTTCTCGTCGCATAACATTCCTCCTTTCTCCGAGATCGCATAGATACGCGCACCATTCTGCCTCTGGCATTTGAGCAGCATTTGGCAATTTTAGGGAAAGGTAGTGGTTCACTAAATTTGAATATTATATAGATTTACTTAAGATCTCTAACAGGTTTCTGTCTGAAGGAGAAATAAGCCTTTGCTTGGTCTAAATCATCTTGGAGGGGTGTGTGTTAGCCTTTGTTGGTGCTATTTTGTTATCACGCTCTACTGTTTCCTCATTGTTATCACGCTCTTCTGTTGGGTTGTCGAGTTGGGCTGCCATTTGTTGGAAACTTTCGTGGGTAACCTTCTCGGAAGTTTCAGGGTTCACTTTTATATGCAAATTTTCTTGCTAACTTTAAACTCTGTTTCGAAGTCTCCAATTTCTACGCGCAAGAAGTTACAGCAAGAATAGTGGCGTGACTACAACAACGATTGGACTACAGTAAATTGGTCATTGTCCTCCTCGATTGCCATCCTAGTAGCAACGATATCTTCTTCAACTAGTGTTTCTCTTCAGTGGAACCGGAAGAATCCTTCAGTTTGGACATCAAGTATAGTTTATCTTCTCTTCTTCTGAAAATTGACTATTTCGCCCTTTATTTTTATCTTCTAGAATTTTTTCATTGAAGACTGAGGGTGGTTACCGAGAAGGTTAGAATTTGCACAATTGTATTAAAAAACAAGTGGTATATGGCCATTGAGGGGTTGCATTAAAACTCTTTAATCCCAGTTGCAACTCTGAAGAGGAGGCACTGCAAATCTGAAGAAGAAGCACCTCATCTTCGCAAACAGGAACTCGAACTCAAAACCTCTAGAACTTGAACAAGTTACAGGGTCATTTGGTTGGAAAAAAGTGAGAAAAGTAGTTACCTACCCCTCGGAATCAACCCAACGGTACAACAGCGATTGGGTTTGTTTTGCAAGAGGCATAAAGTTGCAGGAATACAGTCCAACTTCACTAGGTGAGTGACCTCATAACCCGAAGGAATGCATTTGGGTTTCGAGTGATGTGGCTAAGGGAATTTAGCTTTCGTATGCTTAAGGGCATTATCCTCGATGTTTCCATTATCCCGTAGAACAAAATTTCCTTTTCTATGTCAGTTGTGCGAGGGATTGTGATGCACGGTAAATAAGTTTGCAGATTCTTTACTGTTGGCTTCTCCTCTCTATATAGTGAGCCTTTCTATATTCTAGACCACTTGTCTCCTCGGAAAACCGCAACAGAAAACTGGAAAACAACTAAAGTCTAAAAATTGCTCTGTTCTCTGTGATTTATGTTTTCATATATAGATCTATAAAAAATATATGAAATTGATCCAAATTCACAACATATTACCTTATACACCTTACTCCTTATCTTCATGCGTTTTTTTTTAACTTACTGGAACTTGGATCGATCAATCATTTCGTTGCTGAGCTGAGGGTCAACTTACAAGCAAAAACGTAGTGTGCTAAGGGTAGCGGAGCACCGGATCTGTATGCGTAGCGTCTCAAGGAATACGTAGCGGCTTTAGAGTATGCGCAACTAGTGCGTAGAGTAGCGAAAGGGTTGCGCCTACGCAATGAATGCGTAGCGAATCAAGCCAAATCTCGAGATTTGGTTTTGATTTCCTCGTGATCTTTGGTGAATCCAGGGTTCTGGCACACGACTTACAATTTTATTGATAAAAATTTAAGGGGTCTAAGGGTTCCAATGGCCTCCATACGCTTTCCTCACTAAGAACTGTGACTGTGTAAAAGACTCATACTGCATATTAATCCTCCACATTCAATCTGCTGCAATTCAGGAATTGATCTCGATCCTTTAAACAACACACCGTTTCCACTCTACACTACTGTTAATCGATGCCAAAGCTTAAGGATCCACAAACATATGATGTTAACCGATGCCAGAACTCAAGGGATAGACAATTCCAACACCTTGAGGGGTTTACAACTGAGTTCTGGTTATGTATAAGGATATATAATGCTAGAGGGTTTGAATCTCCTCGTTCAATCACGTAGAAGTTTAAAATAAGTTCTAACTCGTTTTCATCGAAGATACAGAGCATATAAACACAGACCAACACAATTAATTTCCATATTTTCACCACAGTACCCAGACAATTCACCATTGCGCTCAACAAAGACATATATCCAAATATCACACAGACAAAGGTGTTCAAAACCTTAAAGCACATAAAATGCTATCCATTAATCAAATCCTAATACATATTAAGCTTGGCCTGATATACAATTTGGGCATGTTTAGCCTTGGCCTTCTTTCTCAACTCTCCACCTACGCTCGCTCTCTACGTCTCTATCCAATCCAACCCTCTTACAAAAGATATCCTATTTAAAATGAAGGATATTGTACTAATTTTAGTTAAGACCCTATGAAAGTTCCTCACCAAACTCTTAAGATCTCTCAGATCCACAATTTCATGGAGAAATCACTAGAATCACTCCTTCATACCTAACATAGATTCTAGACCTCTATACCTCACGAGATCTTCATACAATTCCATTTAAATTTCCTAAACTTGATTACAATCTTAGGATAATAAAATAAATTTAAATTAAGGGAACTCACTCCCTTTAGTAAAGTTTGTAAAGACCTCTTAGATCTCTTCCCAAATAAATTTATGATGAGATTGCTCCTGCATCAGACTCCCAAGGAATAAAATGTTGTATGATCTCCTGATCATGATTCTGCTATTGAACTCATCCTGGATTCCATATCTTATGCTGCCAATTTCCACTTGCTTTTCCATTTTGTTGCTGCTCTGTTGTTGTTTGCAACCTTCCAGGATCCCAACTCTTACTTTGTTTTCCTGCAAAAATTTTGCTCCATCTTTTATCATGAATCATTTGTCCACTGTTGTTGTTGTTCCCTCTTATCCATTTGGAAGTATTCATCAATTGCTCCCAGAACACATATAGTCCAATATTCAACCTTCTCCTTGATTGATATATGTTATGACTGTACTCTGTCCTCTTCCAACATTTATCAAACTCTTGGGTAATAGCTGTAAATCCTTAATCACTGTCACAACTTCTATTTTCAATCTTCAGATGACATTTTCCTTTAGGTAAAACCACATGGACTAAACAATGCATACTTCCAATCTGCATCTCCATCTCATACGTCAACTCCATTAAATTCTTCCAACCATATCATCTCTTGCCTGCCAGATGTCTCCTTTAATTCATCTTGTCTATTAATCAGCGATTCATTTGAAGAAGTTATAACAGATAACTCTTCTGCTCCTTCTTTTGTCCATATACCCTTTGTTTTCAATGAGATCCTTTTATCTTCAACTCCATTTGATTGTTTTCTTGGTATAAAAACATAAAACCATTCCTTAGTATGCTGCCTTTCAACTGTACAAATTTGTCCTTGTATCTCTACATTCTGGCAACTGATCCTTACATTAATATAATATTCATCCTCATGAACAACTTTCTCACCATTCCAAGCAATTCTTTGATCTTCACTTCCTCTTGTTTCCATGAACAATCTTTGTTCCAATTCTGTCATTTCACTTTTGTTGCAGTCTTCTTTTTCTTTAGTAGTGTCCCGTGTAAAAACTCTTCCTCCTTCATTTCCACTCTCATTTTCCTGAAAACATTGTTTCATATGCAATTGATCAATCAAATTTTCCTCTAAGCTCTTCAAAACATTAAAAACTGAAGACTTCACATCCTTCATGACCATATGCAAATGATCATCCATATCTGAACCTTCAAATTTTTTATATTTTTGATGTAACCACTTCAGAAATTCATAATTTGAATTGTCTTCAGGCCACATGACTTCACTTATGCCTCTTCTTTCTTCAAATTTCTTCAAGCTGTTTGTGACCTTTTCTTCTTGCATCACTTCTGTCTCTAGTTTACTTTTTAAACCTTTGTTATTTTGTATGACATTCCCTATTTCTTCAAACCAAAAATCATAATTTCCGTCCCCTTCATTCAGCTATCCAAGTTTTGATATTATGTTGAGTGAGAGTTTCAGATATTCTCTCCCTCTTTCCTTCATAAGTCTCTAAAGAATATGATTGCTTTGACCAATCCTTCTTCATTTTCTCTATGGATAACTGGTTGTTTCCATGATCTATATGTGCACATTCAACAAACTTATTACAGAAAACAATTTCATCAAAACATTCCTTGAGTTCATTCTTGAATTGCAATACACATTGCTCTTCTTTGTTGTACATTTTTGTCACATGGACTTCCTCTCATATATGTTGTCCTTCGCTTGCCATTCTCTGATCATAATTGCAATCTGACCACTATCCCAAATAATAATTATTGGTTCTGCATAAGCCTTTGCATGGCTTTCCAAGTATAATTCTGTTCTATCCTTCCTTGAGAATTTTCCTTATAAATTTCTTCATGACTTTTTTCATAAGTCAACCTCCTTCTTTTCCTGTCTACATGAGATAACAATATCTCTCCTTTCACAGTTGTCTCGTTGCTTTCTAATCCTTGACTCCTCTCAGCTCCCTTTTCACTGGCTGAAATGTTTTGAGCTATACTCTCTTTATCAGCTCTTCCTTTACCATGCTGGCACACTTGCAAGACATGTACCATCCTCTCCTTTGCCAATTCACCATTTTTCCCAGTCATGAATACAATTTCTTCAAAAATCGAACAAAATATTCACAAAGAAAATAAACAACCAATTCATGATACCTCTAAGCGTATTTTTCCTTCCATAAACTTGTAGAGTTTCCAACTGAAGTCCTCAATGACTTTCTCCAATGTTATTAACATGAGACAACGATGAACTTTCTTCCTTTATGACAGTTCTTTGAGACTGTCCATCTTCAAAATATGCTACTTCTTGTTGTCCTCTATGAGTACAACTCTGTCTTTCTTGAGTTTCTACTCTTTCCTCAAAATCAAAGAGCACAATATCAGAGTGCTTCCCTCCTTCTTCCATTACGACATAACCTTGTATCTGTCTGCTTTCTCTTTCTTCAATACCTGCTACAACATTCCAATGATTAATTTTGAAACCATGAGACTCTAAAGTCTCTGCTGATGTTTCCAACACCACTCATTTTTGTACGAATGCAACATCGGTTTCTTGATTTGCTTTCTTTCTGACTCATCTTTCTTCAACAACTCCTCCACCAGCTCTGTAATAGAACTCTCATCTTCTTCAACATCTCTTTGGCCAACCCCATGAGCCAAATCTACTTTATTTTCTGTAGTTGCCACCTTTTCTGACTGTCTTCCAATATTCCCTTCATTAACCAAATGTGCATGTGCTCTCCCTTGGCTATCTTCATGAGACAACATAGCCTCATCCTCCATCAGAATGCAGTTCTGATCTTGCCTCTTTGAAATGTCTTTGTACATTTCTTTTTCTTCCTTCATCTTTATGACAACTTCAAGTGACTGACTATCACTTGTTTCACCAACAAACATACACAAATCATTAGTTTTAAAACTATTAAGGCTCTCAACCTCCCTTGTCAGCATATCTTCATCATGCTGATCTGAACTCTTCAAAGAGCTCATGAGACTTCCTGCAAGTCTCTCTTCCTTTTCCTTCTCCAAGCAATCTGTAAGATTCACAATAGATCTTCTCTCAACATTATCCTCTCCAAGGATGTCACCTTGCTCTGGTTCATAGTAGTGAAATCCTTCTTCAATTAATGGCTTGAATCTCAACTCAGCTCCTCTAAGTTTCTCTTTCTTCTTCATGTCCCTTAAGCTTTTCCTCTGTTTCTTTACAAATAATTGTACCACTGGCCACTGAACTGGCTTCTTCATACTCCATCCTCTTCTCTGGTTATCTTGCATTTCCTCCTCTTGTAGCAGCTTCTCCATGTAACTGAGTTCATCGATTATTTCAGTTAGTTCTCTGTCAAATCCCTTTTGAATCATCACCTCTATGCCCTTTACCTTGGCATATTTCCTTTTGTTGTGGCTTTCCTCTGAATCTCTGCAATGACCTTCAGTGATCATTGGTTTCACCTCCTTTGTGAACTCCATCTTGTTCACTTGTGGACTGCACCTAAGCGTTTGCCTTTAGCAAGTATGCATACCTGCCCTCATACCAATCTAATATTTCCTCTGAGCCTGACCTCTTAGTATCTAATTGGTTCTTTATCTCTGAAAGCACCTTTTGAGCAACTCCTTTGCTTCTCTTGGCTTCTACAATAGTCCACTTCTTCTTAGAACATTCAACTTTGTCCTCCTTGTCCAACTTGCAGTTGGATCTTCAAGGTTCTTTGCCACTATTTAAGAGCTCACATGCTCTTATCAATTAAGAACACAATGGTTCTTTGTTACAACTCTTCCCAGCTATCTTTGCTACTAGCACCTTATTTGTCTGCTACTTTCAATTTGCAAACAAATCTCAAACCAGAATTAACATAAATATATGCCAATTTTCCCTCAAGATCTCTTGCTGATTTTGTTTATCCACTCTTCTGCAATTGAATGGAAAACTTCTTAATACCATGCCTCTGCTTGTCAAATTTTAATAATCTGGTCCTCTCTTCCTTTCTTTGCAATATCTCTGTCAATTGTATGCAAAGCACACTTGCTTTGTCTCCTTTGTTTTGTCAGACTTTATTGATCTCCTCTTTATGCAATTACAATTTCTACCTCAATTCATATAATTTCAAGAGCACCACCTTGCTCTAATTTTCCCCCCAAAGAGCTTTTATTTTCTCTGATACCAAATGATGCAGACTAAATCAGTTTGTAGATTCTTTACTGCTGTCTTTTCCTCTCTATACAGTGAGCCTTTCTATATTTTAGACCATGGTTGCTTGGGAGCAGAAGCGCCATTTTCAAAACCTCCAGGGCCAGGGCGTTTTATATATATATATATATATTATATTTTTTATATTTTGATGCATATATATCAACAAAAGCATGTAGAATGATGAATTAGACATAAAAAACATAAAAACATAGATTGAATCATATAACATCAATCATCTAGAAGTTATAATCTTCATGAAACATGCCCACAAGTTGGAAACATATACAACATATTGACTCTTGAGTCTCGCGAATCATCAATCTAAAGGTTTCAAGATTTCAAAATTCAATATATAACATTTATCATTATTGATATATAACATTTATCATCATTGATATATATCATAATTCATTTATCATCATTGATTTCAAAATTCAATATATAACATTTATTATCATTGATTCATTGGTTTCAAATTTCAATATATAACATTTATCATCATTGATACATATCATTTATCATCATTGATTCATTAATTTCAAAATTCAATATATAACATTTATCATCATTGATTCATTGATCACCATATAACTTTCATGAAGCATCATATTCATAATTCATGATGACTTATAAACTTATAAAACTTCAAAGTTTCACCTTTCAAATTCAAACTTCAAACTTAAATTGTCATTAAATATGAAAGAGTCAAGTTTCAACTGTTCAAGAGTTATAAAAGATAAAAAATATTAGAAAATAGAAAAGACTAGTAAACAACAAATCTATTTTATCTACTGGCTGGCCCCTTGCCATGCCCACGAGAAATGTCTAATTTGTGAGAACCACGAGGCAATGGTGGTCTTCTAGTACTCTCAAGAGTACCACGTCCACGACCATGACTAGAAGGCAGAGCGCAATGTAAGGTTGTAGGTGGAAGCTAAATTTGCAAAGGAACAATAGTTGGATATCGAGCACTGGCACTGGCACTGGCACTGCTACTGGATGGTGGGACTGGCCCTGTGTGTGGCGGTGATGCTAATGCTTCATCATCATGCCTAAAAATTTCTGCTTCCAATTCTTCCATATGTACAGTGTCGTCCTCCAAATTATCATCCTCTGGGTTGTTGTCCCAGACTTTATATGATTGATCCTCATATGCCCGATCACAGTAATGACTCAACAACCTCAAGTTGTAATGCACATAAACCAAGCTTTCAGCTCGGTTTTCATTCAGCCTGTTTCTTCTCACATTGTGTATGAAACTGTAGGTGCTCCAACACCTCTTTGCAGAAGAAGTATTCACAAGTACAACTTGTGAGAGAACTTTTTTTGCCAACTTTGGCAAAAGTCCCATGCCGCCATATGCTTCGCACCATGTGAGAGCATCAAATATGTCTCTTTCTTCCATTGCATGGAAAGAACCAAAGTTACTAGTGCAACTGAAGTATCTGCCTAATTCAAGGCGCAATCTAGCACACTCCTGCCTGTTGGGGACCAACTTGTCTAATGCCTTCATGTACCCCTCTTGTACCTCTGGATCTGTGTGAGGTTTGATCCTAACCCCACCTCCAGGTGGAAGTTGGCCCAACCAAGATGGAGAGTAGTATTTTGCAATAAGGATATATGCCAAGGCATGTAGTGGAACATTGAGTTTATTCCACTGTGCACGCACACAATCGTGAATCATTACATACAATTTGGGATCATTATCCTTAACAACATCTTTTATTTGGCCCAACATGCTATCCATCTTCTCATAAACCTCCCCAATCACTGGTTTATTTGTATCTGAAAAACGAATCATGTGATAAATGGGCTTGGTGAAATTAAAAATTTCCCTCACACGTGCCCAAAACAAAGGGTCAAGGGCGGCCTCCTCCACATGTTCAAAACCTTGCCTGCCAACTATTGTCGCTGCCCTGCCCTTTAATACCTGCCAGTGTGGGCTTGATACCATTGCAGCCAATGACTCTCTTACCTTCAAAAGGCGCTTGAAGGTGAGGTAATAGCTAGCAAATCTAGTCTTTTCTATCTTCAACAACTCCAATTTGGAGTGAGTACGAAAAAGCCCATGGGTATTGCTATGATTTGTTGTAAATCTTATCATTTTTTTACCTCTCTTGCACAAATCACCAAGCCATTTGAATTGACGTTGTTTGTTTTTAATGATATCATGCATCAAAAGGTTCATTGTGTGAACCAAACACCCAGACCAAAATATGTTGGGGTATATATCCTCAATAATTGCTCCTGCTGCCTTACAGTTAGCAACATTATCAGTGATGACTTGGATGACATTGTATGGCCCAGTATTTTCAATTATTTCAAGTAATGGTTCTGCAATGTTAATGCTGGTGTTGAATTTGTTTGAATAATCATATTCTGAAAGGAATATTGCACCACTAACCGACACAACTAAAACACTTATTAATGGCTTTCCTTTTACATTGGTCCATCCATCAGATACAATGGACACCCCCATGCTCATTCCAAGAATTTGTCATTCTAGCCAAAGAATTGTTTATTTTAGCTCTTTCATGATCAAGTCCCACGGTTCTGGCCTTATCATACCCAGGGCTCCTGTATCCTTTAGGGGCATCATTAATGGCAGAAACCATTTCATGCTAATAAGGTGAGTGAAGAACATTGAATGGCACCCCACATGCATATAGAAACCGGAAATTTTTTTAATCCACATCATTCCTACACCCTTCATTAAGGAAATTGGATATGGTTCTACAACTTAAGGAGATGTCTGGTCCACGTGTGCCTCCATATCCACTGCCATGGGTGGAAGTTGATGGACTTCTTTGTCCATGATGTGATGGATCTGATGGTGTATAAAAATCAATGAAACCCCTAGATCTTTTAGATCTCTGGAGGGAAACCTCCTCTTCCTTTCTATATTTCTATCTCTTTGTTCCTGGCACACTGACACAAATTTTGATTCCTAGATTTTTGTCTCCATCCCGTGGCATTTTCCCACAAAGGTGTTTTTTGGCATGGGTGTATGAACCTGTGTATTCTTTATTGCAATGGGGGCAATGAAATTTAGTGTTCCACCACCTTTCCCTCCTTCCTGCCTCTGAACATATTTTCACAAAGGTGTTTGACTTTGGTCTTGTCTAGTTGGGGTATCTGTGGCCTCATGTTCTCCACTTTTCCCTTCCTCCTCAGCATACTCCTCCTCCTCTTCAGGATTTTTATCAAATCTACTATAACCCACTTCTTCATCCTCCTCCTCTCTAATGGGTCTTTTTCTTCTACTCTCCAACACCATTATTACAAAGAAAGGAACCAACATAAAGAAAATCCCTAGCCATATAGCCATGATGTTTCAAGTTTCTATCCTGCAAAAAAAATGGAGGAATGCCAAATGGGAATAGGAAATGCAACATAGGAAAAAAAAACAATTCGATTTTTCACTTTTCAACACACTAGAATGCAACATTGAGAAAAAAAATTAAGTTTTCATTTTTGAACAACTTAAAAACAATTCCTAGAAAATAAAAAACTAGATTAAAAGACCTACCTCTTTCTTGCAATTCTCCTCTTGCAAACTTGCTCTCTTGCAGCTTGCTCCTTGCTCTCTCCTTGGCACTTTCGCTCTCCAAACTCTCAAGCTCTCCTTCTCTCCAAATCGCTCTCCAACTCTCAAGCAGCTTGCTCTTGATCCTCTTGTTTTCACTCTCAAACCAAAAGAATGAAAACTAAATGAGGGTGGGCTTTTATTTACCCAACACCCCCTCCCTCCCTCCCAAAATAAATTGAAATTTGATGTCGAAAATTTTTTTTTTTACGCGTGCCGGGGAGCGTTCGGGAGCGAACGCTCCCCGACCTCTTCCTGCATTAAAAAAATGCTCCCGAAGCGCTCCCTGAAACGCTCCCGAAAAGACAGGGAGCGTTTTTTCAGGCTCGGAAGCGCGCTCCCGAGCGCTCCCAAAGAGTTCCCGAATGGAGCACGTTCTGGGAGCGGGATCGGAGGGGGGGGGAGGAGAAGCTTCCCCGCAACCTTGGTTTTGGCTCATGGTATAGGTAAAGGCTAAATCTATATAAGGAGAAGAAGATCATAGTGCAAGGGTGTGCATGTGTAAGGGCTATCACTAATATTTCTCTCTGAAGTATATCTGCATAGGATGAAATCTGTTTTATTGTTAAATCTGAAGTTGTGATGCACCCTTGGATAGATTTATGGATCAAGATCTCTACACCTGAAATGACTATATTCTTGCATGATCCATTAAAGATAATTAGATCTGAGACTTGGCGCATGTTTGCTGAAGTGGATTGAAGAAATATGGGTAAGTTCTATAGATCTAAAAACATTCTGCTGAATTAATATTTACAGATCTATATGCTAGTTTGTCTCAGTAAATGCGCGTATATACGCGGGTTTGCTTCAGAAAAGGCACGTATGGAAGTTAGGGTTTTCTGAAGCTTATTTCAAAGGTTTTATGTTATTGGCGTTGTTATTTATGTTGTCTGTCAATGAAGTCTTCATGAAGATCTAGGTTGCTTGAATACTGTACATGTTGCTAAGTTGAATATGTCCAAATCTTATCAATAAGTGAGTAAACATGGTTAATGATGACTGACTATTTAAAGGTTTTGCATTTATGAAAAGATGTCTAATTGAAAGCCTCAGATCTAGATCTGAGACAGATCATATTCTGAAAAATAGTATTCTCAGATCTATACGCAGGTTGGTGTTAAGGAGAGCGTGTATACACGCAGGTTCAGTGAAGCAAAGTAGCATATGCCTTTTAAGATGATAAATGTTCAGGGTTAAGTTTGATTTTGCATATTGATTTTGAAGTCTGGGTTATTTCTGAGATCTAGTTACAATGATCTCATTTTCTGGTTTTATGTATTGGGTGAAGTTTATTATTGTTGATATTTTTGAAGGGTTGTGTTGAAGCTGTGTGATCCAGTGTGAAAATTGATGAAACGTGGTCTACATTGATTCTGAGGGAAGTAGAAGTTTCCTACCAACAGAAGTTGGTGTTCTGATCAGGGGGTTGAAGCTCTCTTCCAATAGTGACTAGTAACGAGATTAGGGTGTTGTAGCTCCCTTCCAGTAGCAGCTGGAAAACAAGAGAAGGTTGCAGCCTTCTACAGGTAGATGCCTGCATATTGATATGAGTCTGCATCAGTACAAAATTGTAAACAGTTTTCCATATAATAAATATTGAAGACAGAGACGACATCATCTATGGTTTTCTCCCGAATTGGGTTTCCACCTTAAATCTTGGCGTTCATGTGTGTTGCTCTTATGTGATGTTTTATTCTACTGTTACTACACATATTTGTTGATTATCTAACAGATGCATGATTGACAAACTTAGTTAAAGATTGTTTCTGAAAAGTGTTTCTAAACAATAAAATTATATCAGTATACGCTAGTTTCTTTTGGTGTATGCGTGTGTATACGTGAGTTGGGTTCATAAAAGCCACATATGGAATTCAGTAAAGAAAAAGGAAAATATTTTAGTAAGCTCTAAATACTGATTCACCCCCCCCCCCCTCTCAGTTTTTTTCCCAACATGCATCTCCTTGTCTTTTGCTCGTTAGTCGAATAGGCATTTCATCTTTACTTGGTAGTCAGCCAACTTGATGTTTACCTGTGCCTGAGTTTCATCCAGTTCTACCAACTGATTCATCCACCTCACGAGGTCATTTTAATCCTCCTCTCTATCTTGCAAAAATCTGGCCACCGGTAGAGCAAGTTGAATGGGGGAAACCGTCGCCCTGCCATACACCACCTCATAAGGTGAATTTCTGGTGGATCTTTTGCTGGTGATGCGATTTGCCCAAAGTGCAATTTGAGCTGGGAATCCCAGTTCTTTTTTATTTTCATATATGGTCTTTTTGATAATCCTTACCAGTCTTGTTGGATGACTCCGCCAACCTGTTCCCCTGTGGATAATAAGCTGTGGAGTGTTCCATAGTAATATTGTAATGTTGACAAAAGTTTACAAACTTGGTTGACTTGAAGACTTGGGAATTATCAATGATAATTTTAGCTGAGCACCCAAACCTAGATATTATGTTTTCCTCCATAAATTTAATCACCACCCCATCTGTGGCGTTTCTTATAGGCACAACCTCAACCCACTTGGTGAAGTAATCGGTGGCGGTGAGAAACCATTAGTGTTGTTTACTAGAGGCTGGGTGGATCTCTCCAATGAAATCGATTCCCCATTGTTTGAGTGACTCTTCGACATGTATCGGGATCAATGGGAGTGGCGCAAACCTTTGTTTCTCTGCGAAACTCTGACATTTCTCACATGCTCAGACGCGAACGTGTACATCCCCAAACAGGCTAGGCTAGAAAAAACCTACTCTCAGTATCTTTTGGGCAGTAGATTTCCAGCTGTAATGCCCACCACATAGACCTTCATGAAACTCGGTCTACGTCCACCTCCTACTCTGTTAAACATAATAACAAAATCCTGTCCAGGTCCCTCCAATACAATCACCCATTCACCACAGCGTACTTTTGCGGCCTTAATCTCAAGGGGTACTTCGCCTTTTCGTAACTGGGAGGACACCTTTGGGTCAGAAGGTATTCCACCACATATTTATACCATGCAGACAGAAGGTACTTTACATGTGTTCTTTGCGTAGAGGATTCTATTCCTTGATGTAGTTCTGCACCTTCTGGTACCTCTCCTCCTTCCATAGATAGGTTTATCCTCAAGGCTTGGCAGTTGGATTCAGATAGAATTTTCGCCAGTCTCTGTCCTTTAATGAGTTTAGTGGGCTTGATCTCCAGTGCATACTCTTGGATCTTGGCGATCCACTTGCCCCTCTTCCCTTCAATATCTCTTTGTATTAAAATGTCCTTCATTGCTGCCATGGGAAAGTAGGCAGTTATGGCAGATTTAAACACATATTTCCGGAATGCCTTTAAAGATTTGACCAGAGCATATGCCTGCTTTTCCAGGATATTATACTTTAATTCGGCGTCTCGCAGGACCTGGCTGAAAAGCGCAATCGGATTTTGTGCCCATCCTCGTTCTTCTGTATCAGTACTGCAGCTACTGTAGGAGGGGAGGCGAAGGAGAAAATCATGAAAGGCTTACTATAATCGGGATTTGCCAACACTGGAGCTTTAGTGAAAGCCTGATTGATTTTGTCGAAAGAGGCCCTTGATTGGGGAGCCCATTTCACTTCGTTATTTTTCTTGAGAATTTCAGTAATGAGGAGGACGATCTCAACATAATTGGGAATGAACCTTCTTAGGAAGTTTATTCTCCTCAAGAATACTTGTATTTCATTTTTTTTCCACTGGAGGGCAATGTCATTTATCACCTCTACCCTTTTCGGGTCTATCTTCACTCCCTCCTTAGTTACTATGTGCCGCTGTAGCTTTCCTTCTTCCAGGGCGAACATGGATTTTCGAGGATTCAAAGACAGACTGTACCTGCATCACTTTTCGAAGGTTCACAGAAGATGTTCAATGTGCTCAACATTATTGTTGGAGAAAACAGTGATGTTGTCTAGATAAATTACTATGAACTTATCCTTATCTCCTACAAAGGAAATATCCATTGCACGCTGGAAAGTGGCACCAGCGTTGATTAGACCGAAAGCCATCCGGGCATACATGAAGGTTCCCCATGGTGTGGTAAATGTTGTCTTCTTCTGATCTTTAGGGAGCACCGCCACCTGGTTATATCTTGAGAAACCGTCCATCATAGACATGCGGGAGGATCACACCACTTTTTGCAAAATATGGTCCATCTTTGGAAGAGGATCGTTGTCTTTTAGCGAGGCCTTGTTGAGATTTCGAAATTCCACGCATAATCTAATTTCTCCATTTTTGTTCATCATTGAGACCAGGTTGCCTACCCACTCCGCATATCTCACAGGAACAATGATTTTTTCCCGTAGTAGCTTCTTTATCTCTTTTTCAATAGCTGGGAGGAGAAGAGGATTGATCTGGCTCAGCTTCTGCTTGTGAGGCTTGGCGTCCCCCTTGAGTGGTATCTTGTGCTGTATAAAATCAATGTCGAAAGTCTTCAAATCTTGGTATGACCAGGCGAAGACATATTTGTACGCTTGAAATAGACAAATATATTGATCCTGGTATTCTTCATGGACTCCCTTGGATAGCTTTACCACCTTTGGATCTTCCTCTGTCCCAATATTTATATCCTTTACAGGCTCGTCCAGAGTTGTCTTAATGGGGTTGATTCGAATATCGTTTTTATCAAATAACCTTTCCAATGGCACGAGACCTCTGGGAATGACATTTCCCTTTAATTGCAAAATGCAGTGTCCGGCCAATGTCTCCTTCCATTTGGTTTGTGGATGTTCACTAGGACTTTCATCGACTTAATCGATCACCAAATTGGAGAATTCGCCGATCGTTTCAATAAAGCGCTAACCTGTTCTTCATCGTCGAAAACTTGCCAGTGATTTACATTGTCTGGAATGGAGGGTCGATATCGTACCTCAACCTCATATCTGAGCAGGGGATTCTGTGGTGGGCGAAAATTGTTGCCTTCAACAGTGAGCGAGTCGGCCATCCGGTTCTTGTCCCTCGACATGAACTGTATATTAAAAGCTGAGAAAATTTTTTCTACCAGATCCCACACCTCATTTCTATAGGCTTTCAGTCATGGATGTTTAGTTTGGCACTATTTTCTGACTTGCCTTACCACTAGCTTTGAGTCTCCGAAGACCATCAGATTCTGTATGTTCATATTCCAAGCTGTCTGTAGTCCTATTAGTAGGACTTCATATTCGGCCACGTTGTTTGTGGCTTCAAACTCCAGTTTGAAGGAGAGAGGAACTAAACATCCTTCAGGCGAGATCAAGATCACCCCGACTACATTTCCTTCTCGCGAATTGGCCCCCTCGAAATGCAGAGTCCAGATCTTATCCTCATCTTTATTCACGGGCTCCTTCTGTTTTAGAAGACGGATTTTAGTTTCTTGCAGGAAATTCTCATCCTCTTCGAACATGAGACAAGAAATTCGCCCTCCTTACCATACACCGGGGAGTTGGTCGAACCACTAGCTTTGGTGACCATTTTCATGAACCTGCATTCATGGTATAGCCACCTTTCCTCCCCACCAAACACTGGAATAGTCGTGTTGTAGAGGTCCAACTTAATTGACCTGTCAATCTTAGAACCCCAAGATCTAGACAACAGTATTTCGAATCAAGTCAGGATATCAGCTACCACGATATCCATCACCACGCTCTTAGTCGGGATCTGGGCTAGATTTACGACTAGGTATTTTATCATGCCCAAGCACTTTACCCTATTGGAATCAGAAGAATACAGATCTTTATAAGGTTTGGTAATCTGCAACCCCAACTGCTCCATGACAGACAATGGCAATAGCTTATGTGAAGCCCTAGATTCTAGCATGCAGTTGTGCAGTAACAGGTCATGAATAACTAGAGACTCATAAAATGGGGGAGTTTCCGAGTCTAACTCCTCTATATGAGGTCCAAAGACTACCATGGGTATTTCCTCTTGGAGATTGAGGTTGTCAGGGAGAGGACCTACACCATGGGGCAAGATGAATTGAGATACTTGGGCTTTATACGAAGGCTGCTTTAGGAGCTCGATCAGGGGAACTGAGATCTTGACCTTCTCTAGCTCTTTCTGGAGGTTAAAGGTTGTGGGGTTTTTCCTGCAATGACTTCTTTAAACCGTTCTTTAGGGTGATCAGGTAGGTTCGAGGCTACAACATAGGACTTGTGGTTTACAGGAGGATTTGAACCTAGCTTTTTGGAGGTGCACTTAGTGGCCTTATGATGTACGGACTCTTCTAAAGGCTTTTTCCCCTTACTGGCAGAACTAGAAGGGGTTTGTTCTCTTGGTGTTGACTCTTCGTCTTGTTCTTGCACTCGGGTTCTCTTTATAGAGGACTTGAGGTCATACTTCTTATGGAGTTGAGCTTGCATGAAATCCACAAATTGCCTGCAGTAATTATCGATATCCTAGTCCTCTGGGGAAACTTCCTTCTCTTCTAGTTCTTCTTGCAGGGTGAGTTCCCCTTCTTTATCTTCTAAATAAGCAAGGAATTGATCTTCTTGACTGTCGGGGGCTTCTTCAGTTTGTCCTTCTACTTCCCCTTCTAAGTATAGAGGAGGTTGGACGTGATCTTAGTGCTCCTTCCTTTCTCGCTGTAACAATTGTAGAGGTGGCTTTCGATATTGGGGATTAAACCCTCGATTAGGAACCATCTGGTTGGGATGAGGAGAGGAATTCTTAGCCTCCAATTCAAGCTTCACCAACTTATTAGAGAGGTTCTTAATCAGCTTATTCATCTTTTCAATCTTATACTCCAATGATTCTCTTTCTTGATTAGAGGTAGAAGCCTCCTACCTACCCCTTCTCATGGCCTCATGCTTTGTCCTTCCTTTGAATTTTCCTGTAGAAGCAAATTTTGCTTCTACCTCCAGTGCATCAGACTTTCTTTCTCTCAAGGTGAATCCAAACTCAGACTCAAACGCTCCTGCAAAGACCACTTTGGCAGCTGCTTGAAGAGTCTTTATTTCAGCAGGTAGATTATTGTAAAGCTTATTGAACCTTTTTATAAATTATGTTACATCTTCGTTGTGTTTCTTCTTTAGGGCGTTGAACTCTGCGAGGATGTAATCGTGCTTCCTCTTTTCTCCCCATTTTTGAGTGAATAGATTCTCCATTTCCTCCCAAGTGGTGACTATGTTATTGGTAAGAGATTTGAACCACTTATGAGCTTCTCCATCCAAGGATTGGATGAAAAGCCTCAGCACCACATCCAGGTGTTCTACATTGACATTTTTAGCGAAAGAAAATAAGTCCTCAATATGTTTCTACATAGAAATATTGCCTTCCCTAGTGAATCGAGGCAAGAGCTTTAGATATTCTTGAGGCATGGCATGCAATACTTGAGGCAAAACCAATGGGGCATATTTGTTAAGGAGGAAGCCAGGTACAACCATGAGGGGTGGTGGTGGCAGATTCTAAGGATGATTTCGCTGTGGTACAATAGGTCTATGCTGAGTGGAGCTTTGGATATTTACCCGAAATGAGTTCTGGAGTACTGTAACTTCTTTGACTTCCTCAGCCTCTGGAGTAGGACACAAGGGAGGAAAAGAGGTATCAACGAACTTGGCTTCGTCTTTTATGTCAGAATTGGTGAAAGCGGAGGTCTCTAGGGGATACTCAAGTATGCGGGCTATGGAGCCAGGGCCATAGACTTCAGCTTTTTGAGATGAGGACGACGAACCTTCTAGCGAGAATGAAGGTAAGTCAGCTTGGATGGGTTGCTTTTCTTTCCAAATTCTCTTGAATATAATCTTTTCAGGATCAGATACGAAAGGGGTTCTCAACTGAGAGGTATCTGACCTAGTGTGAGGCTTGGTGTAAGCTAGGATTGTAGTTGATTTAGGTTTAGATAATAGTGGAGTCGCCAAGGTGAGGGTTGTGCAACTTTCAACCCTTCGTACTCACTTGATTGAAGGGTGAAGATAATGTCATATCCCAGGGAAAAGATTTTTTAATACGTTCCTCGGAAACGATGCTAAAAAGATGTTGTCGCTCCTAGAGACAGTCTTGAGTTGCAAAAGACTAATGCCTAGGACATCTTATGAGAGGGAGGTCATATAGGTTTTCTTTATGCTCTTTGAGGGAACCTCTCAGATATAAACTTTGTGGAAATTATTTGATAAGCGGTTCGAGATAAAAATGGGAGCAGAGCAATAACTACTAACTCTGATTGTGAGAAGGGAATAACTCAGAATGGGCCTGTGGCTGAAATGAAGCTCAATTTGCTGCAATAGGGCTGGATACAGAACGAATGAACAGATCCTTTGAGATAATGCGAATGGACACTAAGAAGAACAAGGTCGGTAAGTCGAAGTGAGACAAGCCTACTAAGATGTAAGAATTTTCCCTCCAGGGTTATGAAATGGGAATCGTGTGTCGAGCCTAATTAAGGTAGTCGAATGACCAGTATATGAGTATCATGCAGGATAAATTCATTAATTAGCCATTAGCAACCAACATTCCTAACACATGATAACTTGAAAGGAAATATGGCGAAACTGAATAAGATGATTAAATTGATACACAGAAGAAGCATACATACTGCTCAAAAGCTCAGTAAGAATCCATTTTGCAACAAGTCGTCATTATATTATCTTCTCAAAATAGCTCTTCCTGATATGCATTAAGAGCTAATCCCAAACATTACAAAATGTGCTACACAAAATATGAACTCAGAACTTCCAGAGAAATCAAAACCTTTTCTTTGTCTTCTAGTTAGCTTTTTATAGTTTTTACATTGGGTGCCTTGGCCAGATATTCTCTCGGACAAAATATTCGTTCTTGATTTTACAGTTTCATATCCAAATAAAAAATGATGTGATATAATTGCATCGTATCAGAGGCAGTATTCTTCCGACACTAACTACAACAGAAACATAACATGTAGACAATACTTTGGGTGAAATCGAGATTTCACCCGATCTTACATCACACTGAAACTGAAACAAAAATAAAAACAAATGCCACATGGGCCTGATCATGATATCCTTAATGATTACGATGAGGCGTGGCAGAGCCCCCTGAGTGCGCGTGATTTCACTGAAGAAGTGGAGGAGCCAGGTTGGTAAGGCGACTGAGGTGGCAGTTGCTGCGAGGTGGAAGGAGCCAATACTTGAGTTTTTTACCCGTTTGACAGAGTGAAACATTAGTAAGTGACCAGCTAATCCAAACAGCTAAGAGTAAAAATTGCTGCGGAAACAAGGTTTTTACTGGGTAATGGGGCGGGGTGACAAATGTAGGGCTGACGTCATGAGGACGTTGGAAAAGGGGCACGTGGCACGCAGTGGTTGGTCGACAGTGGCTGGTAAGTGGGGGACCACGTGCCAGACACAGGAGTATCGGACTTCATACCCTGACCAAACTTACCTTACCTTGCAACGTACCTGTGCCAACTCTGTGCTGGTGGGTCTCCATCTCCTGTCTTCCTCCCCTAGAACTGCTTTGATTGGCTGCGAGTAGAGATGATGTCATCTCCTCCAACGGGTCGATGGCTCCACTGCTGCAGTGGGTTGTGTCGTGGCTCTGGGAGAGGTGCGACTGTGGCAGCGCCTTCTCATTACCGACTGCCAAAAAGGCTGCGACGTCTACCTTTATTCTCCAACTTTGCTCCTCCCTATCCCTTCAACAGACAGATCTTCGCACTTTGTTTTTCATTACGGGAGTCACAAGCCAAGAACTCCCATGAGGAGAAATACAACGCAAAGATCTATTTAATGAAGGATTAGGAAAGGCAAAGTGGGAGGCTAAAGGTAAGCAACGCAACCCTTACGGCGGTTAGTAATGCAAAGGCGTCGTTGCGATCGCACCTCTCCAAGAGATGCGATACAACCAGCGGCAGCGATGGAGCCACCCACCAAGGATGGCTGTCTACAGCCGATTTCGACGGCACTCAAGAGAGTAGGGGTGGCTCAGACTGACCCGCCAGAGGAGATGACATCATCTCCCCTCACGGCAAATCAGAGCAGTGTCGGGGGGGGAAGATGGGGGATGGAGATCAATGTTCGACCCGATGAAAAACGGAGGGGCCCACCAGCACACTGCTAGCACAGGTACGCCACAAGGTAAGGTAAGTTCGTCCGGGGTACGAAGTTCGGTACTCCTGTGTCTGGCACATGGTTCCTCACCTACCCGGCCGCTGTCGGCCAATCACTGCGTGCCACGTGCCTCTTTGCCAACATCCTCGTGATGTCAGCCCTACATTTGTCGTCTCGCCCTATTACCTAGTAAAAACCCTGTTTCCGCTACGATTTTTACTTTCAGCTGTTGGAATTGCTAGTCACTTACCAACGTTTCACATTATCAGGCATTTGGGTAAAATCACAAGTATTGGCTGCCTTTCACCCTCGCGTTGCTTTCCCTGCTGCCTTAGGTGTTTGGTCCTGTCTATTTCATTATTTCCCTTTTTACTATTTATTCGAATTGATATGGAAAAAATGAAGCGCTCCACTCCCGAAACCCCTCAAGCTCGCGAGGTCAGGACTACTCCTTATCCTGAACCACTCACAGATGCCCACTCTCAACTCTGCGACCTGGTTTACCCTTTCAATGTGGCCAGTATTAAGGCTGAGCTCTCAGACTTTTAGCGACGGGGGGAAGATGTTTTCAGACTCGTTGATTCAGGGCTCTATTACCAAATTTCCCCAACAACCCATCCGTTCCCGGAGTTTATTCCTTGGCTTGCCAATGCCTACATCAAGCGGAAGGACATTTTTCTCTTCGCTCGGGAGTTCAAGATTCTCGAGATTACTCCTCAACTCATCAGAAAATCCCTTTGCTATCCCTCCGCCCAAGACTGTGTCGAATTCACTGAAGTCACTCTCTCTTGCCACTTCTCGAACCTACCCTTGGAGAAGCAGGGCAGTTTCCTCGAACTCATTTCTGATTCACACCTATCCACTCTCCCTCCCACAAAGGCTATCCCGCTGTCCCTAGTCCGTGATACCATATAGCTTATTCTAGCAGTGATCTCGAGAACGCTGGGGTTATAAAATGCTGATAGGGTGACTAGGGTAGTTTTAGGGTTTCTTTGGCTCATGATGAAATCTAAGATTCTACTAGATATCCCCACTTTCCTGGCCTTGGCTTTCAAAGCCTAGTTCCAAGATATGTCATCCTTTTTCTCTTTCAAATACTGCTCCCTGGTTTTCTATTTATTCTTGTTTGAGCATGCAGACAAGTTCGATGGTTTAGGCCTGAACAGGTTCTCCATGAGAAATGCTGCACCCAAATCTGTTTTTGAATGGACTCCGACAGTTCGGTAGCATTCAAAGGGGAAGAGGTATGCGAAATTCGTCACATATTTCATGTCCAGGGCCTATGCAATCATACATGACATCCCCCCGCCCAAAAATTTTCCTGAGCAAAAGGAGTGGCTCCAGTTCAGTGAAACAGATTGTACCGGGGACTGGTACTTATTTGAAGATCACATCGAGATCAAGGTCTATGGTGCCGAAGTGCCTCCTTAACACTTGCCAGTGTTTCTGTCCATGAGGATTTTCGCCCTTGAGTTCATCCGCCAAGTCCTAAGTGCCGACCAAGCCCACTTCATGCCCGCGAAAAAGGGATATATCTTCAGGCTCCAAATACTATAGGTCGTTTCACTGTCAATTCAAGGCATGCCCTCTCCTCTGTGGAAGGGATGTTGCGGAATATGAATTTCCCACATGGAGATGCTTGGCACTACGATCCTAAAGGATTTATTACACGCAGGAAAAAGAATATTAAATCCACAACATATGAGCATGAACCTAGGCCTCTTATTGAATGGAAATCTAACTGTGATTTATGGCCTTTGGATATAGAGATGGAGGCCAAATCCCCAGCTGGCAAAGGAAAAGGAGACAGTGTACTCGGTGATGCAAAAGTGCTTGAACAGGAAAATCCCCAGACTAACCAAGGATTCACGGACGAGGAAGAGGAAGGTCACCTCAGTAAGAGACAGAAGACTGAAGGCCCTGAGGAGCAGGACACTAAGATTCCTGACGATGAGGCCTCACTGCTCATGGGTCATGACAAAGACAGACTAGGCTTTCAGCTCTCCTATGATTCTGACTCTTCTTCGACACCTTCAGAGCTTTCACAGGCTGTCATGTTGGGTAAAGAAGAAACAAGGGAGTAGATCGAGGCCAAGAACATACAAGCATCATACTAGGCTTACCTCAGCCCTAGATGTGGAGAATGACCAACTTGTATTTGCTGTCCAACATTCATCCTCTCATCCCTTCCCCTCGAGATCCAAGAGGATGGATAATGTTCCAGAGAAAGAGAAGAAACTAATATTGAGAATAAATTAAGAGGGAAAGATAAGATGAGATCCAATGGTTAAGGCTATGACAAGGTATGCATCCCTTTAATTTTATTTGAAAATTGGAGAAGATAAGATGAGATCCAATGGCTAAGGCTGTGACAAGGTATGCATCCCTTTAATTTTATTTGAACTTTTGGATGATTGGTATGCATCCCAACCGCCATGGCTTCAAGAGGGGGATCTGACCCCCTTCCTCCACCTTCGGAAGTGACTGCGTTCAAGAAATTAGTAGCTGCAAGCAGCAAACGTCCCCTATCTAATTTGTAACAGAAATTTGTAAAGAATTTGGACAACATCTCTTCGGTTGCTCTTCCAGTCGAGGAAACTTGTAGGTCCGCATTGAATCTCACAAAAAGAGGGCTCATAGGGCAATTTATTGGTCTCTGGCCATCTCCCAAAGTCGTGGAGGACTGGGTGCAAAGAAACTAGACTCCTCTAGTTTCAGAAGGCATCAAAAGTCACTTCGTTGGAAAAGGATTCTTGGTTTTTGTGTTTGAAAATGCGAAAGATAGAAGCCTCATATTCAGAAATGGGCCATGTTTCATGTGTCCTAAAGGTCTATATTTAAATAAATGGACGTTCGATTTTGGTCCTGCCCAAGACGTGCCTTCAGCTGTCCCAGTGTGGGTGCACCTCCCCCACCTTCCTCTACACTGCTGGAATTAGAAGTCCCTCCAAACTATTGGCAACGCTCTTGGAAAATATATTGACCAAGCAGTAAGAAAATATCAATATTCCTACGCACACATATGCATAGAGGTAGACTTGGAATTTGGGCTGCTGGAAGCGATTAAACTAACGGTTGCAGATTGGACCCATATCTAGGAGTTGGATTACGAACAACTTCTGTTTAAATGCAAGCATTGTCATGGCTATGGCCATTTCGCAATACATTGTAAAAAGAAGGCTGAAGAAGAAAGTCATAACTCGAAAGGAGAGCAATGGACCCTAGTTCAGAAAGCAGTCCTGTCAAAATCCAGGGGAAAATGGACAACAAAAGGGATCAAAGCACCAATTCGTAGAGCACTCTCGGGGGTAGTGTTGAGAAGGTAACCCCTCCATGGATGTAGGCAATCCCTACTAGCCCAGAACGGGTCTAGCAACAATCATCAAATGCTATAGCGCAAGTCCTAATTGCGAATAAACAGACCAGCGATGAAGGCCTACCTGGAGTCCAACGCTATGATTCGTAGAAGAGGTGGTGCTCCCGTTCCTTAGCCCCAGCAGATCACGATCCTCACAATCTCCGTGAATGGACACCTGCACATGCAAGAAACAACACGAATACAAGCATAAAATCCAGAATACGCAACTATATATCAGTCAGAAAGGATATAACTCATCATCATCATAAACGAAAACTAGAGTGGAACCATAACTAGTAGTCATTCATTAATAAACAATCAAAGGAGAGTACAACCAATGTTCTGACGCTGCGGTCTCCTTCGGAGGGGTCGCCAGTGGAACACGTCTCGCAAAGCCTACCAAGGATGGGACAAGCCTCTCTTTGAGTCTCTCGACGATGATCTCCTTGCTTGAGTTCGGCCTTAAGGGAAGAATGAGGGCTTTTGCAGCATAAGGCTATGATAGCTTCTTGGGATATGGAAACTTGGAGATTCAAGACTTGGGCACTTCAAGACTCAAGACTAGCTTGCAATGGAGAATGAGCAAGCTTTTATAGATGGAGGAAGGGGAGTTGGGATCCCTATAATTGTGGGATTGGCCCTGTCCTCAAGGAATCTTCCATGAGAGGTGGCAAACCACTTCCTTTTCATGGAATTCGCGGAGCCAAACCACCCAACTCAAGATAGGTACCAGTTTGTGAATCTGTTGGGACGAAACTTCCGCCATTTATTTTTAAAAAACACTCCTTAAATTGGCTGGCACGACTGCGACTCTGGAACAGAGCGCCAGTTGGCGCATCCTCTTTGAAGGATTTTCCCCATTGCCACGTGTTATGAACTAGCTTCCCGCACTAATGCAAAAAGGGGAGTTTTTATGGTTTTTTGCAAGGAGATGTGTTCAGGGAAATTGAAGCTCATGTTCAGAGGAGTGCAATGAAGGTGGTTTCAAGGCATGACATTGCTCATAGGTCACGGAATGAGCCCTCCAATGTGCGGGATGGGGAATGGTAGGGACGGTGACAAATTACTGTGTAACAGATTCCCCCTAAAGCATGAGGCCCGAGAGACAGAGAGGGGTGAAATTCTTTACGAGAACGCGTCCAACTAAAAACTCCGCCGTCGGAAAACCTGCATAGAGAAATACAATTGATATCTCAAATACATGATATATATGTGGTATGGGCACAACCATCCATAACAGAGTATACAATAATCCAGATCCAGGGCATGGACGCAGCCATCCAATGAGGATCGATAAATAGACTCAGGTATG